>WBMZ01005509.1:0-183409 GCA_013400975.1 Atrichornis clamosus
TTAATGATTCTATGACTCCATGAAAAGTTATGAAGATTTTAATATCATAGTGTTTCCATGTGTGTTTTATAAAAACAAACTTGTACTTTGTGACTCAACATCTATCACTACATTGTGTGAAACCATCAATATTAATACTGCTGAGGTTAATGGAGATTTTCATGTTAACTCTGCTGACTATATTGCATGAATAAAGCTAGTCAGAAATCAACATCTACCTTTTGCTTTTCGCATAATCATCAATAATAATAATGTATTTAAATGAAAAGAAGAATAAAAATCCACTTCAAGAATCAATAATGTTAGTAATGATGTTATAATAGAATATGGCTAGCTATGACTCTCAGAGCTCTGCACAAGCAACTTGTTCTGATTAGAAAACCATGCAAAATACAATGTGGAAAATGCATAGACAATTGCAACCCTAATGTTAACATGTCCAATAATATATGGAATTTGATTCCATCAGATGGTTCTGCTGATACCATATGCTGCTTTCAGGACTGAATTACCATCTTAGTACTTGATAAAAGGAATAATGATCTATTAAAACAGTGTCCCCTGTTGCTGCTAAATGTAAGATCCTATGTTTTTATTTCGAGTCTGAATTTTAGTTTTGTTATATCTCACTCATAAAAACTACCTTTTTCTGGGTTTCATGTACAATTATTCTACTGAATAGAGATTTACTGTTCTATATTAAGCATTGTTTATACTTATATGTCCTGTGTACTGGACTTTTATTCAAGCAAAACTGCAGAAAGATGTTGTATCTTTGCTGGAAAAGACTGAATTCTTGAAACTGAAATGATTTCTTCACATTTTATTATTACTATTAGAATTCATATTGTAAAAATCCCAGCTAAAGAATTTTCATAGTAATGATTACAGAATTTGCATCCTCAAAAAAAAAAATCTGTAAGTATCAATAAATTCTTGGATATCTAGATTTTATGTGTATCCTATTCAAAATATTACTAATTTCCTCTTTTACAAATTATTTTTCTTTCCATACATGAAAATAGAAACACAAAGCCTGACAAATGAGTAGATTTTTGTGCTCTCTTCTTGAATCCACAAATAATTTCTTTGTCGTAATTGTTATGAATTGCTAAATACTCTGAACACATTCTGTCTTGTTACTCAAAATTGCTTTAACTTAACAAGGGCCTACAAATGAGGTATTAAACTTTAATATAAATTCTATTCACACATTTTAAGTGTGTTATTAGTCATGTACTCTTCAGGAAAAAAATATTGTTGTATGTGCTTTTAAATATTTCATCTACTTCCATTCACCCATTAATTAATATGTCGTGGACTGGGGTGCCAAGATTCCCCATCCAAAGGCATAATACAGGTCTTAATTGGAATAACTCCTTATTTAATTAAAAAAAAAAAAAAAGAAAGAAATGGGTAGAATAGGAGTATTCAAATTTGTGGGAAAAGACCAATGCAAAAAAGAATAATATACTGATTTTTTTCCTGTCTTTTTCTTGAGCCCTTTGACAAGTAAAACTTTAATTAAAAGCTGGTTTCCTTCTGTGTACCTAGCATACCTTCTGTTGGGATAACTGGAAATTTGAGCTGTGCCTAGGAAATAACTCAGTAAGTGCATGTTTCCTCTCCTCTCCTCTCCTCTCCTCTCCTCTCCTTTTCTTTTCGTTTATAGTTTTAGAATTGCATTCCATCAAATTAATTTTCTCTAAGAAGAAAGCTGCCATCATGAGCATAAAATGCTGGAGACTTGTACAGCTTCTGCAGGTCAATAGCCAAAAGGGACAACTTCTATACCTCAGAACTGTAGGTGACATAATTCTGTAACTTTTTTTCCAGGATAACAAGAAAATATAAACAGAATAGGGAATGAAATACTGCATGGTAGTTCATGAAGGCAGAATACAATTAGGAGATCTCATATAGCTATGAATGTGCTAGGTAAAGAACTTAAAAGGAAGATTTTTCACAAATTAATCTTTATTTTCCTTACTAATTAATAAACACCATGCTGTGAATAACTGGTGATAATGTTCTAATAAGAAAAATCAATAAATTTACACCCAGGGTCAACGTAATTGATGCTGCAGAATAGAAAAATGTATTCTCCATTGATCCTTTAGCAATCTTCTAACTAAAAAGGAGAGGAAAGAAAGCCAATTACTGTAGTATGCCTCTGAAAATGATAAGATTAAAACAAGCTAATTATGTGTTCTTGAATAACTACAATTTTTGATGAAAGTAAGTAGAATAAGGGCATCCAGCACCTCCAGTACAGAGATATTATTTTTACTAATTAAAATATAGTAATCTTACATTTAACTTCTCTTAACCAATAGGAAAACAAAATGGTTAGAAAAATAAAACTTTAAAATCTCCCAGGATAAAACCTTTTGATGTTGCTGTGAACACAGGATTAAACTGGAAAATGAAATAAGCTCCTGCAGCATTGAAGCTCAAGGAATTTTCATACTTGAGCAAACAACATTTAAGGAGAAAGACAGTCATGACAAAAATAACATCCTATGAGTGTATGTCCACCACTTTCTGTTTTGCATAGGAAGTATCTGTGATTTTTTTTCAGTCATTCCCACATAATGCCGCATACGCACAACTGTGATGCCTTCCACTGCATGCTTATCCATATGGGAGTATGGCTGTAACAATTAATAAATGATAAATACAGAATGATACAGAAAGTCAGAAGCATCTACTGCTCATTTTGATCTCATGATTCACTAAAGTAATTAGAAAAATCAGATTTCTCTTCAAGTGATTAAATAAGTAAATAACCTTTCATTAAAATTGTTAGTAAAATTCATTAAAATATTTGGAAATAACTAGATTTTCCTTCTTCCTTTCATTTGCTACTGTAGATAAAATGAAGCCCATCACCAATATAAGGTAAAGGCATTATTCAGTGTTCTTAGCAACCTGATCTAGTTGAAGATGGCCCTGTCCATTGCAGGACTAGATGACCCTTAAAGGTTCCTTCCAACCCAAACTATTCTATGACTCTATGTCTCAAACTCACAATATTCTAGAGAAGGTCAATTTTCTAGGCATTCTTGAACCAATCATGACTGGAACTCTGAGATTAAAATCCACCACAATCACTGCATCTATTCTGCACTTGGAAGTCACTAGATAAAAACAAAAATTAGGAAGCAGGGATTAGGTGAATCTTTGGACTTCAGTTTCAGTGAAATATCTAAGCCCACATACACTGCCTGCTGAAAAGCAGCTGCATTTTGGTCCTTTCCTAGGCACTGGTTTAAGTTCAGCTGTAAATTCTGGGATACCATTTTCCCTTTAGTTAATTGGCTATAACATTATCTTTTCTACATTTTGTCGTTTTTTTCCTCTGATCTTCAGCTATCTATACCAGCTCTTAAGGCACAGACATAAAATCAGTGTATTTGGAGCTGCAGTTGAGGGTAAATACTTATTACTCTAATTGCCTGATAATTACTTAAGACATATGCTTTTTTCTGTTTTTCTTGACTTAAGTACATTATAAGCTATTGTCACAGCAGCTCCCTTACTGGGTGTAGGCGTGTCTGTTTTAAAGTGGGAGACTTTCTACATATATAAAGAAGGACAGCTGTAGATTCCCAGACAACTTCTCAGTAACCAGTCAGTAATAAATGTCAGGAAATAGTGTTGAAAATAATATCACTCTGGAAAACCAGTCTTAAAGTCTATTTTACATAGACTTGTAAATGTGATTTTTTTTTAGGACTTTCTTGGTCTCATACTTTTCAGAGAAAAAGCCAAAATGAAAGTTAAAAGAGATATAAGAAGCTACACTTTGCCCTAGGCATGCTTTCACTAATTTTAGTTTGTTATTATTCAGTTCAGTGAGCTTGCTCAAGTTTAACATTTCAATTAGTTGTGTAACTACCTAAAAAGAGCTATCAGAACTACCATATAAAGCAGTTTCTGTTTTAGGGAATCCTGATGCTGGTTCATAACATGAAAAGTTTGATCAAACCTAAAGGACTTTTCCCTAGTGGCACGTTCTAGAAAGAATGCAAGAGATTAAATTCTCTGGCTTTGCATAGGCACTGGCAACAGTTAGAGGAATGATAAAAGCAGTCACTGAACCCAGTCAGTGCTCTGTGCCTTATCACCATTTGAAGTGGTCAGGAAGATTCCTCTTTCTGGGCCCCCTCTTGATCCATTTTTCTGCACTGAAATCACTATAATGAAATATTGAAAGAAAATAATATTCGAATAATTGTACTTCTGAAAGAGAAAATAAATGTAAATACTCTCTATTAGCCACAGGTGTCACAGAAAGTCTGAAATAAAATAAAATAATAAAAAAACCCATCAGTTTTTATTCTAGTACCATTCTTCCTTTAATATTATGTTGAAATATTTCACTGAAAGCTTAGTAGAACACTGAGCCCGCAGCACTATTTCAGATTTCAGCAGCTGAAACATTTTGAGTACAAAAAAAGAAAAAATGTAAAGGCAAAGTGTTCAGCACATTCATTATACACACTGTCCTTAATTCACATATGTAAAATCAAAGTGTATTATAAAAATGTGTTAAACATTTTTGGCTTCACTTGCATTGTATTCCATTATTAGTGTCACTAAGATGACTATTTGCATTCACACATGCTTCACTAGGCTTTTTTACAGCTGCAATTGTCATATACCACTGAAACCAACCAACAGGCAAGTAAGAAGATCAGAGAAAATAGAAAAGACTGTTTGGAAAGAATAAAGATAAAAAAAATGTTAATGTTAACCTGAAACTAATTTATAATTCCTTCAGCTTTACATTGGGCCTGCTTATCTGCTTCCTTGCTCATCTGATCTCTTTTTGTGTGCAAAGTGAGTTTAAATTATATTAAATTGGAATAGCAGTATTTGCAGATACAGTGTTATGGATGGGATTCACTTCTAAAAATTAAGTCCCCAGTACAATGTCATATTTAAACTGCTATAGCCTAAGTTTGACTCTTAAACAACACTGAGAAGAACTGAGTGTCAGCAGACTGGAAAATCCAAGTATTTAGATTTCAGGATGTTCTGAATTGCCAGCTGTAGATTCCACTGAGTATCCAAGGACAAAAGTTTATGCTCATCATTTACTTTCAGACAGCTGAAGTTGGATGATATGAATTGTATGCTTCTAATTTTTAGATGGCTTGGAGTTATACTGTAGGCAAGAGTAAAAAATATGACCATTAAAATACCTGACGGATTCAGAATATATGTGTTCAACAAATTACACTTCAGCAGAATAAGAAAAAGTACAACATTCACCAACAAAGTCTATTTCTGAGAAATCTGATACTAGAGTGGCCAAAACAAGTGGATGATACAAAAATCCAAAGAGGATTTTATTCTGTGAAAAAATCCCAAGCATAACTTCATGTCCAAAGCCAGGAATTTCATATATATTGTTTATCATATAACAGTAGTAGACTGGGAAGAAGTTAGTTTGAACTAAAAAATTGTGTATTTTTTGACTTGCTATTGGCTTTCTGAGAAGGCAGTGTCTTCAGATGGGTATTACACATTCAGAACTTTTAATAGAGGGCTGCTCAATGAAGGGCTTAAACAAAAGCATTAAATCTGTGAGATCATTTCTGTGGAGATTTAGGGTAAACCTATATGAAGAGCATTTTAAGAACCTCAGTCCAGGTCTCTGCTGAGCAATTTAAGAGGTTTGAGTTGAAAATGCTGTTTATGTGGTAAAGTTAAATAATCTCTGGCTTTCAGAAAAGCTGTTGATCCAGAAGGACAACTGATATGGCAACAAGTATATCCTTACATATGCTTTTCAAGGAACTCCATCTAACATAGATTAATCAGATATAAATGTCCCTACTTCACTACATTGTCTAATGCTCAGGTAGAGAAATCCTTGGTTCAGAGTGTTTAAGCATTTTGTCCAGAATTTCTACACCTTTTACTAATTAGCTCTTTCCTAAAAACTTCTCCCACTCTCTTCTTCATAATTTGTTCATTTTTCTCCTTACTTGGCCCTCATACCTTCTTCTCCCTGAATTTTAACTACACTTTTCTACGATCCTTCTTTCCTTTCCTCTGTCTTCACCTTCACCTTTAGTTTTGCCCTAGTTTCTTCTTTCTCTTCCCCTTCCTTCCCCTCCTCCTCCCCTTCTCTTTTTTTCATTCAGAGTTACCGCTCACCGCATGCTCCTCAGAGTGGAACCAACAATGTATTCGTATTTCTACATTCCCTTGCAAGTGAGGCCCCTTCTTGAGAAGTCTTCCATTAGTTACAAATACAAAGGAAAAACAATGATCATATGGGGTTGGAATCTAAGGAATAATACTGCTGCCCAGATTTCTAGAGGATTCAGTTAGCCATTCTGTTTGCTAACAGTTGCTGAAAATGCTGTTGTTCAGTGCCTATGTTCTTACCACTTCAGCACCAAGAAAAGAATCAAAATATTTTATCCTAACTACAGTTAGGTAGTGAGTTTATAAAGATTTATAAATGAAAGCTGCACTTTTTGAAAGTGTGCTGCATAATAAATATCTGAACAGTTTCATTTCTTTATCGTCTGCCCCAGACTATATTCACAGAAGAGTTAATCAGTTATGTTGTTCAAAATATAAAATTGGCATGTGTTTACATCTTATATCCTTATCATGTTCAACATTTTCACAAAACCTGCAGATTTAAAAATAACCATGTCCACATTCTGAAGGCTTTCTACATGAAAGGTGCACATGCATATGTTTAAAACAGGTGTATATGTATCCTTATTGTGGTTTGTGTTTGTATATAAGCATATATATTTGATTACTGTTTTTCATTCCTTTACACATTCTTGTTCTTTATGATCTATTATACCTTGCTGGCTATAAAGCAGCAAGTGCTAACACCTCTACAACTAATGAAGCATATATTTCTTCTTTGAATACATTATAGTCATAGCACTAAAGAAAGAGCATTTGGGGAACTTTTAATAGCAATACAGCATGTGTTGCTCTTCTAATGTTTTAACTTTGCTGCTTCTGTAATAACAATCAAGTTTGCTACATTCGTGCTACAGGTGGAAACGTTTTCCTGGTTTACATAATTCGACAGTACTGTACCCAATTGAAATACAAGGGAGAAAAATCCCTTTTAGATTAATAGATTTCTAATAACATAAAGTTTCTGTATCCTCGAGCTTATAGGATCCTCAAATAATGAAAAAAATACTAAATCCCCTCCCTCATTATGGACTAAATCCTATTTTCTTTTCTCTCCATTTAAATTAAAGATTTAACTTCATCTCATTCCATCTAACAATGTATGTAAGATAAATATTTTACAGAAGAAGAAAAATTATCAAAGCTAAAATTAATTGGTCATATTTTGTTCTGCAGTAGCAAATGATGCAAAAAAAACCCAAAAAATCAAACACACCTACTAAAATACTTGTAATAGCTGACTCCTTGTTTAAAGCGAATAAGAGTATTCTGGGGAAAATAGAGAATTAATATGAACTTGGATTGCCAGAAAAACGCACACAAATTGTCTCATATATGCAAACAGGAATGAGCTGGAAAAATTAAATGAGCATTTATACTACAAAACATGGTCTGTCATATACCACCATAATTAGGCAAAATGGAGGAAAGAAAAATCTCTTTCATTTGAGATAAGGCTTGTACCTGCATCGCATAATCCTGCACGTGAAGTTTGATGATATAAAAGGAAAATTGCAATGTGTTGACAATTTTTTTCAGAATTTTTTTGGGAAAACTCCCTTTACTATATTTTGTATTGTCCCTCCTACTTTCCCAACTGGAAAATTACCTCAATCATATTAGATTTCATTTTAAAAGAAAACTGCAGCATTTTATCTGACAGAAATTACTACTGGGCATCAATATCTGGCAAATGAAAAGTATTCTTAGTATTTCAATATTTATTTCCCTTCATGAACCTCAATGAATTTTATTCACAGACATTATTCTGATTGAAATTTTGTTCATAACCCAAAGCATCTTAATCAGAAAATACCTTCTTTTTGATTTTTTTTTTAAACAGGTTAACAAGCATTCAAGATAATCCTAATTTTTACACTTTGTCAAACTCACTAATATTTCCAGTGCTGCCCTCTGGTATTTTCTGCCACTCATCAGTTCCAGGAGTATTCATCTCACAAAACATATCTCTACAACTGGCATTAATTGGCACACTGATTGGCAGAGCATAACCTACCATGTCATGCCTAGAAGTGGTCCAGCGATGTCAATACCAAAGGAGAAGAGGTGGAATGCATGCAGAAGAACTCAATGTCACTACCCAGCACAGATGGCAAGACTGTGGTCTCCAGGGCATACCCTCCACCATGATGCTGAACCACTGAAATTTAAAAGTGGAAAAATGTACTTTTCCTCTATAGGCCAGTTGTGAGTTAACGCAGATGTCAGGAAAATGACCATTTTACCTTTCCTCCTAAGCCTTCTATACCACTACCACCACCCCCACTCTTTTTCTGTCACTCTTGATTACATCCTGAGTCCAGTTTTTATTGTGTTGCCTGAAGGTATTCCACCAGTCACATTAGACTCAATCTCTCTTTTGCCCATTTCTCCCGCAATCATTTCTGTACCTTTTTACTCCCGTGTTTTGAAGTGGTGGTTATCAGCCACCCTCCTACAAGTCTGCTAGAAGGCCATTACTATCTCTAAAAAATGTCCTCTGTACTTGCTTCCATCACTATACCTAAAAGAATCTAACAAAAAACCCACAAAAAATAACAACAACTAAACCAAAACCAACCCAACAACCCCCCCCCAATCAATCAAACAAGAGTAAAACACCAGCTTTGAGAGATATAATAAAGGAGATATACTGATATATTATAATGAAAGATTGATGTTTCACTATGATTTATATATTTCTTATTTTCTGATATTTTAAACACTTTGGGGCAGTTTAGCAACAACAGAATAATACAAAACAGGAACGTATTTTATGTGCCCTTTAGTCTGACTGTGAGGAGAATCTGTTCGAAGATCCATTTATTTATGCAAAAGAGAAGGCTGATGCTCTCTCACCAATACAGTGGGAATTCAAACTACAGTGAGCAGATGCAAAAGGGGCATTTCATGTGGAACAGCCTGAGTGCTGTGTCTGTTGAGGAATTGTTCTCTTAATACAGATCACCAAATTTCACTGTACTTCTACATAATAGGGTCATTCGTGTATACTACTTTGAAATAAATCTTCAGAAATTAAAGATAATATTAAGATGGGAAACTGATACAACATTGTACAGTGTGGGGTTTTTTCCATTACATTGAATATGAAAAATCTAAGCATTTTATAAGAGAACTGTTAATTGCTATATGACTGGACACGAATTATATTTCTTTATCTTAATTCCTGACATTTCTGTCATGAATCATTATGTCATGTTCAGCTCAGTCACTTTAGTTTATAACTTGAGACAACCAACACGACAAAATATGTCACAATAACCCAGATAATATGTCACAATTTTTTAGGAAAAAACTCTCGCTTTCAGCTTGGACATTATCCTTCCTCCACAAAAAAAAAAAAAGAATTTAAATTATGTTCTTATCAACTGTGACTGAATTAATATTTTTTAAAACTTAAAATTTGTGTTTGTCTCTTTCTTTTTTGGT
The DNA here is from genome assembly GCA_013400975.1 of Atrichornis clamosus. Classification (NCBI taxonomy): domain Eukaryota; kingdom Metazoa; phylum Chordata; class Aves; order Passeriformes; family Menuridae; genus Atrichornis; species Atrichornis clamosus. Next base: position 9,637 of record WBMZ01005509.1, read on the forward strand.
TTGGAATTTTTATACATATATATATATATATATATATATATATATCACTAACAATAGACAGCTAAAGAAATACTTCTAAGCTAACAGCAAAAATACATGGAAACAATTAAATATATCTTGAATTATGGAATAGAAATTTTGTTAGTCCTCATTTCATAATCCATTCAAGATGAGAAGCTGACATTCAGGCATAATATTTATTCTTCAATGAGCTCTTGATTGTATCCAGTTTTACATAGACTGCTTAAAGTTCAAGCATGTTAAGTGATCTGGTCAAGGTTATAGTCTGAAACTATGTATTGAATTTATCTTGGAGCATGGCACACTTCAATTTTCCTGTATCCCATACTGCTTCTCTATTTCTGTTTTAAATCAGGAATAAACCCAGCATGGTATAAAGTATACAAGAACACTGTGTACTGAAAAATGAAAGCACCAGATGCTTGATGCAAAATGCAAAACCTGTCAAAAAGAGTCATAGAAAAGTTATTTTTTAAGAAAACTTTACTATGTAATCTGCTTATTCCAAGGTTTGTTCAGATTATAAAAGGGGATATTGTAGATTAAAGCTGTTTGCAATTTCTAGGGACCATTTTGTTGTCTACTTGTTGTCTTTTCCAATGTTTTTCATTAATAGGGGAATAAATTAAAACATCCTTAGTCTGTGCCACATATGCTAAGTACATGATTTGTAGAGGATTCTTACCTGTCCATTACCTTTATTCTATTGTATTCTCCCTCCCCCCCACCACCCCCACCATCCCTCTGTCTTGGGTTAGTGGGTTCACCTTTTTCCCTATTAATAAGAGTTTTGTGTTAAAACTGGCATGTTGAAATGCCTGACATGAGAATTCTCAAACTGTCTTAACTAGATTTTGGCATTTAATAAGCTGTAAACTGCTGAAGCTATTTGCAGATGAAGCCTCATTTTTGTCCATCAGCAGGGGGCTGGGAGCATAATTAATTGAGTGAAAGTTAAAAGACGGACAGCATGGTTACATTTATGCAAATATTGCCGGAGAACATCTAACAGAAAAGAAAAATACCTTGTAACTGATTGGTTTGGTTTTGGACCAAAATCCACAGGGTCCACTTAAACATTGCTGATTGTGCATATGACAATTAGGGCCTATAGTTGTGGGGGTTTTTTTAATATACTTTCTGCAATGTAAAAAATAATAGAAAAGAGAACCTTCACTAACAGTCAAAGTTCCAAATCCAGTGAGACAATTCTATTTCTGTTTTAAGGTTTTTACTGCTCGTGAATGTTAAAATAGATTTTTAAAAATGGTATTACAAAAAACATATGATGCATGTGCCATCAACCATATGCCAATCTCTGTTGTTTATTTCTTTTATTCATATCCCAGTCATATGCATCCTGGTACACCAAAGAGTCTATTTAATTAAAGTTAGTTAAAAGCTTAAACCACAGAGATCAGGACAGCTGCTAGAGGTATTAACCCAGGTGCTGCTTAGGGTGATCAGAAGTTTTTCATTTTTTCTGTTACATTATATTTTCTTGCAATAATTTTTTTTTATTTTTTTCCCCCTGGCTACTACTAGGAATGATTCCTGAATTAAAACTAAAAGAAGTAAACACAAGCATTTGAACTGAAACATTTTCCCTTTTATAATTTTGGGGTTTGTATTATATATTTAAAAGAAAATTATTGCAACCTTGTTCCTTTATTTTTGACTATGCACGAAGAGTATGATGTACAGCAAATAAAACTTGTAAGGAGATTTTTCTAGGGAATTTAAACTTAAATTTAAATTTTAAATTCCTTTTCAGTCCATCATGTAGTTTAACTTGAGCATCTAATTCCAGCAAGGTAAAAACTGGCAAATAGTTTAGTTTTATTAAGCAGAGGAAACATTGTATTACTCATTTATGTTAAATACAATGTGCACGGATTTCTGCTGATCTCAACATGCCAGGATTTGATAGATTCTTCCTATATTCTACAGTGCTGCAAATATTCTAGAATCAGGTCACACTAAAGCTTGAAAAGCATAGGAAGGATGTACCATTAGGAAATAAAATACTCCCTATTTTCTGTGTGTGTATCAACAGGAACATAAACACCTTATTGTCACGCATGCTAAGGCTTCTTTACAATGTTTGGTGATGCAGTGTCAGGCATCTCTAGACAACACCAGGCGCTCTGTGTGGGGAACTGCATCAAGCTCCTGCTCACCACAGGTGGTGGAACCTGGAGGGATACCCACTGACCATTTAAGTTCTAGGTAAGCTTGCCCCAGAAAACATTCCAATGGAAGGAATTCTTCACTATCTCTTGAGGTCTAAGCACTTCTCTTTGAAGTCTAGAGTTATTTTTTCATTCCAAGCACAATTTATAAAAGAATTAAACTTCTAAATGCAAAGAGGCATATAAATCAGTATCTTGCTGTTAGTTCAAACAAGGCAAGATTAGCACCCAGAGCTCCTTAGGTGTATATGCAGTTGTGAAAAATGAATAAAAACCAATGTAAAAAACATAAAGAGGAAGAGACTCAGTAGATCACTTTAATTTTAATCAGGCTTAGCACTGAAGTTAACTTCAGACTTCCCAATATGCAGAATTTTACTGCTGAATATTAAACATAAAACACTTCTTTTAAAGTGGTTAACTATTAACAAGTAATCAATTAGCTAATATTTATCACCTAACTTCCACTTGCCAGGTCTCTGCAGTCCCACTGGTGGCTAGAACAATAATCATCATTCCATTTTCTTAAAAACTAGAAAATATTATATATGCCAATTGCACAGTACTCTCATATAAAACAGTGCAGTGGTGAAATAGTGGAGATACTGCTGCCATCTGAAAATATTCAGGATAAATTGGTGCTATCTCTTTCTACATTATAATGTTTCCATTGAATTTGTCATCATAGGCTGTAAATATATTCAGCTGATAAATATTTTCTATGATCTCTTCTCTGTGTGGAAGCAATTATCAGTCTTAAACATATACATATAGAAAAAAACCTCCCTAAACTAATTTAGATTATTTTCCTGTGAACAACACACAGACAAAAAAAGAAGCTAAAAAAAATTTTAAATCTACAATTATGGTTTAAAAATACATACCCCCCACTTATATGTACATATGTCTTTATGCTTGCTGGGATGAGCAATAACTGCAAATTAACAGCAGAGAAATGGGCAGTTATTTCCCATTAATTATATTCTCTTTGTAAAACTGAGAATTCTGTAAGGGACTTGGAAAACACCAAAATATACCTATCTGTTATACCTATTGCTATCCTCATTATTAAAATTAACAGTTAATTTTGGAGTCCAATAACCCATCTATATAACTCAAAAAACATCATTCAGTGAAGGACAGAAGTCAGAGAGAGAAATCAGGACTTCCAAATGTCATTTGTCATATCATGCTTTATGAATTGCTTTTCTACTACTATCTTTAAAAGCTGCTAAACAAGGAAACCAAGAAAACAGAATGAACAAGCATCTACCTTTTACTTTCCATTCCTGTGGGATAACCATAGTTTAAACCTATAGAAAAGTATAGAAATAAACTTCTGGCGGTTGTGATTCAGATCAGCTTATAATTTTTTCTTGGAAGCCTAATGAAACAACAACGTACTAAACACATGATGACTTCTAACAAAGTTCCCTGCCAAAATAACTCTATCAGCATGGATTATGTAAAGCTATATACAGGATGTTGTAAGCAGCATTAAATACTATACTTATGAGAATTAGGCCCTTTATATAGAAGTCAGAGTGTTCGGGAAAAAATGAAGTTGTCTGCAAGTTGTGATATTTACCTGAAATAACTAAAACCAGCTAACTCAGATGACCCAGTAGATATGCTATCCTTAGAATGTAATCTTCCTAATGATATAAGCAAAGTATTAAATGCATTCCCCCTTCATTTTATTATCAATGAACAATCTGCAGCAGAGAACTTTCTGTAATGGTAGCTTCTTCCTCATTGTAAATTTGATAAGAATAAATCATTTATTTATTTTTTCCAAGAGAGACATGATTTTATTTTTAGATTCTGCTTAGACAACAGAAAAAATATGCATGGCAAAAAAATAAAGATTACAAATGTGAAAGCTGCAATCCAGGTAAATGTTATTCCCTAATCTGCCACTAAAGCAAGGTTCAGTAGGTCCAGAGTTGACCCTACACTCCATGTATTATGATAATTAAAAGAACTCTATTTAACAAAAAAAATCCAATCAAAATTAAACATAAACTTTGTTGTCAGCAAAAGCAATGAAATTTTGGATTACAATGAACAACTGAAAAATTATCTACACTCTTCTGGAATACCATTTGTGAACAAATACAATATCAGGGAGAGATCTGTCAGAAATAATGCCTTATTTTTGACTCTTCAACATCTTTCTTGAGTTTTGGATTTCATACAATTTCATATGAATTTGAACAACAAAATTAGAAAGCTTGAACTGACATCTTGTGAGACTAGAGAAAAAATATTCCGTTTTTCAAAGAAGAAAAAAAATCTACCAACAAACTCATCTGCTTGTTCACCTTAAGTTTGTCTGCATATTTATTTATTATCTATTCTACCTTCCAGTATTAGCCTTTATCTAAACTTTTTTTTTTTGTCATGATTGTTTTTGAATAAGGTCAAGTAATTCATTGAAATCTATAATGCAGAAGATGTGTAAAAGCACATGCTTCTGATTTTGGGTCGGAATGTCTTGGCCTTTGAACTTGACTGAAGATCTTCCATTGAAAAACATTACTGTTAACTAATAACCCACAGTTTTTGAGAAAATAGTAGCTGATTAAAGCAGGAGCATATCCATGAAAACATTCCAGGGATTAGTAAACCTCCAAGAGGCTCTTACAAGAGAGGAATACACTGTTTGTCCATATTCAGACTGTATCACACCAGTACTGTAAATAGCTGGAAGTAGTTGTTCTGGCTGGAAGATTTGTTATGAGTTTACACATAACAGCATTCCTGGTGCATGAATGGTGCTACAACATTAGTGCAGTCTTTTAACTCTTTCTGTGAACATTAAATTTCAGTAGCGTGAAGAAGGAAAATCACAACGACTTCTACCTTCTTTCACTATTTATTCAGACAGCAAAGATATCAGCACAGGAAACTGTCTCCTGCAGAGCTTTCTGATAGCAACTATCTCTACTGGGCACAAATCCATGTGTTTTACTAAACAGAAGATATGTTCTTTTGTTCAGTAATACCAGATGCAAACAGGTCCACTGATGCAGATTCCATTTCAGGTATTCTGTTTATTCTAATCAATAAGAATCGTGTTCCTCTGTTTTAGAAGTACGGTGTCTTATAAATAAGAAATTGGCTCAGAGTCATGTGTTTGGATACAGTCCACAGTTTGAAAATGTCAGTGCAACACTGTTAGTGTTTGTTACACAGAAGAGTAGAATAGTTATGCACTGGCTGAACCCTCATTTTCATAGGTCAGAGTCAGATATGGTATTAAGTTAGGAATAAAGATCTGCATAATGCTGGCATAAAATGCCCATTATCATGGTACTTCACCTGAACTGCTAACTTTTTAAGAAACATTCTGATTCACATTTGATGTATTTATGATCTCAGACATGGCTATATAGAAACCAGATGCACTGGACATTTTAAACCCTGATAAACTAAACCACTAAAACATATGAAAAATCCTTTTCAGGTGTATTTTTATTACAAAGCACTTCCAATCTGAAATAGGAAAACAGTATCAGAAATGGTTGCTTACTACTCCCTGCTTACTTCTCTCTGTATCTGAAGAAAAATGTCTGGAGACAAATGTGTTGAAGTGCATTACATAAACATGTTAAAATAAATCTGTTCAAATGATTTATCTTTTCAAAGCATATTGTGGATGATTTCACATATAATTTCTAATATACTTTTACTAACTGGTTTTGGATATTTTACAGATGCATTTGGATTCCCTAGAAAAATGTAATAATGCTTTTCATGTATTCAGTAAAACAAAACTCCAAAGTTATTACTCAAATAATTATATTGAATCTAAATCTGTACAGATCTCTCAGGATGTCTGGAAACCTTGAGCTAGGTTTAATCCTCATTGACGTTAGGAACTTGACTAAAGTCACTTAGAAACAGCCAGTATAGGCTCCTGCTATGTTGAATAATTAGAAATGCCCTTCTACAGGCATTTCAACCTGAGGAATTGCCCACTACTTTACACCATTTTTCCTAAAGTCTCAGATGATGATAGTCCTACATTAATGCCTCATGCTGGTGTGCTGTAGGTCAGATCTCTCTTGAACAGCTTGGAGAAATGGAGGCTGAGGGGAGAGCTGAGGAGTTGCTCTATACAACTACCTGAAAAGAGGCTGAGCAAGGCGGGGGCAACAAGAGACAGGACTGGACGAGATGGCCCCAAATTGTGTCAAAAGAGGTTTAGACTAGATATTATAAAAAGCTTCTTCATAAAAAAAGATTGTCAAGCACTGGAACAGGCTGCTCAGGGAAGTGGTGGATTCCCTGTTCAAAAAAATTGTGGATATGGCACCAGAGGACATGGTTTAGTGGTGAACATGGTTGTGGTGCAAGGTTGGCAGTCGGACTTGGTGACCTTAGAGGTCTTTTCCAACCTTTATGATTCTATGATTCTAACACGAAGAATAGCCACTACTCTGGAATTCAGGAGAGAAAACACAGCTTTTTCAGAGAACATAGCTTAAACTTCACAAGACAATTATCTGAAAGTGAAAACACGAAGTTATGCCACCTATCATGGAGTCTATCAAACAGAATAGGTTTTATTGAAGAATCTTTCTTGTCCAACACATGATACCTGAGTCAATAGAGCTTTAAACTTTGTGCAGAGAAGAGAGGAGCTCTTTGTGAATAAAGGCTGTACAAGTATAAGCTGCATGTGTATGTAGCAACAAATTTGAACTGACATACAGGAAAAAGTCATATAGGAGACATCATCATGTTTTAAAGGTACTATTGAGATGAAGTTTGAAAACTACGCTGGACTTTGGAATTCCCTGGCTTTTGGCTGCTTCATTTTCTGAAGCTTAAATATTGCACTAGTGCCTTTCTGTTTTTTCCCTTTTTCTTTCCTCTTCATTATACCTAAAGACTGCACACAAAAAAACATTTTGGGAATAACTAAAAGAAACACCCACACAAGGGAGAAAGAACCCACAGCTTGTATTGATCTTGGCATTTTCCCATGTTACAACCAAATGAACAAGCCACAGGTGCAACCAGAAAGAGCAGGTGATCCAAACAAACTGTTATTGTGATGGGAATAAATAGGATTTTTTTTGTCCATAATGTATTCATCTCAAGGCACGTTGGTGCATCTGTTATATATTTACCAGCAGTGTTGATTTCTGCCAGAAATTTTAAAAGAATGCAAATCTCTGAATTTATATACCTAAAAGATATATTAAACAGCTTTCTTCTTTCTGTTTTCCATGTCTGTAGTCTTAAACCAATTAACCTAATCATACAACTAAAATTCAGTAACATAAGCAAGTTGTGTGCTTATGGACTCATTATTCTGCATCAGAAACAGAGGACAAGAGAGTTAGGAAGATATGCCAAGATTTCAGTATACAAAGTGTCATATTATAATCAGGCACCTCCTCTCACTTCCTTTACTTTCTATATGGTTGTTCCCAGCACTGAACCAACAGCAGAGAGGCGTATCCAAAGCAGTGAACACTGATCTTTTTAGGAAGAAAAATGTTATGAAAAGGAAGATATTTAGAAGTTGGCAAAAGTTTATTTATCCAACTATATTGATCCAAGCAGGGAGGTACCTTCTAAAAGCTATAAGATAAAAAACTGGGGTGCTCTGGAAGCAGAATTAATAGCTGAAAGATCTGACGCTTGTGTGTTGTTCCTACGGAGTATCTTTGACCACAAACACTTTAGTGTGCTAGATGGACTAGTCTGGACAAGGTATGAAGCTGGATTAGGCTAGACTAGATCTGGACAAGGACGGATCCTGTAAGGTATTTCTTATGTTCTCAACTTTACTCTTAGCACCATTAACACTTACAGCTACAAAATTAAACTGGGATTTTATAAACAAAATATGAACTCCAGTTTCATGTCTTTTTTATGACTCTAGGAATCACACCATATCTAAAATTAACCACGTGTGCTCTGTCTTTATTGTTCCTACTCTCACCTTATTCCCTTGATATTTCCAGAGGCAGAAAAACTGGGTTTTGTTTCCCCTTCTATCCTTATGACTCTGGCTCTTTCAGTTCTGGTTTTTCATTTACTTCAGCAGGATGAGTTGGAAATGTCAGTAGTTCATTCAATGTACTGGTGACTGGGACACAGTTCTGGGAAGTAAGAAAGGCTTAAATCACATACTATACTCCTCAAATCATTTGTAATCATTCTCATCATTAAATCATTAAGTAGAAAGTCATAGCTACTCTGGCCTTGGCAACTTCCTTGTTCAGTAATCCGCTCAGCTATACCAAATGTACAACATCAGAGTTGAAAATATTTTCAAGCTCTATAACTTCATGTATATATAAATAATTTTTTTAAATGACATGAAGCTACTATAAACCTGAACACATTTCAGGAATAAGCCTGGGACAGGAACTATTCCCATCAGGTGGTTGTGACTACTCTGCTCAGAGACAACAGCACATACGGGTGTAAGTGATTTGGTACTAGCTGATCTCAGTTCCAGAAAAATGGTTTTAGTCATCTTTTTTAAACTATTGTAAGCATAGCCCCATAGATGGAGCCCAATATCTGTGAACCAAATACACTGACTACCTTCTATATGCTGTGTTATTTAAACAACTTCATTTTCCCCTGAAAATTTTTTAAATCGTTCAGAACATATCAGAGACAACTTTCATTACAAAATTAGCTCTTACCCGCTTAAAATCACTGTCAAATTATAGCGGCACCTGGATTATTAACAGGATAAATAGTTGGTCCTCACCACTGTGATTCAGTACCTAAATAGAGATTGTTACTAAGAAACTGCTTAAAAGAGTTACTTTAGGGCTGAAATTTTCTGTCTAACTTTTGCTATAGATAACTTCCAAAAGAATGGTCTTGGAAAACATTCTATATAGTTGTTACTCCTCTCCTAAATTACTTAAATTATATTCCCTTATCCAGAACTCTAAGTGTCTTTATACTCTTCCTTACGATATGTAGAACAGAAATTAGTGCTTACGAGAGTGACACTCAAGACTACAGCTACGTTACTAAATAAAAGTGATATGAATATTTTCTATAAGGTATTAGTTGGTCCAGACTTAAAAAGGTGCCAGGGAACATAACCAAAATTAACCACTAGAAAATCCTGATGGATTGTTTGAACCTTTGCACAGGACACTTTATTTAGCAGTGAACTGGCACAGACCAAGTCACACAGTTTACTCAGTAATACAATCTCAGTTTTTTAAAGTCTGAGGCAAAGCACTGAAAAACAGGGTTTATGTCAGATTTTCTGGTACAGACAGAGAAACTGCAATAAAGTAACACTGAATGAGCTTGCTTTTATTTCCTTTTGCTCTACATATAAGGGACCAACTTCACAACACATGCAAGCCGGTCACTGAAATCAGGAAAATATGTAGAAATTTACAGCACTTCTGACAGGTATTTATCTGTCTGTATAAGGCCAGACGGGTACACCAGACACAACTTCTACTTAAACTCCTTGCAAGGCTGTTGAACTGCTTCAGATTTTCAGTGCCATGGTTCAGAATATAGATTGCAAACTAAATTATATAAAAGCTTAAATAGAGAGATGATTTAATCTTTGTCTCTCAAGAGTGACCTTTGAACTTAATCTTTTACAGGAAGCATGACCTGTTTTTATGCTATTTGAGTATTTCACAGGACTTCTACACTTTTCCCACTACTCATTATGATTATAATTGTCCCTTTCAGGACTCTGTCTCAACAATATTTTCTCCACTGGCTCAGACAGATAGACCCAGAATTGTACCAGACACAGACCACTTAAATAAATCATTTTAGTGTGGTGCATTCCATCAAAACACAGATATCAAATACAGATCAGATGAACCAGGTTTATTTTTCCCCACTGATTGCAGGTATTGTAAATTGATCAGTTTGGGTCTGTATATCTCCATTGACAGTCTTAGATGGGTTGATTTCTACTCTAAGAATTCTACTACTAATTTGATAGTCAAGGAACACCTAAACTTCACACAAAGGTGAAACAAATAAACAGTGCCTGATCTCTGTATAAGGCTGCCATAAGAGTTAAGAAACAAAAGCCAAAAACCAGGAAATGATGAGAGATTAGCTAAACCTACCAAATATACCTTTTACATGAATGCTGTCTAGGGTGTTTCTTTGTTTTGCCTTTCCTTCTCCATCCCCCAAAGAAATGATGTCAGAGTTTTAAGGGAGAGAAGTGAAGACTCCAGGCAGGCTTACACGTTTATATGTGTGCATACAATGCATGCCTTACTATGATTTATGATTCCAAAAATATGACAAATGGACAGTGATGGCACATGTCACACACACCGCTCAAAGGTTAGTGTTTAAAACTGTGCTTAATATGAAGTGAATATAGGTCAGGGGTAGCTTAAGAATGGTCTTGAAAAGGAAAGTTAAGAGATGGTATTTAATATGATAGAAAGGGCAAGACTCACAAAGATCTAAAGATTTCTAGTGACACAAAGTTATGAGAGTCTGAAAAGTGTTCTAGTTTTGTGGAGACATAACACAGACTATGAATCAAAGTTGATGTGCAAGGAGAGCCTTAAAATTAAGATATATCCTGGAAGTAAATTAAGGATATTACCCAACTCACTAGCAGAATAGTGAAGCTACCATTATGGCAGAGGTAAAAGAAGACTGTGAAGGTGAAAAATGAGGTATTAAAGAGGTAGGTTAATAAGTACAGGGGAAAAATCATAGTCAATATTCCAAAATATTCTCTGCAGTTGCAGTGTTCATCTTCCATAAAACTGAAGACTTAGCAGCACTTCTCCATTTTGGCAGCCAGTGGGGAGGAAAAAAAGTTATCATCCATGCTACTGCATAAATCATTAAAAGTAGATGAATCACATATTATAAATGCCAATGAAAGAAGCCCAGACAATCATCTCAGGCAAAAATCTTCACACTGTACAGGTATAAGATATAACTTCATGAAGTAATAAAAATAAAAGTGAAACAAGGAACAGATCTGAAAGATAGCTCCATAGAAATCCCACAAAAAGTTATACTGCTGGTATTTGTGCTTCCCCAAAGAAAGTTTTAAAGTAATAACTGGGGAGGCAGGAGGAAACCTGGTGCAGGACAGAATATACAAACTGAGAGAAACTAAGATTTATTCATGGAATTTCTTTCCTTAATTCCTTAAACTCCTGGAAGAAGAGCACCACTGAATGGAGGAGCTTGCTGATGAATCCAACACAGCTGATTTGCAGCACCAATTCTGGAGTTTGCACAGTAAGCCAAGATAAGAGGCTGAGAGATGGCTTTGTTAATCCTTAACAAAAGAGGGCTGGTATATTACAGTAATCAACAATTACCTAATGAGAAAGTATAAAAGAGACAGAGCCCAATACAACAGTGCACTGAACATAATCATAACGCGGGTTTGAACACTGGAAATTCTGTCTCAAAACTCAAACAAATAAAAATTGAGTGTGGGCACACTCTGAAACAGGTTTCCCAGAGATACTGTAGTATGTCCATCCTTGGAGAGACTCAGAACTCAGCTGGACACAGCCAAGAACAACCTATTACACCTGGATATGCTTTGAGTGAGGCATTGGACCAAAAACTTCCAGAAGACCTGAAAAAATCAATAATATTGTGTGATTCTAATAAAGAGAGTTCTTTGGTTTATTGTTTTAGACCTAAAAATTTGAAGACTGCTTATATTACAACGCAGAAGCAAGACAGACAGAAAGAGGTTGAAATTAACTGAATAGTATGATGGGGAAAATCATGGTCATGAAGAAGATGAGAAGATTTTAGTATGAAGGGTGTATTTTAATATGAAGTATTTTTAGTATTTTAGTATCAAGGGTGATCAAGTTTGTCAAACTAGACTTGTGAAGGTAAATAGAATCATTCTAGTGATAAACAAAAACTTTGGATCTACAATTTGTCAGTTTTGTCTCAAATTATTATATGTTAGCCTGATTTGGTTTTGATTTTCATTTTCTAATTAAACCATTTTTAATTCACATCTAGCTAAAATGCATTAATTATAAGTAACCATTAGGCTTGTGACAAGACTGCACCTCTGCCTGTAGGTCTATTACTTTAGGAAAACTTCACCTGTATATAACCCCTATTTTCCTATCTGTAGAAGGAAAACAATGAAAAAGCTTGCTTTGTAGTCACTGAGCTCTTCAGATGGTGAGAACTGTTGCTGTTAATACTTTGGATTCTGAAAGGGAATAAAGACAATTTTTTTTTTCCCTTCTCAAATACCTGAAAGTCCTTTGTCTATCTCCCACAGGCATCTGCCTATGTTGACTCCGATGGAGCTACTTCATGTCCTTTGGGTTAGTCATTTCTTTAGATTTATTTGATGTACGCAATGTTTTACAAGCTCTCAAGAAAAGCATTTCCTAAGAGCAGCAACAGCAAGGCTGAAATGGAAATTGCAGAGGCAGCAGGCAGTACAAATAGGAAAGCACATGGGAAAAAATACATAGAGCTCAGTTGTGTCCCTGGTAGAACTTCCAGGTCCTAATGGTTAAGAAGTAAGAAGACAGCTATTTTTACAGAATTATTATAAACTTATGATTACTCAATTTAAACATGACCTACTATACAAACTAAATTACTCTTAAAAAAAAAAAATCATCCAGTTAAAAAAATACTTGCAGTGGCCCTTTAAATTGCCAGCCAAACATTAACGTATTTTAAAAAGTGAAGATATTATAGTCATTTGAATGCTTATGATTGTTATGCTCTATTCCATTTTATATATGGGTCCTATGATTTATTGACATCCCAATATAAATGGTTCTTTATTTTCTATTCATCCTAACCTTGGTCAAATAATACCACCCTACTTCTCTTCACAATATTTTCCTAATATCTCAGCTCATTTAATTCTATTGATCCACTGAAGAGTATAATGGCAATGAAACTGGAATTAATAGCACCTCCCTTCTCCAAAGCTAAGAGCTTTCCTATTTAGTCTGTGGACCATCACACAAAATCATAAAAGTAGACAAAAAAGCAGACTGACCTTTATCAGCTACTATTGTGTTGCAAAATTCAGCAAAGCCCAGAACATCATTTTCAGTTTTATGGCTCTGTTTTCTTAAATAATAAGGGGAATGGAGGGGAGGAACTGACCCCTGTTCAGCATTTACTTAAGCAGAATTGGCATTAATAGAGTATTCTGTCAAAAATTCAAGCCCAAGAAAATGTATGGCTTTGTCCACAGCAGCAGCTATCTTAGTAGATTGCACTGTCACCGCTTCACACAAAGAGCATTGCAACACCATTAGTGGACATAAATAATGCACAAGCTCTTATGCAGTACTCAGCTAAGTGCATGGAAACCTTGGGCTCCTGTTGTCAGAAATTCAATGGATTAGTACCTAGATTTATTTTAAGTCTGTAAAGCACTTTGTTCTTGACAGCGTTCAAAGTAGAAAGAGTGCTATCCTGAATGTGCATCTTAATACTGTCATTCTTGTCTTGTAAGAATAGATGAAATATGGGATGCAATACTTCTTTTTAATATTTAAAAGTTTTCACTGAGTGGACGCAGTACACACGTACCCACATACATATATATATATATATATATGTATATGTATGTATGTATATGTGTGTGTGTGTTTATAGACATAGAAACACAGTAACCCATGGTTATCTTATTGATCTAGAAATGGAAAAGACAAATATACAATGGAATGTTAGCAATGAAAAGTATCATCACAATTGCAGATTACAAAAATAAATGCTGATAAACACATATACTGTTACTATTGCCTGCTTTTCTTTGTAAATGAGGTGTGTCCTCTGCCAGATTCCTATATAATTCTCACATTTACAGTTCCATTACAACACAAAGTACTTAGCTTCTACAATGACCATTGCTGAGGAGAGATCATATGTTTAACTGAGATGATCATGAATATTTTAATCTAATTACTAATATTGAGAACTCAGTAAATCCTTACTTATCACATATCAAATACATTGGTATTCTTGTACAAGTTTACAACAAAAAGTCAACTTCCTAGTTTAAAACAAAGCAAAGCAAAACAAAACACTCACACAAAAAGACGAACCATAGAACTTTTCAAATCCATCATTGAAACATATGAAATGTGTTCAGGAAACAAGTTCACAGCAATAGAAACTGTGGGGTCTATTTGCCTCTCGATGTTCTGGAGAGTTAAGCATGATAATCCCCCATGCATTGAGAGGATAACAGGACCCTTTGTGTAGATTAAAAGCAGTTTTCTATTGATATCAGGGTGGTAATGCAAGAACAGCAATATCTCATGTGAAGGTCAATCTTTCACAATGCCACTAAGACATAAAATCTTCGTTTGAAATAATAACAGTTACCTTTTCTCTTTGCCTGCATGGTCCATGAATTTCCACACAATTCATTGAACCAGCAGTCAATGAACTATTCATTATTGAACTTAGTGATTTAAAAGTCACAATATGTACATCATTAATGCCTATTTGGAAAAAAAAAAAGTCAAATCTCAGAAATCTTGGTAGGATTTCAAACATGCTAAAATTAGATTGCAATAAGTATACAATAATCTTTGAAACATAAAATCAGAATTGTTCTGTTGCCAACTTTGTGATATCTGTAGCAATCTCCACCCTCATCCAAGGGAAAATTAACTGTTTATCCCTTTAACTACTGGAAGATATATTACCTTGTCTATTCAGCATGCAAAGTTCTCCACCAAGTGAGAAGGTATTGCAGTCTGTATAGCCTCGTTTTCTACAAATTGTAACAAAATTTCTGTTAAAGGTGTACTCACAAAAGAAATCTCTTTGTAAAGAGAGAAAAGAAATAGGAGAGAGGGAGCAGGAGGAAGAGAGGGGACAGAAACGGGGTGAAAGGTCGGAGGGTGGAAGGGTAGGAGGCAGGGAAGGAGGGAGGGAATGAAGGAAGGAAGGAAAGAAGAGAAAGAAAGAAAAAGAAAGAAAATAGGTTTTGTTTCTGATACAGCATTACTACTGTGTAAAATATTCATTTGGCTTTAGTTATGTTTTAATATATATTCTTTAAACACTTCAGCATGCAGCCTGGCAATATTGAAACTTGTAACAGATATGTGCCTCCAAAATGCCGGCTGTGCTCATTAAACACAACCACAACAGGTACCGAGCAGCACCGAGTAGATTTGCGAGCTGCGATCAATAGGTGGCGCTTTTCCCCTTTCGGAGTTCCTTCAGCTCCTACCCAGATTACGGAAAAACTGTTTTCAGATGAGATTTAGAAAAACTTACAATACTTTTTTAAAAACTTGCACTGCTTAGGAAAAACGGGAGATTTTTATCAGTGCATAGACTGCTTTTTGCAGTTCTACAGGAGAGATGGCAAGCTTAGACCAGAGCTGCACAAATCAAGGGGTTAACGATTTTGGTACAGAAATTTTTATTTTCCAAAATCGTAAGAAACTTAATCCAATGGCTGGTATAGGTCTTAATTGATTTTTTTTTTCTAAACTAGGAAGAGGTCTAATTTTCAAAGAAATTACTCTTTATGATATGTCCACATTACTGCTGATTTGATCAGAGTTTTTAAACATTTATATGAAAAAAAATTCTATTGTTGGACCTATTTGTCCACAGAATTACAATTATTGATATAAAAATGCACAGCATAATGCTTTTATTTCCTTCATCTTACTATAATGAAAAAGAAACTTTCCAAATATTATACATAATTCTAAAGCGGCATTTAAGTGTGTGAACAGACTGCCTATTGTTTAACTACATATTAATTTTACTGCAGCATGAAAAAAAAATTGAAAAAATTATGCTAACTGTAAGCCTGAAATCCTGGTTCAACTGTGAAACCTATTTTTACATCAGATTTCATCTTGGTTTCCATGAGAAAGGAAAGGGACATCTTATCTTAAGAGAACAGAGACTTACTTAAAACTCTGCCTTACATTCACAAAAAAGGACAGAATACATACTCATTTACATACATACACATGTGCACACAAGGGCATACTGTATATTCATATACAGAATCCTATTATTCCCAAAGTAGAGTTATTTTAAAAGCAAAGAGATAATTGATTAGCAGTGCAAGATATTTTCTAATGCTGGAAGGCAAAGTAAAGTTTCTTATCTAGTTTCTGTTATCAATATCTTAAAATGAAAACTACGTTTCAAGAGCAAAATTATGATATCATGATAAGAAGTTTGAGCCGTAACTAAGAGTTTTGCATTGATTAATAACTGGAATAAGAAGGTAAAAGCAATTTCCTTTTTAAGAGAGTGACTCTTTTGAAGGAGGTTGTCCCACACCAAGGAAAGCACAAATGCGAAGGTCAAGTGGTTTCCAAAGTTATTAAATTAGAATAGTGGATGTCAATAGCTTCATTCTGTGTTTTCGCTCCATACACCGCATACTTACATTACCAGCTTAAAACATGTATTCATGTTAATGATTTACAAATTCTTGAAAGCAAAGATTTTTTACATAATGATAGGATAAGCAGAGAATAATTTAAAATTCTTAACTATAAAAATGTATCCCTGAATCAGTGAATGGGACCTCTGGAGGCTAACTGGCCCAACCTCCTTGTCAAGCAGGGCTATCTACAGCCAGTTGTCCAGGACTATGCCCTGATGGCTTTCAAATATCTTAAAGGATGGAGACTCCACAATCTTCCTGGGCAACTTGTAAATAGATACAAAGTAAAACTTGCGAGTATGCTAGTCAAACACGTGCAAACACTGTATTAGATTTGAAATTGGCTTCCTAAAATCACACTTGCAAATGTATCTTGCTGACTCTATAAGACAACAATAGTCTTCCTACATTTTAATTAACTCTTAATTTAGACACGAATCCAAATAAACAATACATTTGTCCTGTTTTATTCCATAGCATTTCTACGTGCTCTTTGGTACGTTGTGAAGATAGAAGGAATATGTTATATAATTTGCATCTCTAATTAGTATTTCTCAATCCCCCAACATGACAGGATTGTAACAGGAGAAAGAATGTCTGTATCAGTAAAGATGACTAATAGTGACTTGAGAGTGGAAACACTGCCATGGGACAGAAGGGGAAGAGAAAGGGTATATGGAGACAGGCATATTGAGGCAGAGCAGGAGGATGACTTTCCAGAGGATTACGCTCCATGTTCATTTGAATTTAATATTCCCTGTCTAATACCAGACACAACTTTTTCTTTCTTTTTCTTTCATATTCTCTGCTTCAGCAAATTCTATCCATGGGAGTTCAAGTCATACTCATGCCGACAGATAAGTGTCGAAAATGGACCATACCTAATATCCTCAGCTACCAACATATTGATTCTGCAGGCCCAAAACCTCTGTTCTTCTTATATGCTGCTTTGCTAAATTTGCAACTAGTCCAAGCACACTGCAACTAAAAACTTATTAAATACAGACTTTTGTGTACAATACAATATAATGGATGAAGAGAAAGGAGCGAGCAAAAAAAATCTAGGACTGTCATGGCTTCTTTAAAGGCAAATTTGCTTAATATTACCTTATACATAAATCTTGTATTGCTTTAGGTGTGGATAATAAAGGAGGCTGGTCAGATTCACTTTTCTTAATTGCCAGTTTCTAAACAGATCTTATTGTGAGGCAGTAAGACATTACAAGCATGAGAACAAATATAAACAGATAGACACATAGATCTTGTTGTTTCTTAATATGTTCACCACATAGCATATAGATGAATTTAGAACTATAGAAAATATTGTATTCATTAAGGTGAAATACTCTCAAACAAACAACAAACAACAACAAAACCTCAAAGGTTAAAATCTCAAAGGTTAATTTGAGATTTTTTTTTTTCATTTTTACATTTCCATTGATCAAAGTTTCCACTAAAAGTTATTTCTTAACACCTACATATTTGGCCAAATATATCTACATCACAAGTCTAAAATCTGTGGAAACTGATTTAAAAGTCATACATGTGTTTGCTAAATATGTCTTTGTATAATTTCTATATGAAAGGAATTGCAATTTACAAGTGAAAGTTTTGCTTTATCTCTTAAAATATATAATTATTTCTTATGAATATGCCTGTTTACAGTGTACTCCATAATATACTGCAATTTACCAGGCAAATTATGACTGATTCACTATATTTAACGTAATAACAATGATTAACTAGGTGTTTGTGCATACATTTTCCAAGAGTTTTGGAATTTTATCAATGCCATTCACCTTGACATTATAGAGGCTGGGTGTCTGAAACTTCATGAAGTATTTTAAAGTTACTATATCCAGTTTTTTAGGTTGGTTTTTCCTCCTCAGGATAAATATGTATCTTAGAATTAGAGTTTCTTTAACATTTTTTATTTGAAATTCTTCATTTTAATTAGTTCTCATAAGATTAGTTTTTAAAAAATCACATATATTGAAAATAAAATGCCAAGTAATCCTAGCTCAGGGATGATGCCTAAAATAAAGGGAAGAAGTAGATACAGTTTATTGAAGAACTCCCCAAGCTGATAACTGGACCCTGGGAACAGAAAAAAAAAAAAAGCATTCCTTTTGAATTCTATTTCAATTAAAAGGTATCCCTTAAAAAACAGTTCAGTTTACTTGACACCTGTCAAAAAGCTTAGGTGACAAGGCATTGTTTCTGAAACTATTCCACATACTGGAACCTAATCAATCTGTCCAAATTATCATTCACAATTTGCACAGTATATTGAATGCTTCAATCTATATTTTATCTTGTATTTTCTCATCATCAACTTTCAGTAATAATCACAAATTTAAATAAGAATTTTATCATTCACTTTATGACATTGTTGCATGAAAAAATAGATGAAGAAAACTGAGTTTCTAAGTTTGCATGGCAATCAACTTTTTTTAGCAAAAAGGCAGAGAAAATCAGTAATATCTGACTTGGTTTAAGTGCAGAGTAGCAAATTTTAAATTCTCTGAGGAACCACAGAACTAAAAGAGAAAGAGAGAAAACAAATATTCATTTTGTTTTCTCATGTGGTATTCCTTTTCCTTTTGATTTTTTTTATGTAGATGGCTAGCTCTAGAGGCTGCAAGATCTTGAAAACTTATGGATCCACCTCTAATTAATTTATTACCCAATTAACTGTAATTTAAATCTTTAGTGAAACAAATCATGAGAGCTTTTATAACTCCTGAGATCTAAGAATGGATTTCCTTCTGCCATTTTTTTTTGTACTTTTGTAACATCCATCTATCCCTGCTGTTCTCACCTGTGGCTCACCATTAGCCTGTATGTATACTGTATAGAGATTTCACATTTTGGTTGTTTCCTGGGATGTGGCTCTGTACCTGCATGTTGTGGGCCACTATACACAAATACATTTGTGCTTCTGAATTTGAGAAAAGCAGTACAGAAGTTTAAATCCATGAAAATACTAGAATTCAATGGTGCAGATTCCTGGTCTAAGTAATTTCTCTCTAGTTTCATTTTGTGTAATTGTACTTCAAAATATCTATGTATTAATAGCTATCGGTCTGTAATAAGTTTGCTCTAAAAAAAAAAAAGACAAAACCACAAAAAACTCCAAACACAACAACAAGTAAACAACAACAAAACTAAACCAAACCAAAAGAAAGCAAGCTGCCAAAGTCTTCTAAACGTTATTCTGAAATCTAATACTTTGGCTTTGTCTTAAAACTCATCCTAGGTCATCTGCAAGACTAACGCTGTCTATGGAGACATTCAACCACTGGTAGCTAAAATTTGCATTGGTGCCCCAAACTACTCTACATTTCCACGTAACGAAAACCCAGTCTGACAGAGCCCTACAATGAAGCAAATTCCATAAGAAACTGCTAGTATATCCATATCATTAAAACACCTTTCAGTTTTTCAAGATCAGTGGAGTCCATTTTATTGCAAAAAGGAGGCTATATATTCTTTCCAAGGATAAGCACACATATAAAACTCCTCAGCAGTCAAAAGAAAACTAAACATTTCAGGAAGCTTCAGTAGTCATATGACAGGGGCTGTTGGCTAACAAATGCACAGAGGTTGATGATCATGGGAAATTCCATCATAAATATGTTATTACCATCAGTGCAGAGTTATGTTTCCCATCTCTGCTGTCTTCTGTTCATTAGAACCATAGCTCAGCAACCTCTTCCACATTTTTAGATTAATTCAATTCTCATTTAGATTTTACTGGAAAATCTGCAGGCCTTGTGCCGTTGTTAACCTACTGTCTTGGGTTGAGCATATGACACCATTTTGTTATCTCATATCGCCACTGTATACTAAACATGAATTCTGTGCCTCTGACTCAATTCCAAGAATTTTCAAGGACAAACACAAATACTCCTGTGCTGGGACTCAGGCAGGTTTGGGTTTTTTTTTCTTCTCTCACTCACTCCTAAGCTCTCAGCTCTGCCACAGGGAGCAGGGAAGAGAGAGTTAGTGGGGGTTTTTTTCCTTTTTTTTCCTTCTTTTTTTGTTTTGGCCAGTATTTTTCCAGCTCTGTTTCTGAAGGGAGAGAGATGGAAAGTGAATTTTTTTTTTCCTTATTAGCTAGCTAAGACAAGGAAATTTTTTTCCTTGGGATTTTTTTTTCTTTTCCCTTGAAAGCTGCTTTTCAACTGAGCTGGGATCCAGGACAGCAGGTCATCCGATCGCCGGCATCGCCAGGGGAGGGGCCCTGCCTCGGCCCGTCAGCAGGGGACCACGCCAATGACTCTTTACTTTACACAGGTTTCTCCATCGCAAGTAGTTTATCATTTAATATTGTTCATTTCTTTCCTATGTCTTGTAAATAAAACAGGGGGTTTTTTAGATTCTACCTCCAAGGAATTGCCTCTGTCCAGACCTGGTGGGGGAGAGGTGGCTAATAGTCTACCTTCCCCCAGGAGGGCATTNGGAGGTGTGGCTAATAGTCTACCTTCCCCCAGGAGGGCATTTTCCTGCTTATATTGTCTCAAACCGGACACCTACTTCAGCTTTCTGTATCTCAATTTTCCCTTTTGCTGCAAAAACTAGACATGTAAGCAAGCATAGCCCCAAAAGTTAAAAAGAATCTTTTAAACTATCTTTTGATAACTTGTATAGGCAATAAATTCTTCTACCCTCTTTGCAGTTTGCCTTTAGAGCAGCAAATCTGGTCACAGAGGCTAATAAAGCTAATATAACAACCTAAGTGAAAAATATAACTAAACTGATTTAAGACACATGATTAGAAGTTTGATGTCAGAAACTTTAGACACCAGTGTAACATTTTTGATTCAATAGCCGCATTGGGTTTGTAGAAGTGGCTTTTCGTTCTGTGGTAGAATCTACGATTAATTTGTATGTTAAAAACTCCTGTATTCACATTACATAAATACGCAAAAGCAATTTTAATAAAATTCACCTTTCATTGCATTCTGTTGCTCTCTCACATGTAATATACCTAAACAGAGATCACCTGTAGAGATTGAACCTGAAACCTTTAATATGAGGTTTCTTCCATTTAAAGAAAGGAACTCAATCTGCCACTAACACTTGCAGATCATATTCTTCTGGTCTACTCATTAAATACAATGAATACAATACAGATACCCAGTGTAAAAGCAAGATAAGGCAGCTATCTGGACCATTAGTTCTTAATTGCTTTGGATGTTGGCCTTTCAGCACTGACTGAACAAACGAGCACTGCAGCTACAGGTATAGCCAAAGGAGATTAGATTGATTGGTCATAAGTTTAATTCCTGATGACACCCTGTTGTGCAGCCTGTTATTGGTTTAAAAATGGGAAAATTGGAAAAATTCTGTATATCTTGAGGTATGTTTATGTTTATGTACGGTATTGGTGCAGGTGTCCCGGTGCTGGCAGAGGGGAGCTGCAGAGGCCTGTGTGAGCTGGTTCCAGGTGGTTCCAGATGGTTCGAATGGACTCACCTCAGCGCATGGCTGAGCCCTGCAGCCAAGGCTGTGATGCCTCAGGGAAAACATACCAGAAGGAGCAAAATGCTGAACACCAGAGAGGAGAAACAGGGGGAAAAGTATAAGAAACAGCCCTGTAAACACCAGGTCAAAAAAGAAGAAGAAGGAGGAGAGAGGTCCCACAAGACAGGGGAGAAAAATTCCCCTGGAGCCCATGGGAGACCACAGTAGAGCCAGTTCACCCTGAAAGACTTTAGTATAATTCCAATCCCCCTGGCAGGAACACCTTCCTGTAGACCAAGTTGCTCAACACTCGGTCCAACCTGGCCTGAGGAGGAAGAAGGCCTTCATGAGGAGACAGGAGAAGCAGAGAGGAATTGTTATGAGCTGACCTCAGCTCTCATACCCAACTGCCCTGTGTCACACTGAAGGGTGAGAAGGGTGAGATTTGGGGTTTTTTTAGTTTGCTGTAAAACCAAACTGAATGATTATTACACTAAAATTGTGCAGGAATATTCTGACAATACTACAGTGTTTCTCAGAGTTTTCTAATGAATAGCATCTTCCAATTAGAAAAGAAATAATTAAGGATTGTTTTCCCTACATCAATTTAAAATGTAATTAAATATATCTGTTAAATTAGGGTTAAAAAGGGATATACGGGGCATGTTCCCAAGTAAATCAGTATAACTCTGGAGGCTTGAATAGATCAGATTCATTTGTTCTAGATGGGGTCTGACACAAAGTATCTATTTTTAGTTCAAGTTTATGAAATTCACATTTCTAGAAATTAAAGATCAGAACAGATAAACATTTGAAAATCAACTATTACCCTAATAACTGAGCAATGACAAAAAATACGCTTAAAATTAAGTCAGGCCTGGTATGCTGGAATAATATATTTTAAGTCAAAGATGCATTATAGATCAAAATATCCCATAGTATGAACTGTAGCTCAGTTAATAATTAACAAATTATAATATTGGGAAGTAAGCAATGAGAATAATGCCATAGTGTTTTTAAAAGTACTAACCCCAGGATGTCCATGTAAAAATGAATGTTGATTTACTGGCTATGAAATAATTTAATTATGTTTGGAAATCCACATGACTGTAATTGCCAATTTGGACTGCTGCATGACTTTCTCAGGATTGCAAGATGAATCATTTGTCCACCAAAGGTAAAATTGTTCTTGCATCTCTTTGCAGTTACTGAAGCTTCATCTTTTACATTGTTTTGTTCAGGAATCTATCACATTAATTTATTTTTTTATTCTTTCTGAAATGAAACGAACCAATGTTTCTTTTATGATAAAAGTAACAGTTAATATATAGTAATGTCTTTATTGATTTCTTCCAGCTGATCTTTAATTAGTACTGCTCTCTAATTTAACTTTAGCACTGTAGGCTTTTCTAGAATGTGAAACAGAACAGAGGCAGAAAACAGCAGTAAAAGCAGTGATATTAGTTGTAAGACTCATAATGCCACGCCTGTCAGGTAGAAATAATACAATTTTTGGTTTTCCCTGACATGAAAAATCAAAGCTAAAAGGCATTAGGACAATTTTTTGGCCCTGTTCTATACAAAATAAATTTTTAAAAGGATTATTTCCACTTGTGAGAGTTAAGAGAAACACTGAAATTATGGAAAGAATTAGCTACTTGTTAATTTAATTCTTGAACAATGGAAGTTTGTGAATACAACCCAGGAGTTAGAACTCTGAGGTTAAGTGCTAAAATGACTTCAGGATGATAGTTCCTAGATTCTGGTCTTGTCCCTAAGACTGCTTTCTATCTTATGGTTTTGGGTTGGGTTTTTTTTCATCTTATAAACAAACAAAAATTGCCACTAGTAAAAAAGTACTGAGGAAGGAAATTCAAGGTACATCTCTTCTTCCCTATGTTCAGATGTATCCTATTCACCCTATACAAATGCTTGTCTATGCTAAATACAGAAAAAGATAAATGCAGCTATGCTTCTGAATTTTGAGAGCACTATCTTTCTTCTAGCCTTCCCAACCAGACAGGCTAAAAGATAATTTCTTGAAAGAACAAGAGAATTGCTTTCTTTCTTTTTTCATTTCCCTTGTCCCTGTGTTATCTGTGCAGTACTCTAAAAGAGGAACTTGGGCAAAATCTTCTTGACAGAGAGAGACTGAAACTCAGGCAAATATTCTGATCATTTAGTTTTTATATGAAAATGAGGGTTGATTCTTTTTTTCTGACTTCTTAAATGAAAGCAGATATGTTTGCATTGTTTAGCAAGTCCCATCCTACTTAACTGCATGTGGAGTTTCTCTAGGAAGCCTTAATAGCTGAAGTGCTTCTGATTAGATGTGAAAGGACTAGTTTCTGAAATCTGGTGGGGTTTCAGCAACATGTATACACCTCTCAAAAGAAGTAGCAGCTCTGCACACTTAAGTTTTCAGATTTTCAGTTTTCAAGTTGACGTTTTTAATTGGAAGACCTAATTCCACGCATCCAAATCCTTTTACACAGTATACTATTAAGCACCTTTGCACAGTTTTGACTAGCCTTGCCAGCCTATCTGGCGTGAAACTTTGAAAAGCAGAGTTCAAGCTGAAACCATATTCATCCTCAATTTCTCTGGTTTTGGGGGTTTTTAGGGTTTGGTTAGTTTGCTCGTTTCTTCCTTTTCTTTTTTCTTTTTTTTTTTTCTTCTGTTTTTTTTCCTGCAGGCCAAAAATACCATTCTGGGATCAACCCAGAGTGTTGGCTGACACCAAAATCATAATCAATCAAAGTGCCCAGCCAGGTAGCTAATATAACAGTACAAACCTAGAGAATCTGAGGTGTAATAGCATGGAGAGTTAGCAGGGGTACCTACAGGTGCCTACACTGCAGACACTTCCGTTGGAGTTATTGGAGTGACTAGGTGAGCAAGTCATCCTGACTTCACCTTTAATGAAAAGCTTCCATGTCTAGTGTAAAATACATCTTGTACCTACACATACATATCAAATGAGTCATAAAAATGACTGTGAAAGATTCCAGTTGCCTGTGGTTTAGACCATCATCTATGCCTGGCCAGGATAAATGCCAAAAGTGGATTTGTCAAATCAGTTGATAATCAAAAAACCCCCACATTCTGACACAGACCTGTTTACTGTCAAGTCAGCTATCTCCTTTTTGCAGGAAAGCAATGGATTGAATGGTTGTGAAGTTCTGAACTGACCTAAATTAACAAGAATTTTCTGACCCTTCTCAACATTTTTTTGAATAACACAGAGATTCCAAAGGTCTTTCTGTTACCATAATTCCTGACATTGTTTCTTCACCATGTTTCAGTGCAAATATCTCTGAATACAAGAGTTTCTTCAACTCAACTAATAATAGACTTCACAAGAAGCATGAATAATTGAGGACTAACTATGACACAAAAGTAAGAAAGTTGTTTCTGCAAGGGTGAATTCATGGGTTTTGTGAATACCTTTTGCTGTTTCTCTAGAAGCATATCTAAGAGATGGAAGAGAACAGGAAAGTGGTTTTCAAGCTCATGAAAATATGCAGTACTCTTCATCATCAGAGTAAATCAGGAAAATATAAAACATATTTGAAGATTTTTAATGTTCTTATTTGCATGAAAAATGCTAATATTTTATTATTGTTGAAAACACAGAGTTAAATAATTTTGCTAAGTCTCCTTATTTAAAAAAAAAGAAAACACTTCTTAAATAAAATGTTAAATAAATTCTTTCTGGCGCAAACAGATATTTACATGTATGTTCCATAAAAGACAAAGCAATTTTGTTATCTGAAGATTATACTAATCTTAACATAGTTATGGTTGAAATGAATATGAAAATACAAATATATTAAAATATTTTTCTATGATATATGTATTGTAAATAAATTGCTCAAAATCACTCCAAAGCATGTCTTCTTAAATTAAATAATTTACAAGTTTTTCCAGTGTTCTAAATAAAAACATGTAATTCCTATTCCATATTTACATAAATAGTCTGCATAATTGTTCTTTTAGCATGGTTATTGCATTGGTTGATTTGACTAATATTAAATATGTATGAATTTCCTGCTATTCCCTAGGGCTCACAGAAACAAGATGAATCTCAAGAGACTGGTTTAAAGTTTAGATTTAAAGAAGAAAAGCCTTACAGATCCAAGCACCTTTGAATCTTTTTTCATTGATGAAGTCTAATTTTCACCTCAAGTAAATATTTAATAAATAATTATTACTTGAAGATTTACATGCAGTGCCAAGATTAACTAAATTATTTGTGTGTCTTTTTTCAAGCTTTTAGACGTTCTACATACAACCAAACAAAAGTAGGACATGATTGATCTTAAGCGTATTGACTTTTCGCAACACTTTTCACACTGATAAATTAAAATTTTCCAATCCAGCTGACCAAGTAATTAATTTCAATGTTAGTCTTGGAAAATGCAGTAACATTGTCCTCCAAAAATTGCTGCTGTCTTACTAGCTTCAGATAACAACTTAGAATAACTATCAATAATAATATAAATGTAATAAAATTTAAATAACACATATAGCATTTTGTTCATGCTGATTAGGCATTAATCGTTTTTTATGCATGACAAAATCTTGTGAGCTACAATACAGGTATTGTCATCGATGGACTTGACATTGTCATTGTTGCATATGGTCAGTTTACACAGAAGACAGTAATGTAGGTTTGCAAGTTGTAGCATCCTGTTCAAAGAAGAATGCATTCTTTGAAGTTTAATACCCTTCAGTATATAGTATGTATGTCTCTTTATATTGATCATGCGTTTTCAAGAATGCCTTAATGTACTCTTAAATGCTGTACATAGAATCATGGAATCATAGAATGGCTTGGTTTGCAAGGGACCTTTAAGATCCCCTGGGTTGTTCTGAACTGCTTCTTAAACTAGTTCTTAGGCACCTAATGATTGAACCCTTCAAAAGCACCTAAGCTGTACTGGGAGGAAAAAAACCCCACTAATATAAAAAAGTAATTATGAGGACTCTTGGTCAAGCTATAGCAACAGGACATTTTGAAACCAAACCTCGTGAGTTGTTTATATATATATATATATATATATATGTATATTTATATTCATATATAGGTGTGTGTGTACATATGTATGTATATAACCACCTGGTTATATATTTATGCCTGTCAGTTAACTTTGCTCCAAACTTTTCACATTTGCAAGTGAAATGCAATTCATTCTACATAAAATCCACAATGCAGTTCTACTAAGTGGCACCTCTGCTGACCCCACTAAAGTTTAGAATGTGACACACAGGTGTAGAGAAATGCCTTTTTACCAGTAACAACTGTTATGTTTTCCTGAATCTGTAGAATATAAGCAGACACTGGATCTTTTCCAGTCTAAACAGAAGCCAAAGTTTATTCATATGATGGTTAGAAAAAAAAATAAAAATAAAATTTGAGGTGACTTCAATGTGAGCCAAGTAGTGTAATGAACCTATAAAATGCTTAGTGAGATGCAGTCAGGCTTGCAGATGTGTTTACAAAAAGGAATGTTCTAGTTTCATATTTATTATGAGCTTTCTCTGATTTAAGACTACTGTATATTGAAACTGAGTAAACAGATCTTTATTTACATAAACGTGAGCATATCAAAGGAAAACTAAAGTGAAAAAAAAAGTCTTTCAAAAAAGTATTATCTTCAGTAAGCTTTCTGTAATTAGGGAATAAAGAAACCTCATTGAACCCAAGAAACTGTTCAGAAAGGCTATTAGAAAAAAATCAATACCCTTAAAAATAGTAATGCAAAGATGGGATTCTAAAATGCTGTTCGTTGGATTCTGACTGCATGAAACCATCAAAGTGCAGCACTCCAGTAACAATTTAATAACACATTCAGGTGGTAATATAATAGATAGGCAGCTTTCTGCATGATAGTCCAAATGTCTTGATGCATAATTCTAATGTATGAAAAAAGAATTCTTATAAGTAACCTTCCACAAGCAGGTCTTTGCTTCTCCAGTAGTTGAAATACAGAATGTTGATGAGACTCCCCTTTCATCAAAGCAAACGAAGCATAATTACACTGTAAACCCCAAAGCAATGATAGAGCAGGATTCTATATTAATTTTCAAAAGTGCAGAGGACTAAACCAAATACAAAGCGAGGAACATTTGGGTCCTTAAAAATGTAGTTCTGTTCCCAAACTGTTTGTAGGAGAGTAACAACTTCAGTATTGAGTAGGCCCAGATCAAATTGATTTTGTGAATGAGATACTAAGCATTTTCTTCCATATATTGAGTGAAGTCAAATACAACCAATTCCAAAAAGGCTTCAGCACATCCTGAGAAAATGAGACTTTGACTGTTGCCAGTGAAGTTAATAGTAAAACTCCCTTCAATGTGTGAAAATGCATGTCCTAAATGCTTTATTCTTAAGTGAGTGCTTTCCAGGCTAATTATACAAAAGAATGGTTCATTCTTTGCTTCCTTGAATGGCCATAACATTAAATGATTAATTTAAGGAAAATATTCCTACTGTTAAACCAGTTACTTTGCATAGTAACAAATAATCATCAGGGGAAATTATTTTAGAACATACATCATACTGTTTATGCCATACAAATACAAATGGTAGGAAAATGTTGTATATCTGTTCTGCTGCTCCTTTGGGAATATAGTAATGGCAGGAGAAACTGGCCAGTTCTAGCTTAGATAAAATCTGTTCAGTTTCCCTCTGTTTAGTTCCCATATGTTCTGGTTCTCAGGAGATGTGTTTTTCCATTATTTAACAGGACTTCTACCCCCTCCCTGGGGAGAGAGACTATAATGTAGCCCAATAAATCACACCATTAAGGCAGATTTTCAGTCTAAATTTCTTTTTTATATACATGTATACATCATCCCTTTCATGTAGTTAGATCTCCAGATCTTACAGCCAAACTGGTGAACTGATAAGATATTGCTGTACTTTTATGAGCAAGGCAGCATGATAATACACAGAATTATTTTTTTTTCTCCAGCATAAGTACTGTAGAGTAACTGAGACATATTATTTTCAGCATTTTAGTCTTTCAACATGCAAATGGTAACCTGAGAGAAGCATCCTCACCATGTGAAATATGAGCATGAAATTCACCTCTGGTAGAAGTACCTCCTTATACTTGTTTTGGAAACAGAGATCAAAAAGAAGCCAAGTTAAGGGTTTTAAATTTATGTCAGATCTCTAAGTAGTCAATATGTACTGTGCTTTAGCTCAAAGGGCAGCCCAATGTTCCTAGTTGTCTCCCTCCAGCCAAAAACACTCACCCTAGCTGAGAGCTGCCATGCCCTGATGTGCACAAGCCATGAGGCAGGAGCCGCAGGCCAACAAAGGACACGTACTGCCCAGCAAGAGCTCTCCCTTTCCCTGCTGAGCAAAGGTCTAGGGCTTAGGTGCTGCAAATATTTACTGCTAGTGCAGCTGAAAAGAAAGTGGACCTGATTGTCTGTTGGGCCTGTTTTTGCAGTTGCTCTGTGTACAACTGTATGGTCTAATTTTAAGAGAGTCAAGGGTTTTTATTTTCTTATCTGTTAGTTTTGCTTACATTATAATGCAATGTGTGAAGCCAGCTCTTTCAGATGGAGAAGAGACAGGAATTAGAGACCATCAGCATTTTCAAAGCCTTTTGAATAGCCAAGAGCATAAATCACGGTACAAATCAGGGGGCAGGTGCCCCAAGCATATCTGAAAAAATAAAAGCATATGAAAATCAAGCTTTCTACCACTAAAGAAACAATCAGTCACACTCAAATATATTCACTAAAGACATAAATGAACTTTTCATCTCATATTGATGCTTTAAGATTTCAAGGGGTGGTGGTTGTACACTGGTTGGGTTTTTCATGCATTGTTGTGAGGTTTTTTTGTACATCACCAGATTTGCAGATCCTGTATGCATATTGACATTTTTCTACTGACTTCCCTGGAGTTGTGACAATTTATGTTAATTGAGGATCTGACCCATCTACCCTTTCTGAGTGGGAATTTTTCTGTATGAACCTCTATTATTCACTGCAAGATCTTTGAAAATGTTTACTTTATTTCAAGGTGATTCCTGAATTATAAATACACAAAGAAAAGCATAATCAAATGAATGCTACATGCAGCTTTATTGAATATACAGTAGCTTCACTTGATTTCCTTTTCATATTCGTATCAAGCTGGATATCTATTCTAGACAGACTATCATTTAAAACAAGAGACATACCAAATGAGTAAATGAGGTTATATTACTAATTAGCATACTGTCTCCTACTACCTCCAGTAAGCTACTAAAATGTGACTTCCATTTTATCACATAGATGAAACAGTTATCTTTCAGGGTTTGAAATTTCTGTGATCTTTATGCTTAATAAGCTCAGTAAAAGGCATTCAAATTACATCACTTTTGTCTTGGAAGTTAAATTGGGAAATATTGCATTCTCTGAGATGATAAACTCTGTAGAAGATAAATTATCATGAGAAATAGTTTTAATTGATTTACCATAATAAAAGTTATGTGACTTTGAAGTGCAAATGACACATTAAAATGAAGCTACAGTATGTTGATAATACAGTGCCTTCTTTGTTAATGGAATTACTGACACTGCAGATGCTTGCTGAAGAGTTGTCCTTTACTGTTAAGTGAGAAACATTGATGGAAATTGAAGATATACTGTATTTAAATCCAAGCCAAACTCTCCTTCAGTGAGCTCTACACTGATCTCAACAAGTGTAAATGCAATATATTTCAACAACTGTGCAAGCAGCATGAGAACAGCTTGAGTCTGAAATTTCAGTTAGGTTTGGAATATGGTTATCCTGGCTTTACCACTGTTACTGCATTGAAGCCTCAGGAAAAATATTAGTCCCTACCTCAATTTCCCCATTTGCACAACTGAGCTAATAAAATCACTTTCATGCTCAGAGGTGTTGGCCAACAGCTAAACAAAAGTGTGTCAATTTTAGAGATGCCTAGTGTTCTAAATGAAGGAAATTGAATACAAGTCCTACACAATAATCCCTGTAAACCTTCTCCTTTTAGTTTTGCAAGGGTAAAGATGAAGACTAAGAAATACATAAAGCCAGCAGCATAAACCAAAACAACTGTGTTTTATCTCAGCGTTTGCTCACACCACTTAACTCTGTGATCTTTAACTAGATTATAGAATCATAGAAAGGCTTGGCTTGGAAGGGACCTTAAATATTATCCAATCATTCTTCTTTCTTTATCCAGATCTCTACATTATCTTTCTTTTGATTTTACAGTCTTTTTCCCCATGCCAAGCATTTCACTTTTCCTCCAGTTCCGCCTTACCTTTCAATTTCTGTTTTCCTTTCCTTGACAAAGGTCTTTCCTGCTTTCCTTTTGCACAGCAGTATAAATTTTCCATCTTTTCTTTAAGCTTTTCTCAGCTGCTGTATGTCTTATCCAAACTTATCCTTTACCCAGTTCCACATTCACATTCTTTTTCCTGGACACATAGTTATCTTCTTTATGAGGTTTCCTTTTCATTTATCTCTTCTTCTTTTTTTCTCCATACTGTTTCTGAATTCTACGTTTAGTAATAGAGTAAAATAACTTTTCATATCTCATCATCCTGCTAATTTTAAGCAAAAAGAATCCAGTAACTGTCCAAACTATTTTGAATCCATGGCTGTTAGAATCTTGCGCTCTAAGTGCATGTAGTGAGTCAACCTTGGCTGGCCACCCTATGCTCATCAGGATTAATTAAATTTATTGCCAATTAATATGAGAGTAGGATAGTGATAAATAAAAACAAAATTACACCCGCCTTATCTCCACTTCCATTTTTCCTGGACTCAGCTTCACTCCTGACTCACCTGCCTCCTCCCTCAGAGCCACAGAAGGGAAGGGGGAATGAGAGTTGCAGTCAGTCCATAACACTTCCTCTCTGCCATTCCAGTCTCACAGTTTCTCGCTAGTCCAGAGTGCGGTCCCTCCCATGGGAGACAGTCATTCACAAACTGCTGCAAGGTAGGTCCTTCCCATGAACTCCAGTCCTTCAGGAATGGACTACTCCAGTGTGGGTCCCCCAATGTCCACAGTCCATGCCAGAAAGCCTGCTCCTGCATGGCTTCCTCTCTGCAGACCACAGCTTCTGCAGGATCCTGCTCCAGCATGGACTTCCTTCAGGGCATATCCACCTGCTTCAGCATTGATTTCCAGTCCACCGTGGTCCCCCATGGGCTGCAGGGACACAGCTGCCTCACTGTGGTCTTCACCACAGGCTCTGGTGCCTGGAGCACCTCCTCTCCCTCCTCCTGCACTGACCTTGGTGTCTGCAGGGCTGTTCCTCTCACATACTCTCAGTCCTCTCTCACAACTTTTAAATAAGTTATCACAGAGGCACCACCAGCATCACTCTTTGGCTGTTTTGGGCAATGGCAGGTCCACTTTGGATCTGGCTGAAGCTGGCTCTGCCCAACATGGAGGCAGTTGCTGGTGTACTCGTACAGAATCCAAACCTTTACACCCCTTCACCCACTACCAAAAATTTCCACATAAACCAAATGCAAAAATACATTCCTGCTTAGAAGAGGATGGTTGGAGTTTTTTAATTTGGTTATCTACATTTTTGAAAAGTAATAAAATGCAGTGTTTGCTGTATGGTTTCACATATCTAAGCTAATAATGCTAAGAACATTAACTTTTCATACTAGGCAACGGACAAATACAGTGAAAATTGTAGGGGTAATAATAACTATCCAGATCTTGTGCATTCATTTGCCAGTTTGCAACATTCATATATTCCACAGCCTTTCAGCTTGGAAAGCTTCTATCCATTTTTTTAGTAGCTGTTTAAACAAAAATAGATGTTTATCTCTTTAAAATTTTGCCAGGAAGCTGTCACTTTCCCATTTACTCATGCTATGTTGTGACAGAATGTGTCAGCTTCTTGCACAAATGAAAAGAGATATAGATCTGTATTTACTTTAGCTGAAAAATAAGTAGTCATCAATTCTGAGAAAAGTGTTTTCCCATCTGAAAAGATGGATAAATAAGAGAGGATAAATAAGAGAGGTTTTGTGAAGTAATTATTTACCAAATCTTACAAGGTAGTTGAGAGCCAAATATTCCAGTTCAGTTCATCAGTAACCACCTCTGAGAAAGCAGATAGACTCATAACATGGAGAATTAGAAATCTGTAGCAGTTATCCACAGAGTTGGAGCTCTTATTCAAGCCTTTGATGTTTAAAAGTATCAACCATAATAAAAACAGGTAGATGAATCAATTTAAATCTTGCTCTTTGCTCTCATGTTTGACATAGAAGGGAAATGCCAATTGAAAAAGCTTTATCCTAGATTGGACTCAATTGCTCAAAAGTATGGAACTAGTGAGTGACAATTAAGTAGAACCAGTACACTTGAGGACATTCTTAGAGATACTTTTACAGGAAGGAAAAAAATAAGAGAGAAGAGTAATGCACGATATCCGTAACTCTCTCCTTTTGGATATTCTTTAGTGTTTATGAATCCTACTATGCAATAAGTTAAAATGCAAGTTGAAATTTAAAAAAAAAAAATTCGAGATACTAATCGAAAACAACCACTAAAACCAAATCAGAATATGGAATAGCTGAATCCTTTAATCAATTAAATTCCACCTGAAAAATTCCATGCATCATGAAACCAAAAGAAATGGCCATGAAATGTACCATGAAAACAAAAGAACTGGCCATGAAACATAAAGACCACATCTTATACAGACATAAAAATGAAATTGTAGATAACTGAAATCCTGGGAAAATACCCACAGGTTTTAAAGGACCAAGGTTTCAGCCTGGACGTTAGATTGGTAAGATAACTTATGATGCAGCGCAAAGATATCTACTTCTATTTAAGGAGGATTGAAATGCTTGATGTCTTTCTTATATTGAGATGCTCAAAAACTGCACTTGAGGTGAGGGTGGGAGAGTAGAATAGAACCATCCCCTCCCTCAGCTGGCAGCCAATGCTGCACCTGATGCACCCCAGGACACAGTTGGCCCTCTTGGCCCTCAGGGTACAGTGCCGTCTCATATTCATCTAGTCACCGACCAGGACGCCCACGTGTCTTTCTACAGGGCTACTCTTCATCCTCTCATCCCCTGGTTTGTAGGTATAAGCAGGATTACCCTGCCCCAGGCGGAGAAAATGGTACTTCCTCTGGTTAAACGTCATATCGTTGGGGTTGTCTAGCTGTATGACTTATCATATATTAGACTGTTCCAATGAAGAGACTGCTTTTCATAGTCACTGAAGAACTAAGTTCTGCTTTCAGAAAAATAGTGAAAAACTCTCCTTGTAAGCATGAAGGTAAACAAGATCATAATCTGCAGATCTCTAGCACCTAGTGACTACATCCCTGTATCTTCTATGGCCAAACATAAGTTTCATGGCAACTCTGCTAGGATAAATTCTGTAACAATCTCTTTGTATAGTTGCTTTCACCCTGAAGAGTGAGAAGAAAGGTAACATCACTGAGCTCACATGACAAATTACCAACTGGTTTGATAGTGAACTGGATCTTCCTTATTTTTATACATTTTAATATATCATATGGTTACAAATTGGAGATCGGGGAAATAAATCCTATATATAAATATATATATATATATATATACACACGAATATATATGTGTGGATGACTGTGTGAGTGCATGTGCTTTAATAATTCAAAGTCC
Organism: Atrichornis clamosus; assembly: GCA_013400975.1. Lineage (NCBI taxonomy): Eukaryota > Metazoa > Chordata > Aves > Passeriformes > Menuridae > Atrichornis > Atrichornis clamosus. Next base: position 44,387 of record WBMZ01005509.1, read on the forward strand.
TTTCTCTATTTCATCAAAACATGAGAAAGAATAAAAGCACAAATGGGAAAGAAAAAGCACTGTACCAAGCTTTGATTAATTCATTTTAATAGTGCAGAAATAATATTTCTGAAGTAAATCACAGCAAACTGTGATTTGGATAGAGGTCATATGCATACCTAGAAAACAATGTAAAGTCAAGGTCATTATATATGAAATTTCTCAAAAATAAACACTTGGGCTTTAGGATATTTATTCACTGACCCTGAAATGTCAGCTTGACGCTGATACTAATGTAGCACACTTGTCTCTGGAGTTTATCCCACTATGCAAAGGTGCCGCTTACTGAGAGAATCTTTCTGAGGTACTCCAAGTGCATTCTAGAAACCATCTGCATATGTTATTTTATTGCTAGGTCTCATAAATCAATATTATGTAGAAACATCTATAATTTCATATTGTATTAGGAATAGAATAGCCACAGAGCTGCACATTTGAGGTCCTAATGACACTAGTGGTACAGTACTTACATTTTAAACATTTTATTGAACAGCTTGAGGTTATTTGGTTTATAAAACCCCTAGACTGTTTTCTCACAAAGCCCTGGGGCTCTGATCTAGTAAGGTTCCGGCTGATGAAGGCAGGGGAGGAGTTCTACTTTCACTTGCTGATGGATAAATAGTAGAAAATATCAGTGGAAAATAAAGATCTGAATGCAGTTGGCTGCATATAATCAATACAGCTAATAATAAGTAATGACATTTTAAAATATGTGAACATGATGCTGCAAAATAACTTCCATTAAATGTACAAGGGCCCAACAAGAAGAAACGTGGTGCACTAATCATAAATATGAGCACAGAAAAGTATCAGGTGACCAACAACCAGTTCCTGGTTCTGGGCTATGGTGCGGTGATGCACCTCTCCAGTGTGTCCACTGTCCACTGCCCACTGTGTTACTCTGTGTTACTGTACTGAGTATCTCAGCTGTATCATCATCCTACCCTGAGTCTGAAAAGGATGTACATCAGAAATTGTAAGAACAATTCCCTTAGAAATTTCTCCCTATTGTATCTCTTTTAGAAAGTTTTGACAGATCAGAGATAGTGTAGAAGATGTCTTATTGTCCGTTTTCTTTCTGTTTGCCACAAGACTGTATCAAGGCTTTTGGCTTCACATAGGTACCTGGCAGGAAAACAATTCCAGATATACAGACTATTTCAAACTGCTCGCTAGTTTTATGTAGTGAAATCAACAGAGCCAAAGGCCAAAGGAATTTTTCCACTACCTAAGTGTTGCTGGGCAATGCCATCTGAAAGTCCTGAAATATCTTTCCTCGTCCTCAACTGCTGTTTCCAAGTAGATCATCTGCTACCCCCAAATGAAGAACATAGTTTTGCTTAGGCACCCTGCTCAGGCATCTGATCTTCTTACCACTCTCTTCTCAAAAGCAATCTTCAACATTCTGTCAGTATCATTGCAAAAGGCTCACACAAGTTTCTGCAAAGGCTAGGCAAAAGCAATAAATCAGAATGAAGGATACAGAGTTCTATTCCGGACTATTCAGTTACAGAATAATTCCAGTTTCTATGGATATTTCTAGGGTTTCCTTGCTTGCTTTCTCTCAGTACTTTTGTATTATTTCATCTGTTTCTCTCTCACACATATATAAGCCCTGTACAACAAGCATTCAGCCCTTTGATTTCCCTCCAGAATTCATGTGATCCCAATTCTGCCTGGCATATGGCCTGCATCTTTGGCAACAACTCTTGTTTGAGCCAAGTATTTCATAAATATCTGAATGCTCTTTTATGAGTCATCTTAGTTCAGAAGTTTAAACACTCACTTGTATCAAAAAAATTTGTCCAGGAGAAGACAAGCATGCTGAAATACTTTTACAAACCACAGGGATGGTGTCTTTGGTGTGAATTACAGTCCAGAGTTTCTCAGATATGAGAAAGTGATCTACCAATCGCAACTGTGTGTACTCCATTGTGCATTTATTTCACACATGTCACAGTTAGGCTACTAAGAGCCAAAGAATTATAATTCTTTTGTTTTCCCAGTTTGGCCCAACCAGCCATGTCTAGATGCTTCAAAATTGTGTCAATGATGTGCGAAAGGTGGAAACCGCTACTCTAACACAATTCAGCTGTAAATTCAGAAGCTCCAGTAGCATTTGTATAAGCTCTAGTACCTTGGATAACATAGGGAACTCAGTGAAGGGCTTCAGAACAGGGGAAGGAAAAATCAATTTCATATGACTGACCACAAGCCTCCATGAAATAGTCAATGATATCACATATCAATCCTTTTGCTTAGTTGCATGGGGAATGTTACACCCTAGAAGCTTACAAACTTGTTCTTTCCTGCAGACATTGCTGTCCTACTCCTACCCCATAACAATTTCTGCTTTTGAATATATGAGCCATTAACAGTCTCACCTGTCCTCTCAATACATTCATGGTCTCACATCAGTATCATGCAAATCCTTCTGAAGCCTCCCAGACCAGACAGCAGTTAGATATCCTAACACCCTTCCTTCTAGTACTTTTCTCTGCTCGCTGTACTACATGTTCTCATGCACTATAGCACAAAGATTACTCTACTACAGCCAAAAGAAAAGGTTATCACTGCAGACCTTTTCAGCACAGGCAAGTCACAAAATGGAAGCACCTCACACTGCTAAGGGTTATACACTCCTTGTATTTAAGCAGCAGGTTAAAGCACCAGGTTCTTGTTAATGGGACGAGTCAGCTCCTAGAGTACACGCTATGAATTTTCCTTTCCAGGTTTCATAGATCATGTAGGCAGTTCAGGTCTCTAACACAGCATCTGAAGTTAAATAGCTAATGTTAAATATTTTGAATAACTCTGTGCATGTACACAGTAATCACTGCAAAACCTACAACTTCAATTAATTATGTATGGAAGAAAATATTCAATTATGTTTTGATAATTTGTTTTATGTCATTGTTTCCAGATACCTTTTTTTTTTTGCCTAATAAGCACTGGTAAGTCAGTGTTTGTTTTTCCCATTTTCTGTGAATAAAGATACCTTTTCTAAAGCTGTGTCTTACTTGGTAGTAACATGGATCTCAATATAAGAATGAAAAAAGAGAATATGTGACTGTAAGAACTCAAATATGAAACAGTCCTTTGTAAATACTTTTATCTTTGTGACACTAGTTTTTGCTCCCATTTTATAACTATAAAAACAACATTCTAAAACTAATCCTCTCCTCTAATGTGAATAAAATATAGAAAATTGTTATAGGAGGCAGCTCCAAGTCTGAAAAACAACCACAAAATAGAGGCATATTCTTGAAAAGATAATCTTTTTTAAAGTGCTGTGGTCTAGTTTTTTCTTTAGTTTTATCTTAGGGATATTTACTTATTGTTTTGATATTGGTGTATATTTCTCCCTTGGAAATCTTATTATCTAAGAACCATAGTGAGTATGATTCCTGAAATTTTAAAACGGAAATTTAATTGAAAAAATAATTTTAAAAGTGTTTCTGAAGTTGTGTCTGGTATCTATATACTGTCACCACTTGCCTAAATTAACTTTGTTTTTAAAATATCTTTTTTTTGGATGCCTCAGTACTGCTAACACCTTTTTAACATCTACTTTGTTATGTAAAAATAACGGAAAATTATGTCATAAGAAGACCCAAAATAATCCTTCTGTTTAAATAGAGCTAGAGGAATTCCTTATCTACAAGGAAGAGTAATCCTGAGAAACCTCCCTCAGCTGGAACATACCTAAGTGCTATAACAGCACCTTTCCAAGATAAAATATTGTCATAGATATTTTCATGTAATTCTATGATACAAAAATATGTTTCCATGGCTTAGTGACTCATTTTCTGCACCAGCTGTTTAGACAAGAGCCTCATCTGGGGACAGAAAGTGAGGTTCTATAAAGTCTCCACAGCTGGCAATATTAAGCATCTTGCTAAAGGTTTAATTTAAAGACTCTCAGAACTTTGCTAAATCCAGCATTGTGCATTAGAATCACTTCCACCATTCAATTTTATTTTCAGGGTACCTGGCAAAATGGAGCTACCTAACATACCTGAATATGATCCATAAACAAAGAAAGATGAGGTATATAAACTCTGTGCTGTTTACTCTAGAAATACATTTTCCATCACACTGTAGGAAACTGTCAAGATTTACAAACAATACAGAAATCAGAATCCCAAACTCTTTAGCACTTCAAACTAGTTTGAACTGGATAAAAAGATTTGACATTTCATATCTCAGTCTGCCTGCTATCAGAGTCCTCTAATGTCAGAGAACTGTGTGATTTGTACTATATTGGGGTGAAAACTTAAAGTTACTGCAGTGTCTTAATTGTTACCTTCATCTATTCACTGGTTGATCCAGATTAAGTAGAGTTTTGTTAGTCCTGTCAGCAGAAATTAACCTGTACATGCTTCAGCAGAAATTCCTAGTGATAGCACAACCAACAGGGAAGCATCAGTTAAAGGAATCATGTTAAGGTGAATGTGAATCCATAAATGGACTTCTTGCCTGAAACTGTTGAAGCTTCAAAAGAAGTCAGCCTGTCATACTCTTTTGAATCCTTGTGATTTACTCCCCTTGTGGCAATTGAAAAAACTTTNCTTGCCTGAAACTGTTGAAGCTTCAAAAGAAGTCAGCCTGTCATACTCTTTTGAATCCTTGTGATTTACTCCCCTTGTGGCAATTGAATAAACTTTTGAATCCTTGTGATTTACTCCCCTTGTGGCAATTGAAAAAATTTTAAAATAGGTGTTCTCCATTTAATATAGTATTTCTTGCCTGGCAAGTTCATTGCTGACAGCAGAATTCCAAAAGTCTTCAACACATTATATATTTACTCTGTAACTATAGGTAGCACGTTGCCAAATCCACAGTTGTGTATCTTTTAAATGACATGTATCACTGCAGTATTATCAGAAGAATCTTGAATTTAAAAGTTTTGCAATCTTTTAAGAAGTTTGGGGAAAACAAAAGAGGACCAAATGTCTGATTATGTGCCAACATAATGCAGAAAGAATAATGTATGCACAGTAGCCTAATGTATAACTCGAATACTATAACCATATAAGCAAATATTTCTATAGATATAATCCTGGGGCTACGTGCCATAGCTTCCTATATGTTAGTTAAATTTAGAATGGTTTTCTGTAGGAAGAAATAAGAAGAAATGTCTGAATGGTGTGTTCTTTACACAACATTAAATGACAATACCTTTTCAGTGGTTGGTATGTTCACAATAATTGCGAGAGCTATGAATTTAATGAAGGCCAGATCCAATGAACAGCTTAGTAATACAGGGTTCTGTACAGTAATTTGTAAATTGTAAATGATAAAATTCTGAGTGGTTGCTAAAACCCAAAATGTGTTTTAGTATACTGAGTCCATGGTTGAAAATAGGCATAAAATAGATGATAGGTCTCCATTCTCATAGTTTAGCAATTTACCCCTTAGGTGACAAAGTCACATTTCTTATATACATGCCTTGAAGAAAAATTCAAGGATCATAGAGAATTCATTGAAATGACACCTAGCAAATTTTGACAAAAAGTACATTAAGTCAAATCTCAGAGGGGATTTTCTAGATCACAATTTCCAGCATAAGACTTTAAGCTCACTCAAGATCTTTTTCTTGGATCTGGCCCTACAGTTACACATAACAAAATATAATAAATAGAAATGAATGGAGACATCAGCTCCACAGCAAAGATAGTGCAGCATAAAATACTGATATTAACTTAAAGACTTTTACAGAGGGCCACTTACAACAAAGCGTGGTAGATTCAGACCTATAAAAAATTCTTAGCAGAGTAATGCTTCTTATCCATAAAGAGTGCTATAATAGTGTTACAAGCTGTAGTGCTTTTGATCATTATTGTAAAACACCATGGTATCTATTCATAAAGGCTACTGCTTGATTCACCACTCTGTAACACCAGCTTTTATGCCTCTCTAACGACTCTAAGGGGTTTGCTTTTCAATTAATATAGTGCTCATGGCAGGTGCCAGGTTGCAGAATCCAAGGCTCATTATTCAGTCACAGAAGTAATTTCTCAAAGTCTATAGGTTTTCCCACTGCTCAGTAGCTGACCTTGCCCTATTTGGTCTTTATGTGCTGTTGATGTAATTCAGGCTGCCTGAGATAAAAACGCGAAGCACTGAGGAGTCAAACTGGTAAACCCATATCTCTGACCAATGAATGCTCTTTACATTGGCCTTTCAGTTTTCTTAGTGGCAATAAGAACAACTACAGTAACAATGTAAACATATCTTAACAGCAGAAACCACACTCTGCTTGTATCTGACCGCATCATGGGCCATTTTTAAAAGCAAGGCAACAGAAGCTTCTCCATAAAAACATTCCATGGTCTATCAGCTATGTCTTTGGATGCCTGAAATGGGGACACCATCCAGAATTCATACTTTTCACTTCCTAGGCAGGTAGGCCCATCAGAGCCTGGCCCAGAGGTACTGTATTTCATCAACAACAATTTATCAGCAATTAAGTGCCCAGCATCAGGTTAGAGAGAACTGATGAGCTACCCGATGATCAGATCAGGCCAACACATCTCCTCTTTGCTCTGTATACCAATGGATCAGAACACCTGAATAGAGGGACTGGATCACCTTCTCCAGAATACAAGCGTCAACTGAAAAACATTTTTTCTTTGAATTGACTCAGACTCTGTGTGTGTGTTTGCATGGGGGTTGACAGAGTTAAGTCAGAAGACTACAATTTTACAGGGAAAGTAACTGAGCTATGCTTCTAAACTAGGTGAACACATCTTTGTACCTCAGACATGATAAAAATTAAGTAGGAGATATATGAGACCATTTTATCCTTTGCTGAGCTCTAGCAACATCTAAAATACAGATAAATATATTTTTAGAGTATTTAAAAGCTGTAGACATTCAAGAAATTGTAAATTAGCTAGGTCTTCCTGACCTTATAAAATACTTCTAGTTTTTTAAGAAAGGGGAAAGGTATTTTATATAAGCTTTTTTTCCGGCTAGCACTTCATTTGTATAATTGTATGTGCATATATATATATGTATATATATAAAAAAAACCCACATGTGAGTAAATTTCAGTGCTATGAAAAAGATATTTCATAACAATAATCTCAGATGTAAAAATGTAACTGAATTTGAAATTGTTAACTTGTATATTTAACTGTTTTATATTTGGTCACAAGATGATCAAAATTTATCCTGGTTGTTCAATTCTAAAAAGATAATTTACTTTTACAGGCATAATAATCATCAAATTACAGAATGGTTTGGGTTGGAAGGGATCATCTTAATGCTCACCTAGTTTAATGCCTCCACCATGGGCAGGGATAGTTTCCAATAGACCAGGTTGCTCAAAGACCCATCCAACCTGACCTTCAACATTTCCAGTGATGGGGACTATGCAACCTTAGACAATCAGTTCCAGTGCCTCACCATGTTCATGATAAAAATTTCTTTCTTATGTCCTACCTAAACTTACTCTCTTTCAGTTTGCAATCATTTGTTTCTTGCCTCATCATTACAGCCCTTGGTAAAAGCAAAATTTGGTTTAAAAAGAAGACTTTTCCAGCTTATTTTAAAAAGACTGTGTGTCAGAAACCAAGATATATTAGCTTTAAGTTCTTCAAGAACACAATGATCAGAACCAATTCGGCACAGTATCTAAAGAGAGTAGTCTCTTTGTTGTTAACTGTTATTTTTAAATATATGTAGGCATTGGTTATCCTAAAAGGTAATTAAAAGTAAAAAATTTTAGAAAACAGTGACTCAGTCTTTCTAGAGTAAAATTGATAAATAATAAAAAGAAAAAAAAGTAATTTTTTAGTTCATATTTTTCAGCTTGATTAGAATTGTTCATTTAAAATAAGTGATTTTAAATCAAGAATAACTTTGGAGTTCTAAGAATGAAAATAATCAAGTAATCAATTGCTCATTCAATTAGATTTTTCCTAATTCAAGTAAAATTAATTAATGTAATGCTATATCTTCCTTCTACTGTGTACAGGGGGAAGATGTGAACTTATAGCCAAGAGAATTGCCAGATTATGGCTTGAAATTTAGAGACTTCACCAGTCCCATGTGAGTACCATTTTATGTAAAAAAACAGCTTCTAACTGAGAGAAATTCAGAAACAAGAGAAGTGGTAGGTCCAGAACCAGAATAAGTGTGTTCTGGGGAGAGAGAGAAACTGGGAGGGGAAGGGATGCACTGAGAAGACATTTACGCCATCTCCAGGACGATAACTTACGCAGTAATGACTGATTACTAAAGCTTTGAAGAGATGTGACTAGTTTAAGAAATTATATGGGGCCTGTAGGTTTCATACGGCTTAGCTGGGTAACACAGTTTGCTTGAAATATAGAGTATGTTAGGGATTGAAATTAAAATTCTTAATAAAAATGGAGCCAAAAATCATAAATAATTCCACAATTGGGGTCTAATGTAAAATCTAGTGATTGCATAATTGGAAAGAGAACTATAATATCAGGTCAAGGGTTACAGGCATTTTTTTCCATGTGTTTAGGCCTAAAGTTGCTTATTGGATATAGCAGATACATAATTTGTGATTTTGATCATTTTCATGTTTGACATGAAAAGGGGACCGGGTTGGAAATGCACTGGAAGTACAGCAAACCACATGTCCTACCACAAACACACCATGTTTTTGCATTGCATCCTTTCCATTGCCTTTGGTCTTCACAACTTTCATGAGAAAGACTATGTGTATATCTTCATCTTTAGACAGGAAATTTTATTACAGAAAAGAAATAGAAGTACTAGTTCTGGCTTAGGTCTTTATCATAGAAAAAAACCCAAAATACACAAATCTACTTCCAGAGGAAAGTAGAGAATATTTAGTGAGACACTGTTCCTATTAGAGTTATTAGACTTAGAAGAGCCTAGTTCATAAAGGTGTTTTTCTTACTTGTTTCCAGATCAGAAGCCCAAACCAACTCTCAACTGCCATGAAAGAAAAAGAAAAATTAAAGCAAAACACTAGACCACTCATGTTTTCCCTCTACTTTCCCATACTTAGAACTATTGTCCAGGTGAGAGTTCTAACAGGACTGTCATTTCATTTGAAAGTGTAGGAAAGTATTTTACACTCTCACCAAGTAGCAATTTTTGTAATTTCTATGAGCATGACCCAGAATGAAAATCAATTCCAGATCTTACCCTTTAATTTGTCATTTAAGATCTCACCAAAATTCTACCAATGATTGTTGTATTAACTGGAAAAAGAGATTAATTTCTTAACTGAGACAACTTCTCTATGAAGACCATTATGGAACTGTCTCTAGAATGTAAAAAGTTGGATAGCTTCATCTGTCTGCATAGTATTTGGGCAAACACACAACTGGAACAAGACTTAAAAGATCACATTTCTGAACTAACATAAATCATTGATTTCCTAAACAATTACTATTACCAAAAAAAAAAACCAAAACGCTGATGTCTTTGAAGTGTGATTAATTTACAGAATAAGAGAACATCACGAGGAACAGTATGGTTGCATTCAACATGTTCAGGAAAGGGACTCTACTTCAGTTCAGACAGTACACTTTAGGAAAGGGTTACAAAACGTGAAGAAACATATCAGGAATGCCCGGACATCAAAGGAGAAGAAATTAAACTTTGTGAAGTCTATTTTAAAACTCTATTATGCAGTCATAGACATGTCCTCTCTTTTATAAAAAAGTAGACATGAGAAGGTCAAAAAACACATAATAAAGTTCCATAGGAAATCTCTAAGTCCACTGAAGCAAAAGGCAGTAATTGGAATGGAAAAGGACATTATATATTAGAGAAATCATTTTTCTTTGTATGTTCTTTTACTGTAAGGTTGCTTACATACCAACCTTGCACAAATCTGTTTCAGGTGTTAAAGAGTCAATACAAGAAGAAATCAGTGTGTGAAAACAGACCATATTTGAACAAAATGTACCTCGATGAGCAAGTATTCACTGAGCTCAAAGGCTGCAATATCAGAGGAGGTAAGAATAAAGTCATCAAACTGGTAACAAAAGTATACCATTTATTTAACACATAGTTTTAGAAAAGCAATCTAAACTGATACAAGGAAATCCTAAATTAATTGAGGGCAATTCTATGATAGGGTTTAGCCAATTTAAAAGCATTTAATTAATACTGATTTAGTTGAAGTGATTCAGCTTTTGTGTGACCAAAGCAATTTCCATGGATTAGGAAAATATTAATGTTATTGCAGCTTTAAAATACTCTAAGATAATAAAAGGAATGAAAATCAGCCTCCTTTTCTTTGGTGTCTGGAAAACTGTTAGGAATTTGCAGTAAAAGAGTAAATGCAAAAGCTAAATTAAAAAAAAACAAAACAAAACAAAAACCAAAACAAAAACCAACCCCAAACTAACCTGTTTCTCACCCTATCAGAGACTTTAATTCCTTTAATTCAAGTAAAATGAACTCATGTGATTCCAAGAAAAAGGGAAATGGGAAAGGGAAAAGGGGAAAAAAATACAATAGGTTCTAACTGGTAAGTTAAAAAAAAAAGGTCATTCAAGGCTATTTCAGGCTGAATAGTTTCAGAGAGACTTGAAGCCAGGTCATTAGCAGCTGAAGTTCACTAGAGTTCATCAGGATCCGTCCCTTATAATATTAACTAATGGAAACATGTTTTTTCCCAAAGCATTTCAAGAATACTCTTGGAAGTACTCCTATTGAAGGCAGTTAATACCACGGTGATGTACTGATGTAAAACAGGTGAGAGCTAAATATTGCAAACTCTAAGATCAAGGTGAAGGTTCCATGGTGACTACATTTCTGAGTCCTAGACTGTAGCAAAAACATTCAAGAAATCCACTGAGAAAAGAGCACTGTGTTCATCACTTTACACTATTGATTGCAAGTAATTTAAAACATGTTGGTTTAAAGAACTACGGCCTTTTTTGGTAGAAGAAGTTCAAACACCTTCCAGATTAAAAGACTCACATCGAAAATAAAAATGAACTGAATGCAAACTGTATGTCTGAATAGGGAGAGAACAAACTGATGAGCACAGGAGAACAGAGCTTTCAGAAATAAAAATACTTATGCAACTGTAGTTGACATTTCTTGAATCTCAATTCCATCTTCTCTGTGAAATGTGCAAGAGTTCCATTCAGCTGGCCTTTACCAGAGGGACTCAGCTCACCTTTTTTTAAACATTTAATTTCAGGATTTGCAGAAATGGAGTATGTATGTGTATTTTTGGAAGTAAGAGAAGTTTTATTGTATGAATTCATTGTAATTGAACATAAATTCCAGAAATCAAGCACAATATTAATATGCAGAAAATGCAAGGGTGAATCAAAAATATGTATGTACAGAAATAAAAATGGTAGAAAAAAGAATTATTTATTTTAGGTCACTTCTAAAGTCACTTGCCATCCACTCATCTAGGCAGGCACTTTCTCAAACAGTAATCTCTTCTCATATATTTAACAGACGTCAGGTGTGGGAAAGGGTTCTATTCCAAAAGTTCCATTGATATGAGCAAAGTGACAAAGTAAGTATTAAATGGGAAAACATAAAAACAGAAAATATTGAGAGAAATAATATATGTCTGAGGAATATATCTGAAAGGGACTCTTTATGAACTATATCACTGAGAGATTCACACCCTTTAGTGAAAATACAGCAAAGCATTTTTTCCTAATCAACAATGCTCTTATCGTGTCATTCCCGGATTTCAGATGATATAACACCTTTTGCTTAGATGATGACATAGAACAATAGCCAAATCAGAAATAAAATAGAAATATCTGTTGCACAACAACAATCATCTGTATATTTACCTTAACCTATATATAAACATATATATAGATCATTCATAAACCCATTATGTTTAAACCTCTGACCTCAAACAAAAGCAGGAATCAGTTTATTTACAGGACATACCATCCTACTGTTTGCATAAATGAGAAAAATAATGCTTTGGTTGGGGTTTTTTTCACACACACATAAAATACTTCATAAAGTTCAAACACAAAAACATATTTTGTTTCCAATGCACAATATATATATTTTTTTTTTACTCATTCCTTTCTAATCCTTTTACCAGATTTTTCATATTAAAATATCATGGTGCTACAAAGCTACAAAGCTTCTGAGTTCTTTCTCTGACTGATAGTAAAATAACATAGTCCTGGATATGTTCCACTTACTCACACGGAATAGTAATTTATTCAGGCAGCAATTTCAATTATAACGAAGTACTGGTGAGTGAATAAGTTTTATTCCTTTGTAGAAGTCTAGCATAAACTCAGGTACTGATGAAACCTTTTCTCACTTTCAGAAAGAAATAGACATGTCATTCTTATGTGAACATTTTCCTGATCTCTGAAAAAATGGGCATTTCTCACACAAAGTACAAATCTGAGAAAGTAAGACCTCTGAATAGTAAACACTTATTTTATTCTCTTTCTTATATACAGTAGTACTCAGCATTTTGAGAAAGCTGAGCCTGAAATGAGAGTAGCTGCCCTATGCACCTGCCCCTGTTCATACACTTTATTCTCACCTGCACTTTGTTTTATGGTTTTGTAATTCATGAAACCTCCTGAATTCTGAAATGTTTTCCTTATTTTGAGGAAACAATTTTTTTTTTCATATATCATTCCCCTTTTTTTCTATGCACAGGATGTAAGTCTGTAGTGTGCAGCCTATGAAGATCCTGTGTATATCCATTATTTCTTAATATTCCCATTTTCATGGGAATTTTGCTTCCATCTAAATAAAAAAAGAAAATCCGTATTCATACATTTGAACTTGCTTTTTATTTAGATCCAAATGCAAAAGGTAAGACTTAATATGGTAAATTAGAAAAACCAGGGACATAAACCCAAACTTCCCATTAGGTATCTGATCTTACTGGCTTACTGAGTTTAACTACAGCTTACTATTTTAACACAAGTCATTTGATATTTAGCTTCTTCAAGCATAAACTACAAGTTTTAAGGAAAGCTCAAAAATTTCAGAATGTGTTAGGAAAAAGAAGTTTCAATTTTACTTTTTAATTTGTCACTTTCCAAAGGAACCTCTCTAAGGTAGAAGCACCATTGGACAAATGTAATACTGGAAATTGAGATAATCTAAGTACAACAAGCCTGTGATACTAGAATAGCTAAAATACGAGAGTAAGAGTGACCTTCGTCAATGATCAAACTTTTGTTCCTCAAGACATAAAGTTCTGTCTCTTATGAGAGAGGAGGTAAGGAGAAAGTTTGTGTACATTTATGAGATAAATGAGCCTTCCCTTGGGATTTTTACACTAAAGCGTTTGAATCATGCTTACTGCTGGTGGAGGCATTTAGGGTGGAGATCAACAGGAGGCAGTTTAGCAGTCTATTAGCAGACATTGACCAGAAAGGATATGAGGTCATTCTTCCCTTGCTAACACTAATTGCCTGGTTTAACTTTTGGTGCAGGAGAAGGAAATACAGGAGTTTACCTTAACTTTCCCTGAGCAACAGAAGTAGCGCACAGACGTGGAATTTCTTAACAGCTAAGAGGAGAAACACATTAATAAAGAACAGTGTTGACCCTTTTACTCTTGTTTGTTGATGTTGTTTGGTGAGCTACATGGTTTGGTTCAGGGTTTTTCTGACTCAGCTGAGACAATTTAGATCAAAACTATGAGCCATGCTATTTCAAATCAGCAAGTGACAGCTGAAGGGTTGTTCTCATCAATTTTCCCAACCCATGCAATTTTCCCATTAAGCAGCAGGCTCTTCCTATCATCCAGTGAAGGGAAGTAGAGAAGGGAAAGAGGGAGGAGGTCGAAAATCCCTCTTCCCTATTCATTTACCTTCAGGGAAATCATGCATTTTTAAGGAACTTTTCAACAGTGCCTTATGGACCATGGAAAATGAGAAGACCAAAAGAAATAAAAAAAACAGTTTCTTAGGTCTTACTACATGATGAAAAGCTGACCAGCAATATCAACAGTCAAAAACAGTACTTCTGTGGATAACAAAAACCAAAGCACAGGACAAAAAGGTGATTAAAGTTTCCACTTGTTTCCAAGTTCCAGAAAATGCATCCACAGAAAATGCATCCACTGAAATAGATAGAAATTAGTGAAGCTTCCCCGTTTATACAGTGTTCAACTGAGAAATATTTGACTACTTTTGTGATCCTTGCTTTGGTAAGATTTCTACATTTCAGTTAAGCCCTTAGACTAAACGTGAAATAAATTCATAGTAGAATATTTATTTTCCTCCAAGTTAAAAATGTAAAGACAATGTGATCTGACAGCAGATTATGATGTAAGAAGATGCAAAATGAGACACATCTTTCCCTTTGGTAGCAAAACCTTCTAAACCATCCTTAAATCTTTTTTATTTTTCTTGGGTTTTTTTCCCCCCTTTGTCATACTGCAGTTCAGGGTGTTATTGTTTAACAACTTGCAACTTACACAGCAAAACAAATGTTAGCCGCCATGTCAGTATCCCATATCTGATAATCAAATGTTTTCGTATCAAGTGAGATTATACAGCTATGTGATTTGAATAATTAAATATATTTATTTAAATAGACAAAAAAATATTTGGGCGGATGAAAAGGACAATTGTAATGCCAGTGTATCAAAATAAAATGAGATCATTACCACCACAGACTGTAGGAATAGAGGAGGATGAAAACCAACAGTTCAGCCATAATGATTTCATTAGGATATGTATGTGGAGAGATGAAAGAAAAAGATCACTAACAGATTACTAGTGAAACAGAAAGAATGTGAAAGCAGCTGAATGTGGTATACTTGGAGAAATGAAAGTAGAAATGTTACAGAAAATAAATGTAAACTAAATCTTTTACTCTGATTAAGGCAGGACACAAGCAAAAGATAAAATACACGTTTTGTCAATTCACCTTGGAGTCATTGATCTCTTTTGCACATTGAACCTAATGAGGCAAGTAGGAGAAAATTGTAATGGGTCTTTCATGTACTTATTGTTGGACTTGGATTATTGTGTAGAATTAAATAGTATTTTCTACCAAAATGTCTTTCATATAATAGCAAGAGTCTATTACAAATAAGATTAAAAATATTATTTTATAATGAAGAATTCCTGGGTTTCTTTAACTATTAATAAATATACATTATCTCAACTGTGCAAACATACTCACCTTTTTAAAAGTAGCTACATATTATTTATGAACATCAGTTCAGGTAGGCAATTTTTTGAGGGTTATGTTTTATACAGACATGAAAATGAAACTGGAGACTTTTCGATTCTCTAAGTAACTGCTTTTATTTAATTCAGTATTCTGCAGGTCTATATGAGATATATTTCAGCACTTGTTAAAACATCTTCATAAGGATTTATAATTTTATATCATACATCTTTCAATGCATTTGGAAATCATCAGTAATAGGACTCCCATATATGCAGTGGAAGAGTCTATATATATAACAATTATAAATGCCAAAATCTGTCATTTTTGCACACAATCGTGAGCAAATGTGTTAGATAAACTAAGTAGGGATGTTCTTTATATATTCAAGAGTGTGCTTAAAGCGTCTCCCACAAAGCAAACCAGGAAGCAGATTACTGAAGCCACCTACAGAACAGCCATTAGGACCTGCTAAGTGCACGGATGATTCTGAGCTGCCCTGCCTTCTAGACATTGTGCTACATCTCCCCTCTTCCCACTACTGGACGCGTTTTCCTGAAACAGGTTTCTAACCAAGCAGGATTTTCAATCTGTAAGCGTGCTTTTAAATAAAAGAGTACAGGAATCAATCAGTGATCTACAGGCTGACATTGTTTATGGCCAGCATCTGTACCAATTCTTTCTGAGGAAAGTCACCCAAAACAAAACAAACAAATAAACAAACCCTCAAAACAAAAGCAACAACAACAAAGCAAAACAAACAAAAATAAACAAAAACAAAACCCCAAAACAAAACAAAAAACCCAACCAACTTGCCAACCAAACAAAACAACCAGAGAGCTAATTTAAAAAATTAACCAACTAGCTAGTTAAGAACCCGTCATAGCTATGCACATCCACGCATATCTTCATTAGAACTATGAATGTACCTCTTCATTATTTGTATATCAAGCAGGGCCAGAGCTCAGACTCAAACTCTATCACAAAATCATTGTTTAGGGAAGGGAGAGAATTCAACACAATGTGAATACGACTTACGTAGTCCTACTCTAGGACACAACCAAATACTTTTCATGCCTTCATGCCAGAGTTCAAAACTGTGGGTACAAATAAACAAGGTTCTTATATAAATTAGGTATTGCTAGTAAAAGTTGCCTTTTGTGTAGTCCCAGACCTTATTCTTTCCAGGACATATTAACTGAGGTTAATAGTTACAGCATAATAATATCTCAGGGAACTTTTTAAGGCTTTTGAGCATATGTAACTGTAGCAGCATGAATATTCATGTCCAGGATGCCACGATGTACAATGCTGTATGAACACTGCTAACTATCTCGGTTCCCTTGATATTTCAGTATCCTATTGTTTCATTTTCTTCAGTTATGCTTTCCAAACTATTGCTCAGTGCCAATCAAAATTCTTCGTGAACCTTCAGCATTAACCTTGACAGACCTTTCTTTGGAAGTAGAAAATTAGAAGGTTTCTGTTTATCAGACTCACCTTATACCCACAAGACCTAGAATATTTGATTTTCTTTTTTTTTAAGCAATACAATGGGAATGCAGCTAGTCATGCCATTGAGTGTATGCAGACTCTCCAGACTGCTTCTTTTGCACATCCTGTTTGTTCCAATACCTTTTTTTCCACCTACATTTTCCCTGGCCACTTTGTCATTATGTCAATTACTAACTGACAGAGTGATATGTGTGATAGAAATTTAGAAATATTTCACTTCATTGACTCTATTATTTTAATGTCAAAACGCAGGTATGAGAAAAACAGCAGTGTGAAAGCCAGATTTTCATCACGCAAAACTGAAAAGAAAAAAGTCAGAAGCACTTGAGAAAATTATCTTTTCACATTACTTTTTCTTCTACAATAACAAAGAAAATGTCTGTGACATACTTCTCATATGACTTTATAGTGCCTGTAATTCCTTTATAATGTTATAGTTGATTAAGAGGGAAACAGACACCACAGACTTCCTGTTGAATCTTTTTATTACATTAATTGTGCTTCTTTGTCTGATTGCTCAGAACTTCTGCCATGCTTTCTATTAAAAGTAACTGGCTTTAAATTGCTATTATTGATGAGATAAAATCTACACTGATTAGGTGACAAATGTGCAGCTACATTTATAGGCATGTGTAAAAAAGCCGTAGTTCTGTGTTTAGTGGCTACTGAAGTCTACCAGCCTCAGTGGTCACTGGATCTGACTCTACAAGAGATGTCATCCAAAGTTATTTTAATATGTTAGTAAAACTAAGATTTTAATTTCTTTTTTATCAAATACAGTGTTCTTTCAATCTGGCAGGGCTTTTGGGAATCACGGTGTAAAAATAAGAGAAGTCTAATTTTCTCCACATAGATAAACTGTCAAAGGAGCAAAACAACACTGTTCTGGCATTATCTACTTAACAAGGGCAACAAAATAAATGAAAATGAGGACATTTGCTTCAGCACATAGCAGCAACTTGGATAACATCATACATAGAACAGGGAGCTTGTATTTTGGCCAATACTAGATGTCAAGGCTTGGGCACCATGCCTGAAATGCTATTATTAGATTGGAAAAACAGATTTACTCAACATGTTACAATCTTGTCCTCATTTTGCTACATGAACATATATTACACAGTGACGTGAAAAGGCTCTGATAAGGTTCAAAGTAGTCTTGATAATCAGAGATAAACATAACTCTTTATCCAAACTGGAAAGTCTGGCTAGAAGTGCAGTACCCTAAGCATGTCAATAATGCTTTGCAAAGTGTTTGAGCTCAGAATCCAAGTAACCAAGTAACACTTATATATCTCACAAACAAAGAAATATATATGCATCAACCTTAGATTTTCAGTTTTACCACATTAATTAACAGTGGACAAAATTTCCTTCAGCAGGGAATGTAGAAATCAAGGAAAGTATTTGGAGCTGGAAAGACTGGATTAAAATGAAGAGTTAAATATTCAGGTAGAAGTCAGTGAAGGCATTCTATTCTGTTGGAAAAGCTAGTATTTAGTTATGGAAGCATCCATGTGCTACTGTTGTAAGTTAGGATGCTAAGAATAAAACCTGGGCATGGCCACCACTTTGCCCTTTCTGAGTAAAAAAGTCTCCTGCAACACCTCCTGACCCATTGTCATTTCCCAAACTGTACTGTTTTGGTGTCAAGACATACTCCTAGCTGTTTTACAAACAAACAGTAGCAGTAACTGAGTCCCTTGTTCTTTCTTAGAAGAAGAATCTGATAGTCCACGTTCAGATTTTCTCCGCTGGATTACTGTAACGTGCTTCACTATCGGCTCAGGATCTATTTGGATGATGTTGTTCTGACGAGGAAAAATAAAAGTGAGTTCCATTATGTTTTAGATAATATTTTTAAGGGCATATAAAGAAACTGGTTTACAAATTCAGTGTCTGTCTACTATTTCCAGAAGGATGCTAGAGTACAACTCCTGATTTTTGAGGGTCAAAATGGCTTTGAGCAATGCACTCAGGAGAAGGATTTTTTCCAATCCTACCAATCCATCTAATTAATCAGAAGAGAAAGACAGAAGCAAAATGAATGCTAGTGCTTAATTTTCCATAATGTTCCTGCAGCTCTTTCCCTTGTTCAAGAATAATCTGAAAGTGTTGTCTTTGTCATATTTTTACAAAGCCAGTCATATTGAACAGATGCACACAGAGAGTTGAGGTTTGTTGACAAAGAGACTGCACTTGGGGAGCTGAAAGGGCTGAGAGTTTTTATTGCCAATAGACTTTTGCTGACTGGTTGTTATATTTTGGTTAGAATTTGTTGCTTATTTTCTTCCTTATGCTTAGGGATTATATTATTTATTAATTGGTGGCTTGGTATCTTATATGGATTTTGAAGGATTGTTTCTGCATTAGAAATATTGAAATGCTAACTGCTCATTCACACTGTGCAATGCTCTGAGAGAATGCTCACACCAGACTGACAGGTAGAGGATTCATACATGTGAACTGCAACTAAAAGAGATCATTAAATTAAAGAGTCCCTTGGCCATGATATAACATTCCAAGTCACTTCCATGCTGTTCCCATAATTCTTAGGTATATTAATTGTGAGGGAGGTGCTCCCTGTAGGCTATTGAAACTTCAGATTTAGGACCTTAGTCAGGCAAATGTCTTACAGGTCTTCAAGGGAATTTTTCCCAGGTAGTTTTCTAACAAAAGTTCTCCCTCACGTATGCAACAAATGCAGAAATATTTCTAAATTATCATGTATGCAAGGTGAGATGAGATATCTGATATCTCAGAATATCAGTGCAATTCTGCTGACATTACACATGGCAATATCCAATTTAATTTTATTAGTCAATAGATGTTTTTCATTAATATTGGAGACTGAGGCTTCTTCTTGAAAGTAGAAACTATTCTTATGACCTTAGACTTTGAATCTAGTCACACATCAAAGCCAAACCAAGCCTTTACTGAGCTATGTTGATTATGAATATATTTTATATTTTTATTATTTTGCTGGCACCTCAAATCATTAAAATAAGAGGTAAACATTGGACTCCAGCCATCAGTGTTTACAATTTCACTAAAACAAATAGAATAAACCCGAAAACAGTTTATGGTTGTTTATTGACTCAGTAAAACTGTTACATACAATAAAGGAAAAGTAGGGGGCAAAAGAAGATGGAAATAAGAGAAAATAATATTGCAAGGATGTAAGAGTCACCATCTCAATCCTATTGGGCCAGTATTGCTTTACTGACACTCACCACTCCCTCACAATTCAGAGATGTTCTGTGGTTTGACCTTCAATATGTAAAGGCCAATTCAAATCACAGAGATTTTTTTTTTTTTGGTCATTTTTTGATTATTGTTTCTAGCCCTTAACTCTGGCATTAACTCTGGATATTTCTACTATTCACTACAACATTGAACCTTGCTAAAATCTTGATTCTTAACTCTGTGGGATACAGGACAATTTATACAGTAATTTACAGACAAGGCAAAACCCTAATTTACAATTCCAGAAGAATGAGTATGGGAATATGGAGATGGATCCCAAGCTCTGCATCCTGTTTCTTACTTCTTTTCTTGATGAGTATCTTCTACAATTGCAGGTATAGATAAATGTCCATAGAAAGAAAACAATTTTAAGTGAAATAAAAAAGGGATGACCAGGCCCACATATCTGTTGGGTTTTGAGATAGGCATAGCATCAGACTTTGCTTTCCCCAATCCCACCCCCAAAAAATTAGTTTAGCAAGAGAAAACATGACACTGGGTTATTCTGATTTCACACAGACCAACTGTGATGTAATGACAAAAACGTACGTATTTCAAAATTACCTGTCTAACAGCATAGATATACCCCTGTACAGGGACACTCAAATGCACACACAAATGTATTCTGCATTTAATAATTTCCTATAAATGATACTTTGATTGTAATTCATTATTTGGGCAATTATGTAAAGTCCTATAAGGTTGGGGTTTTTTTAATTTGAAATGCTTATAGAAATGTGTGATTTGTTATAAAATTAGCAAAGTAAAAGGTCAGAAAGATACACACATGCATATATCCATATGCACACATATCTATATGTGACATCAATCATAGGTTGTCTGAATCTGAATTTCATACATTTTGCTTTCTGTGAACTGATAAGGTTTTTTGATAATGTTAATTTTTTGTTATGTGTCTTAAAAATACACCTAAGGACATTTTTGCTAGGGGCTTTAACATTTAAAGTCTGATCAAAATATTTGTGTTAGTTTTCTGACCTTTTTATCACACTCTTTTTTCACTGCTTCTCTGTATATGATTTGACGATGTAAAAATATAATGACCTTACAGTCTAAGTGACTTTTCCAAGCAGTGAAACTAGTGATTTCATGGGATAACTAAGTTCAAGATTCCATCTCCTTGAAATTTGTTTCCAGGATGTTAACTGCAAAGCAAGTTATATATAGCAGTAAATGCATGCTTAATTTGTGCAGAAATCATGGTGTGATGAATACAATTAAGAGCCTCGGAGGGAATAATTATATTACTGCATAAAGCTGGTGGATCTCAAATTGCTTGGTGCCTGGACTTTAAATTGGCCTGCGTTCCTGTTGTGAAAGTCATTCATAGTAGTAACAAAACTGCAGTCAGAAATAGGGTAGTTTCAAAGTCATGTAAGTATATTTACTTATCTGCTGCAAATGACAGAGCCTACAAAATGGAAGCAGCATTTAGAAGTAAATGAACAAAAAGTTAATTCTATTAAAAATATGTGCAATCAATTATGAAATTAAAATATAATAAACAGTGTACATCAAAGCATTGTTTCATGCAACAACAAATCTTACAGAAATTATAAAATCTTAATGGTTGCATTTTATTTCATACTTACATAAGTAGCAAGTTGTAGTTCTTGGTCTTTCCAGTCTACCACAGGTACTTCCAAGATGCTTTAATGAAGATCTATAATTGAATTAAAAGCCACAAACATAGTATAAGTCTAAAATTTGACTAGTAGACAATTGTCTCATATAAGACATTCCTCACCTAAGATGTGTGGTAACCAAGGTCAAGAATTATGGGACTGGATTCTATCATCTTTACAGCCAAGCACAAATCAATGAGCTGACACAGGGTTGGATGATTTAAAATATTATTAATAATAAAGATAATTTTGTAGCACAGCTTATTGTTCGACTTCTCCTTTTTTTTTCCCAAATATTGAACATCTAGCAATAGTCTTACAAGAGCTCTGTGACCTAAACCAGAAGTTTCTGAGCACAGGATACAGAAGCTGCTGCAGCCCATTTAAGGTTTTGGGCTTTTAAAGTTATTCAGCTTCTTTCAGCATTTGGGAACCATTTTCCTATTCTTCTACTTGATTTTCTGCTTCTCAAACACACTACAGGAAACAAGAAATTGTGTATGTTATACTAGAAAAAAAACAACCAGCAAATAAATAGTGACTGGTTCTAAGGTCAATGGTTGTAAAATATTACCCAAGGGAGAAAAAAAAAATTACTGAGACCTGAAATTGTGATTATGATGTGAAAATAAAGGCTATGAGCATTATTCCTGAACTGTGGTAAATTTACTTTTCCCTGGTCAGTATTTTATAGAACTCTGACTTGGAAACTAGACATCATTTATTCTTGATACATTTCTACTTGTCTGAAGAAAGGTAATGTTGCAGTGTTTTCTATATCAGGTACCCTCTTCTGTGAAAAAAATTAATCCATAAGAGCTATTATTTTTTAGATAATGCAATAGAATGCAGGTGTTAGTAGCCTAGAGATAAAACTAGAATCATAAAAGATATGACTCGAGGTTTGTGTATTCTAAGAGATCATGGTAATGCTGGTGACGTCATAATAACCATGATAGTAGATTAGGACTCAGCTATACCAGGATTTCATAACGGTGTCCATTGCCACTATTCTGCTTCCCACATAAACTCAAGAGTGAATGAGAAGCTAGTTAACAACTTCATGTTAGAACTTTTTCTCTATCAGAAAAAAAAAGTATAGAGTATGCTTTGTTTTGAAGTACAGTATGCACATTCCTCCTCTTTTTAAACAAATTCAGCTACAAAGTAAATACCTTCCAATGATATTTTTTTAATAAAAGTATCTGCTAATGAAACATGTTTTAATAAACATCGTCTGTATCTCAGCACGGAGTAGTTCTTGCCTTCATTTCTGAAAGGTATTCACAGTGCCCAGATGTTAAACTGTAGAAATTTATTTTTCAACAGTAGCATCTGGCTTATTGGCAGTCTCTACTTGCTCTTTTGTTGGCTTCACTGCAGTTGTCTTTAGGCTGTGAAATTATTAGGATACTGATGTGATATCTTATTCACTAGAATCCCATTGCTTTTAGCTAGCTCATGGTTTCTGTTCTGTAACACTTCCAAAAAAAACCTAAACAACAAAATTTCTCCCAAAGATATCTGTATGAGCTGAAAGCAATGAGGAAAAAACCCAAATGATTTCTCCAAGGATAAGGCAGAATGAATGCTTTGCACAACAATATGAGAAAGAGATGACATAAAAAGAAAAGATAGCTAACAGATATTTTATTACTATATTGTGATTCAGATTTCCAGTTTAATATGTTTCTTCTTGAAGAACATTGTTGATAAAATGCTTTATTTTCTCCTTAAACAAGATTCACTTTATTTATAAGATGAAAGTTGGGATCTTCCTTATACCCTACATATGAGATACCACATAAACATAATAGAAAGCATATCAAATTTTAGAACTCTATGTTCTCTTGAGGAGAGTAGCAAGAGTGGACAAATATTTCTTAGATGCATTTTAAATTGCCAGCCATGTGGACATACAGATATGTACTCGGGCTTTGACCCAGTCTTCCTTTTGTAGATACAGTCTTTCTTTTATGGTCATGTGCCTCTTTGAGGCTGAACTTCAATGTACAGTTTTTTTAAGGACTGATGGATTATTACCTAGTGATGGCAAGAAAAATACCTTGCTATTCACTGAATTTTTGAGCTGATACTATGCAATATCATTTCAAAAGTATTACTGGAATAGTTGCAGAGCAACTAATTTGTAGGGGGGGTTTTCTGGTGTGAAAGGAATTTTGTTCCTAACAGTGATATAGTCTTTTTAAGATTGTCTTTAAGAACATTTTCCTTAGGTCCTAATTAGCCTATGAACAAATCACAGTGATTTTAGTACTAGATATAAAATTATTGTGTATGGAAGGCAGTCTTTGTTTTCTTAGAAATATCCATACAAACTGCAGATTTAGCTATGAATGCTACCCTATTTTAGAGTGTTTTAAACGTAATCTGAGTTTTTAATCTGACCTTGAAAATGCTGTGATTTCCAGACTGCATTTTGGATTCAAATAGCCATCTGGCCATATATCTGTTATATAATAATAGAAAAGATTGAGCCAATATAAGTAAAGCAGATGGTAAAAGGTGCCTGCTGACCAAACAGGAGCAGTAGGACTCAACTTGGATGGGTCAGCCTATCTGTAATAGATAATCTCAATTGTCATTGCTCATATCCTTTGTTTTTGATATCATATATAAGAGATATATATATATATAAAATATATATTATATATTATATCTTTCTTTGAAACCTTTACGTAATACTGTTGAGATGTTGAAATATTTGGTTTATGTGTTTCTGTAGAGTTTATTTATGTCATCCCCTACTTAAGAAATTAATGTTATTGGAGTTATTTTACTTTAAATTAAACATGCATCCTTTTGTAAAGATACGAGAGCATTACTTGATATATATCCAATTTGTCTTCTAATTTATGAAAGTATAATGATATTGCATTATTGTTATAAAGTTAATCAAGACTTTAATGGGACAGCTATGTTACTACTGAGTGGTTGGTTTTTTTCATTTACTATAATGCATGTCTTCAACAAGCTGATTATGCAGTGTAGCAATGAATTCACTAATTAGAAAGTTATTACTACATCTACAACGGACAAGAATTTTCGCTTTGTAAGTTGCATTTTTAAGATGTTTTCAAAGGGAAATTAAAAAATTTTAAAATACACATCAATGGTTACAGTAGGGTGCTTAATCTATAAGCACTTGGTCTGTTTTCCTTTCTTTTTTATCTGATGAGGCATATTTCCATGTATGCAAAGTAAACACAAGACGACTTCATTTAATATATCTGTGACTTGATAATTTCTTGAACATATTTTGCATAGATGTGAGAAGCTCATGCCATGGCAAGGACCATGAAAAATTTTCAGGCTTTGACTGAACAAGAAGGCCATTTCTTATATATTTTTAACCTTGTTTTGACTTTGAATGTCACATGAGGATTAAAATCACATTTTGTCTCAGAGCAAAAGCAGAAAAGGCCATATGATTAAGAAACAGAAATATGTTTAATATTAGAAAGTCCAAATGTCGATCATATTAGAAATTATGCTGCCTTTTTTTTTTTTCTACTTTACCTTTAATTGGAATGATAATTGAATCCTGGTTATCAGCAAACAAGTTTTCTTCAAGTTAAATGAGAACAATGCTTTCAACAAGAAACTGAATCTGTATGGCTTTACTTATAACCTGAAGCTTCTCATCTCAAAACTATTCATATAATTAATTCTTCCTTGGGTTATCTCCCCATCCATACCAAAGGCCTAAAAATTCATAACATTTTTAGCACAAAATGATAAATAGATTAAAAATAATTTCAACATTAGACTTAGCAAAGTATAGCGTCAGGAGAGCTAGACAATAAAGGCTTAAATCTCTGATTTTGTCCAGGCTCTAGCACCACGAAAATCATGATGTGAGGCTCTCCTAGTTAAGTGTTTACAATTTACCACCTGCAATACGTAAAAAATTAAATGCTTCACTCAGACCCACATCTCTGTGACATCAAGACTGCCTGTTCTGAATCCAGCCTGAAGATCACCAGTCTAAGATCCAGTCTCTGCCCTTTCTCCGGTTTTTACTGAATTACCATTTAATGCAAAATGCATAAAAGTATCATAGAAAAAAAAAAAAAGGATGATCAAGGTATGCCTCACTTTAAGTTAGTAACTGAAAATTAGGATGCTGATTCTTTGTCTACTCTCTAATTTCAAAATCATGGAAAGGCCTTAGATGTCCAAAAAACGTAGGATAAAACTAAAAAAGACCACCACAGATAGACTGACAGTGTAACCCTGAAGAAAGACAGGTATCAGCAGGCTGTTGGTAAAAAACTGGCTTAAAGAATTTGGAGCCATGAGCAGAGTATATTCTGGTGACATTTGACTCTTTTTGGGTTGACGATAGTATGACTTTACTAATGAAGAACATAGAAATATAATCACATCAGTTGCATCTCACCCCTTTATAAAATTACTTAAAGAGCATCTTCTTTATTTTTCCCATTTTAGAGAGAGAGAGATGAAGTAAAAATTGCTTCTATGAGTAGAGTGGGGATCACTTTCAGATTGGAGAGAGATGAATTGAAATACATGAATTTAAATACATAAATTTATCAAGGTGTTCAAATGTCTGTGCGCACAAAGAAATTTAGTGCACAACAAGATTTTGGACAACTATTTATATCACCTTGAAATAAATATGTACATTTGGTCTTCCCTAGAGTCCAATTTAAGAATAACATTCAGCTATCTGGCACCATGTGCTGTACCTGAGATATCTGTATAAAGTAGGCAAATCAGAGAGTCCTCATGAATCCTTATGAGTCATTTTAGACCCCGAGGTTTTGGGTCAGCTGGGATACATCAGAATTGCCTGTCATGGAGAATAGGTGTTTTATAAGCCAACTGTTTTCTTACAATAAGCATGAGCTCACTCATGCTTATGTAGAGTCCTTTGTATCAGTGATGGCCAGTCAATTGCTCATTTAATTACTCAGTATAATTACAGCAAGTTAACTAAGAGGCCAGCTTTTAGACCTGCATGGTACTGAATTTCATTAAGAATATGATAAAATGCCAAGATATTTTTTAGTAAAATGTCCTGCATTGTGTACAATATCTTCATTGTATGCATTGCAAATAAAGAAAA
This sequence comes from Atrichornis clamosus, assembly GCA_013400975.1. Taxonomy (NCBI): domain Eukaryota; kingdom Metazoa; phylum Chordata; class Aves; order Passeriformes; family Menuridae; genus Atrichornis; species Atrichornis clamosus. The sequence continues at coordinate 71,060 of WBMZ01005509.1, forward strand.
TACAGACCCTTTGTGCACTTCCTTTGTTTTCCTGTGTGATAGTTTTTAACGAGGTCATTGGGTTTTGCATCTATTTCTGAAAGAACCTAGATGTGAGTCATACTGTTCTAATGGCTTGCTGCCTTGTTTTGGCAGACAGCAGCAACTCTGCACTGCTGTTTGCTGGAAGATGTTATTACAATGGACATTACTCCAGTGAATTTGGCAAGCCTAGCAAGTTAAGAGAGATGCTACTGTGTCTTTTGGCACTAGAATGCACCTTAGATTTGCAGTCCCCTGATGTCTCTTTTTCTTTTTCTTTTGCTTTTTCTTTTCCCTTTTCTTTTCTTTCTTTTTTTCTGGTGTTTTTTCCCCCTGCTATTACATAATCACAAATTAGGATGATATAGACCTTGATCCTGATCTAAATTTCCCTTATCTCTCACATATGAAAAGTATGCTTGAACTTGTGGCTTGAGACCTAGGAAGGGCTGCTCAAAGCTGTTCCATACATTCATAAAAGAGAGACTGAAGGGGATAGATCTTGTTCTGCTACTGTGACTGCTTTCAAGAAACTCCTGTTTATCCCAGGGTCTGTCTCTTCCTGTCATTTCTTTGGGTAAATAAATAAAATATTAGAGAACAAAAAATTCAGACTCTTCTGATCGTTATTAAGCCAGATTTCCTCTTTTTCTTTTTGTTACTATAATAAAATATATCCTTCCAAATATTAAAAAAATTCTTGGTCACTTTTACCTCTCTCTTTTTCATTTTACTCAAATATTTTTCATTAAAACCAAGCAGACATGAACATTTAAATAAAAAAAAACCCCAATATGTGTCACTAATTACGTGCTTAGTTTTCCTTTTTAATTATAACTATGATGAATGCAAACTGTATATCTGTAAACTTCTGAAAAAAATAAAGCCTCTGTGTGTATGTTCTTAGTAAATTAATACTAAGGACCCTGGGGTTTTCTTATTTCCAAATTAGACACTGTTAAAAATCTTCATTATTCAGATCTAACATATGGTTGCAGTCAAAGCACCTGCAAAAATTTGTCATGCAGAGGCTCCTCCAGGAAAAAAAAAATAATATTTTAGCTGTTGATGAGGAGGAAGAATTTCAGTGGCATATAAGAGATAGTACTAAACTTTCTTATTTTTCTTCCTTTCTCCAACTTCTAACATAGAGATAAGGGTTAAAAATATTTATTGAAACACTGAATATGTGAACAGGCCAAAGCCATAACCACAAAAGCAAATTGCAATAAATAAGTAAACATAGTTCTTGCACAGATTTCACTCCTGAAATATCCCACATGTATCTTTAGTTTTGTGCATTTTGTATGGCAGCAAAATTGCCCCTAAAATACAGTAATCGCATAACCGAGGTTATTCTAACGTTACATGCCTTAGATACAATAAATCTGTGTATGATGTCCCATTGTATCCACATTCACGTGTTTGAATATGCTAGTGAATGAGGTAGAAAAATTAGATACAACTGGAGGAAGTGTAATACCACACATCAAAATAATTCTTTGATTTTTTTGAAATATTCTGTTTTCATGTTCCTAACTGAACATTTCTGAATTTGTTGATAATAAGAAGAATTTTATGCAAAGTGAATTATTTTCTGAAATAAGCTTTTCTTCCAGTGAGTGCTTTCTTTTGGTTACTTTATCTGTTGGATTCTTCAACCCACTTCCAAACAGAAGAATATCTCTATAGGACTTTCCAAACAGGGGTGCAGTTCAAGGAAGTTCACAGTTAAGGAATTCAGTATTTACTGAGTGTACGAAAACATGAAAAAGATTGGCAGGTTCTGGTATTAACCAGTAGCTGACATCTGCAATGGAATATAGAAATAAATAGGTACCTAAAATGTCTAATTTTTTTTTGCTTGATTTTTCTATAAGGTTATGTCCTAACACAAGTATTTTATTGGTGTTAAACCTTCTATCACCTTCTGTTACTCAGCAGCTGGTACAAGCCTCTGTTCCCTGAAGTAGAGGTGTAAAAAAAGATAGTCACTTGGAATATAGATGCATTTCGCTGAACCACAACTTTTATATCTGATAATATTTATAAAGAAATACACTGTCAATTAGAAAGTTTTTATATATTAAAATTATTTTTACATTTTTATTTATTATTAATTTACATTATATACAGAGTAGAAGAAAATTAAGCAAGCAGTTCATCACGAAGAATGGCAAATGCTGTCAAATTTCAGCTTGTGACCCCACTTTATTCCGTTACCTAAAGTAAAGAAGCTCCCAAGGCTTCATTTGCCTCTCAGGTGTTTAGGCAATTCAGACTGACTGAAGGCATTTCAATGGAGTTTGTCTGGATTAAAATGTAACTCAAATTAGACCAAGGACCAAGAACTACAGCAGAGGTTCACAAATGCACAAATATTCTAAAAGGATCATAAGAGTATGCCTGAGATAGGAAAGGTGATGCTGAAGAGCATTCAGAGTGTTGCATTTTCCTTTCTGGGAAATGGATTCCTTAAAATATTGGATAGCCTCTACTAAAACAGCAGAGGAATCAATCTAGGAAATTACAGAACAGCAAGTTTAAATTCAATAGCTAGTAAATTGCTTGAACATTTATTAAAGCAGTCAGTGTGTAAGCACCTAGAGGAAAGCAAGGTGATAAAACGTAGGTACCATATAGCAGTCGCAGAGAAATCATGCCAACTTAACTATGTCTTACTTTTATAAGCCTTAGTAAATTAAGGAAATGTTGGCAACACACAGTAGATCTCAAGTTAAAATCCTGCACAGTATTCTCACATGGCAATTAAAACACAAGGAGGTTGAAATACTGCATTATTTCATACAACATACAACCAACATTAAGATTGACATGAACAGATAATGATTGCACTTCATTCCTAGATGGCAGGACCATTAATGGAATCATTTTCTCAAGAGAACTACTGTTATTTTAATATTATACATATATTGTTTTAAGTTTTCCTCATTATTTACTAGTAACTGAAAAGCCTGTGCATTTGTATTCAAAGGGAAATGCTTTATACCTACAAGCAAGTTTGTTTTAGCTGAACAAAACCCAAAATTTAATTTTTATCTCCAGTTTCCTCTTATTTGGAAGAGAAATAAGTATAATTCACATTTTACAGAGAACAGAGACAAAATCAAGTCACAAATATTGCTAGCACAGGGATGAAACACCTGACCAGATCTTTGTCACTGTATACCTCAAGTACAATGGACTGTATTCACTTGGAATTAAATCAGTGTTTGTAACTAAAAATCTTTTACCCCCACTAACTCCCTGAGTTATAGAGGTTTTTTAGTTTTAATAAATAGAGTAAAGGATGTATATTCCTTGGACACTGTGGGACTGATAAAATATACAGTTGTTACAGTCCATCTCCTTTGTGCTGCTTTTCAACATCTGCAAAGAGTTCCTAGAAACAAGAACTTAGTGAAGAGCCAATCCAGCTTTCTACACAGAGCTGAGAAGTTTTATTAGTTCTGCATATGCCAGACATGAGGTGAGCCATTCTTTCCATGCCTGTTCTTTCGCACTTAAATTCTGTGTGCTTTGTTCAGTTGAGCAGGCTTATAATTCAATCTTATCATTGTTCCAGCCTGAAAAATTATCCCATCAAAACACTCAAAAACACAATGCAGAGACACACCAGGTAAAACCTAGCAGAAGAGAGAGATCAGTTCCAAGTGGGAGGTAACAAGGTTAGTTAGAAGGCAGCGTTCTCTTCATCTCGTACTTTATACTACATGTACCAGGAGGTATATCAGTTTTCACACTGTTTCAGGCCTGACCTGTCTCTGGGCTAAATTCAAACTGTCTTGAAGTTAAATTCCAGACACTAAATCACTGCAGGATGTAGGAGTCCAGGGAGACTCAACAAAAGGCACTGTATTTATGTGTATTTATCTCTCCCAACTCTATCAAATAAAACACATATGAATATAGATTCAGCAGTAGCAGCTGAAACTAATCTAGGTTAGAAATGACACTAAGATGCTCACACTTGAACAAAAAAATCCCTTCCCTTACAAAGTAGAATATAATGAGTGCTTGGAAATAGAGCTCTCAGGTAGATATCCACATTCAGACACCGAGTTATGAGTGTCTACAATCTCATTTTCACACACCTACACTGTAAGGTTGAATTTACTTTTACAACAGAGGCTAGTCCTCTCAGCTGAGATGCTCTAGATCTTCCATCTGGACCATGGCTACTATAGCAGATGGGAACTGGCCCTTATACATTGTGTGTCACATCTCTGAATTTTTGTGTCAGATACTCTAGAATGTCTCACCTGACATTAAAGTCCTTTCTGTCTGCAAATGAATCCAGCCAGATTTATCCTTATATGAGTTCACCTATACTCCAAGGAAATAAATAGGCACTACAGGGTACAATCCACCTCTTATCTCTTAGACATCTAAATATATAAGACAAATCATGCTTCAGTACTTCCTATTTCCTATATCTTTCCACTTTGAACTTATTTTCATTGCATTCCTAGGGCTTCATAGCAGCATTTTTGAGGCAGTGATTCTGACTCACCTTTGCCTCAGAAAATGCAAAGTTTGCTACAGGCTATAATGCATTTGTTTTCTGAACAGACCATATAGAAATACTGGCTTTCCAGAGCTGGTTTGGGCATCCTTCCAAGAGTTTGTTGCATGGTATAGAAGTACCTGACCTGCTGAAGATATTTTGTATTCAGATCATTTAATCACATTTTGTTTTAAGTAAATTAGCCCACTGGTCCCTCACATGTTATATCCATTACCTAGATTCATCTTGTGATGTTAGTGCTGTTAAATTGCCAGTAGCTGCTCTTATTCTCTTTGAGGTTATTAGGACTTAGACAGGAATTAAGCAACATGTCGACTGCACTACTGCTTCAACATACAGTATATGAGCTTACAAGAAGATTGAATGTAGCTCCTGACTAACGGAGCACATGGCTACATCTCGTGTTGTAGATGCCAGTATATGAAATAATTTTCCCAGGACAGTATTGCAAGTAAGTTAAAATATGACTTGACAAAAAGTTCAGCGAATATACCGCAAACATTCTGTTATGAATTTTGCAATGAAAATGGATTCATTAGCACTTAGGACCAGAATCAGTGCCATTTGCATGTCTCCTCAGGTAAAGCTCATTCTCTTTCATCTCTTCAGGTGATACAACTATCGCATCAAAGGCAGGATTCTGCATTAGGAAAAGCACTAATGCTGTGAGGCTCATGGTATATCTCTTCTCATATGGAGAAGGAGGATAGAGAAGTTGCATTAGTAAGGAGACTGACAAGGATGCTGGACTGGATGATAGGAAATGTTTGCAAAAAAGCTGATAGCTAAATGGGGGGTTAGGGTGTCAAGAATATTTAAGAAATCATTTAGGTTGGAAAAGACCCTGAAGACCATTGAGTCTAACCATTAAAACAGTACTGTTAAGTCCACCACTAAACTATGTCCCTAAGTGCCACATCTACACATCTTTTAAATACCTCCGGGGATGGGGACCTCACCACTTCCCTGGGTAGCCTGTTCAGTGAAGAAATTTTTCCTGATATCCAAACTCCTGGAGCAACTTGAGGCCATTTCGTCTTGTCCTATCACTCGTTACTTGGGAGAAGAGGTTGACTCATACCTTGCTATGTTCTCCTTTCACCTAGATGTAGCAAGTGATAGTTGTAGAGAGTCTTTTTCTCCAGGCTAAACAAGCCCAGTTCTCTCAGCCACTCCTAAGACTTGTTCTCTAGACCCTTCAACAACTTCATTGCTCTTCTTTGTATGTGCTCCAGAACCTCTCAGGGTTTTTCAAAGTTATTCAAAGAGTTATTCAAAGAGTTATTCAAAGAGTTATTAAAAATTATCTGGGAAAAGCAAGAAGTTTGTAGCACCTGGATTGAAGATAAGTAGAACTGACAGGGTTCTGCAGCAATATATTTGTGGGCTGATTAAAAAAAAATGTCATTTTAAGGAAAATAGTAGTAAGTCATTAATGACGGGCAATTGTGGTACCAGCTTGTCTACTGTTCACTTGTTTGTCTCTTTAGATTCAATGTGGGTGGCACAGAAAGAGTTTTGCTGGGTGACCTGCATTAGCAGCCAGCCCTGACCTTGACGCTGGACATGATATTCTGTCCAGTCTCTGGGAAAACCTATTTATGATATAAATACACTACATTTGTAAATACTCTACAACTGACCTTAATGAAATATTTTGTCAGTGATTTTAAGGGTGGATGTTCTTTTAATATGAACCCTTAATAACTGTATGCAGAAAGGGATTGTAAATTTGGGCTGCATTTGATAATCTGTGCTCTGATCCTTTTGGCTCATGGATGTTCATTGCTGCTAATCAGACATACCAAATATTTTTGGGTTTTAACTTTTAATTGCCAGGGAAATAGTAATTGAATGTTCAAAGAAGGAGAGTGAGAAAGTAAGCTTGGCTGTGCAAAACCAAAACACATTTAATATGTTCAGAAAATGCTTTACAGTTCCATCAGCTCTTCCATAACTTTAGTCATGTGGTAGTTCATAACAGCATGGTTCAACTGCCTAAAGACAAGCACCATATAAGCTCTCTAGAGTGTCCTACCTCAATTTTAGCTGCCATTTTGGAGGGGTACAGGTTCTCTGCAGGTAGTGTCACATTTGTCAGTTCCACATGGATTTTTAACAGGAAAAAAAATTAATATTGATTAATACAAGTCTATTAGATATTTTAAAGGAATAGTAGGGGAATGAATCCACTCATAAAAATGCTGACATAGATATAGGTTGCTATTAAGCTTTGTAGTTCATTATTAACTATATTATATTTAGACTTCTCTTGAAAGAGAATAAACTTTATAATATGCAATTTTTACTTAACTCATGTATTAACAAATTATTCAGTAATATGCATTTGTCCAACTTATTGTAGTGTTGCATTGGTGGTATTTTAGGTGCAGGTTGGATTTTGACAATACCTTCAAGATGATAAGATGAAAATAAATTGAAGGATATTAACTTGGCTTAATAATATCTTTGGCATAGCAAGTTGTTAGTTCTTCCCTATTTAAAAAGAGTCCTTAAGAAATCTCTGACTCATGGGAAGAGATTAGTCTCACCTAAATTAAGCCATCTAAGTGTGTAACTTAAGCTAGTTTTCCTGGCTCCCTCTGCAGTCAATGGAGTGCCATTCTTCTTACCTGTTTTAAAAGCAAACTTGTGATCTGGAGAAAGTAATTTCCCTCTGTGATTAGAGATTCTAAATGATCTCGAGCAGGGGGTCCCCGGATCCAAACAGCAGAGACTCTGATCTGTGCTGGTGGGGCACTGGACACTTCTTTAAATTGCTGGTAGTCCTCTCATAAATTGCTGGAGGTCCTTGAACAGTCCTTCCATGGACAAGACACAGGTCCATATTGGGAAAAGATATACTTTCCTCATATAGCTTAGTTTGGTAACCAAATAATACACTCTTCCTTCTCCTTCTTTCCATGACATCAGTGCCAATGAGCTGGCATATGACAATGGTGTGCTCCGTAGGAAGTTCCGCCACGTGGTTTGCGTACACTGGACTTCATCTGGATTTACAGGGGATTGCTTATTTTTTGAATCCTTATAGAGGACCTTCAGCACAGCTAATTCTCTCAGGTACCACTACCTTGCTCCATGGTGTTCCACTTGTCTCAGTGTGCTAATAGACCATTCTTGAGAAAACACATTTCCCACACACTTGATAGGAGTTGCCTCTAGAGGCTGCGAGTTTCTGTCCTTTTCCCAATACCCTCGTCAATGCCTGCATGCTCTGACAAGGATCCCAGTTGCTGGGCTTTACTAGCCTCTAGTTTCATATTGTGGGCCACTATATCCCAGCATTGGAGCAGCCAGGTCAGTAGGGACTCAGCCGACTGGCAGCTGAAATGTATTCACAGCTCTCTCTGGTCACTCGGGGATAGGGATCAGGTGACTATCTCTGGCCCTGCCTCTTCCTCCTGTTGTGAGAACCCCACTTCCTTTTCCTCCCTCACTAAATGAACTGATTTTTATCTTGTCTTTCTTCTTCTGTATAGGTGCAATTGCTGTTGGCACGGGTTGTTAATAACAAAGGTGTACAAGAGAGGCCAGTGATGCACATGCAAATGCTCACCACTATACCAAGCAGAGAGTGACAATACCCAACCATTCCGCCAAGCTACCCCAACCTGGAAGGAAATCCTTTCCCATACCTGGAAAATTATGTGAAGTGGTATAGAAATACCCCGGGTCCTAGCTGTGCCCCCTCCTGGCTACTGCAAGAATTAACCCTGTTGGGGCTGGAACTAGGAACCTGTAACCCCTAAACCACTAGACCATGTCAACTAGCACCAGATCCACAGGGCTCCCAAACACCTCCAGGGATGGTGACTCTACTACCTCCCTGGACAACCTACTCCAATGCCTGAACACTTTAACAGCGAAAAAAGTTTTTCTAATATCTAACCTGAATCTCCCCTCTCTCAGCGTAAAGCCATTTCCTGTAGTCCTCTGACTGCAGGTGCAGTAGAACAGACCAGCTACCTCCTCTCTACAACTTCTTTTTAGGTATTTGTAGAGAGTGATGAGGTTGGAAAAATTAGAAAAAGAAAGAAGATAGCAGGAAGCATTTTTTTCCATCTGACATCTTCTCTATGCATTTATATGAATTGTGTTTAATGTAAAGATAGTGTTAACTAGACCTCTATATATTCTACTGAGAATGTGGGAAAAAGCTCTCTCCATATTTAGCCACCTTTGTTTAAATATAGGGGCCCAAATACTTTTGAAGGTAGTATGTAGAATGATAGCCTAGTTAGTTGATGGCAGTGTCCATTTAGACCTCTTGCTTTTCCAGCTAAGTGCTTCTCTTAAAAAAGCTGACTTTTTGAGAGGTGAAGAATGGATTTCTTCAATTTATTAAATACTTAATGCTTAAATGTCTGAGCAATTATCCACAGGCTCCTCTCTCAGAAACATGACATGCTAACACATCCTTTATAATACAGCAATTCCACAAAACCAGTTTGTTACTGAAAATTAAGGCTGTTAATATAAACCCAGACATCCCTTCGTGCTTAGAAAATGGCTGAGAAGTGAGTAAGCATGATGCTTCATATAGAATCTCTAAATATTAATAAATAAGCACAAAATATGCAACTAGGGTACTTCCCTCTTCCTTTAAAATATAATCCTACATAAAATATAGCTTATTGTTTTGCTGTTGAGTTTCATCCTTATAGCTTATCCTTATAACCTCAAAATGGTTTCTAGTTACAAATAAAACAAGTTTTGGGTTGTAAATAGAAAAAGGCAAACCTCAGTGCAGACTTTCTTCTGTGAGGAAGATTCAGGAGAGAGTTGGATATTTGTTAATGTCTACTATCTGGTACACAACTTTGGTGTTCACTTTGGACACACAAACTCCTTTTACGAAATGAACATCTTTTCAGAGCACCTTTGTTTCAAGAGCCACAGAGTTATCTACTTGTCATGTGCTGTAGGGATTACAACCCTGAGATAGCCACACATTCTGTATACTCCTGCACAGGTAGTACATACCATTATTTGAGATTCTCTGCTGCGAGCAAGGAAGACAAAATAACTACTGACAAACACAAGACCCTATTCCACATGTACAGTAAAAGACAAATTATTTGGAGTTTAAAAGTAAAGCTAAAACCACATCCTGCAGCACTGGTGCAGTGCAGCTCAAATATAGAAGGAAAAGGAACTTAAACTGTCTACCTGGGGAAAACATTCTCATTTGATGGCTCAGTGGAGGACTGAAGCACCCACACTGAGAGACTGTAGCAGGATATAGTCATTAATTATACTAGTGATGAGAAAAACGCAGCACTTTTATTGAGTGCATTAGGAGTTGAACCTAAACATTGTTGCATACCTTCTGTTGCTTCACAAAATCACACTCCTCAACCAACCAATGTTGAAATTGTAGAAATTCTAGAAATCTACCTTACTTCAGAAGTTGCTGGTGATTGTAGAGTGTTTACAGACTGGTTAAAGAAAACAAAATCAAAAAACTCAGACATTAATAAGTTGCTGAATTAAAGAAACGCATTCGTGGCAGACAGGTGTGGAGTTAAAGACAGGTGATTTCAATGAAAAGTTAGGGGACAATTCTTAATTCTGAAGAGGCATCTCATATGTAGCATGCAAAATTAAGAAAACACAAATGATCTATTAATTTTGGTTGCTTTCACCATAAAATATATATTTGGTATTACTATTTTAATTTGGACCACTACTGAAGATGGCAAAGGGTCACAGCAGCATCAGAAAATCTGTATAGCAAAAACCACATCAGGAGAAGAGAAGGAAGTACAGTGTAGGGAACATTACAGATTGTATATTTTTATTATGAAACACAGTCTCACAGTGCCAATTATTGTTGGTTCAAGGACAAACACTGTGCAAAGAAACTGGGACATACACAGAAAAGATGTACAGGTCAGTGCAAAAAGTACCTCATGGGGACAATACCTGAGAATTCCAGAATCATCAGCTTGCAGACGACAGCACAGAGTCCATGGAGAATACCTTAACATCTCCACAGCTGTTTAATTTAGAAGTTATTATTTGAATTCCTTTGCAAGTAAAAGCAATGCAATATAAAATTTAGCTTTATCCAGAGTCTGCTGCTTCTTATAATCTCATGGCAGGTTTGTCAGAGGCTACTTAAGAAGGTGAAATTGCAGAAAACTTCAGTGTTTCTAAAAGATATGCTGGGAAAATCCTCACTCCCCTGAGTGTTGTAATGGTGAAGGTAACATATAACTGTAAACAACATATGTTAAATCCTTATGTTGTGAAACGAGGAGGTCATGCATTATTTGGTACAGGATGTCTGAGAAAAATTCAGTTGGACTGGCAAAGTGTAATATGTTTTCAGGTCTGAAAATAATTATGGACTCCAGCCCAAAACGAAAATAACTGTTCTGAGTGTTTATACAATGAAAACTGTCTTTAGAATGGTATCAGAACCAGAGATGTCATTAAGAACTGTCAACAGAAAGTAGCTGTGACAAAAAGGCAAACAGGATAGGTAAGGTGTCCTAGCCAAAGAGCAGTAGAAAAATATTCATGTCAACATTCAAGACAATCTTGATGTCTCTCCATGCCATAAAGTGTGTATGGATTTACATTTTTTTTCTGATTAAAAAAAGGGGAAGTTGTTGGTGTGCTTGAATCCATCTATAATTCAAAAATAGCACACTTTTTAGTAGCGAGAATGGATGCATATTGTAAACATTATACATATTTCTGTTTTCAGAACTGCTGTTGAATTAGTGCTCAGAAATTTTTTTTTTGCTTGTATTTCTATTTTGTAAGACAAAATATTGTTGTTTTCTAGGTTTCCATCAGTTAGGTCCAGGAATTCTTACGGGCTAATTAAACCATCTCAAGTTACCATCAAAGGCAAATTCATAAAATCTAAGAAATTTTCACTCCTCAGAAACTAGTTATTTCCCTTTTGTCTGAAGTGTAGTAACTGATCCAATAGATAATCTTAGCCTATTTCAATGCAAAGCCAAGCACAGTTGCTTAGATCATCACCCACCACAGTTAAGACCAAGGTATGTAGCATCACTTAGTCAGTGAATAATGATAGTTAAATGAATCTCATAACTCTTTTCTCTCTGCACACTGCTCTGGCACATGAAAGTATGAAGGCTTTGCTGATACAGAGAAAGAGAGAGGCAGTATTTTCTTACCTTGTACTGATGTGATTTCAGTATAGTAACTTTTAGGAAATTTTACAACATACATGGGAGACTCTCAATTAAAGTTCAACAAACCCATTTACTTCACATTTGCACTATTGACATCAATATTAAATTGCATTTTACTCATCAGTCATGAAGACTTGTTTTTGAAGGGCAAACATACCTCGTCTTCCTTGTGAGTCATTATCCACAGAGAAACTACTTTGTCAATGAGATTCTGTGATCTTCCTCAAATTACTGTTCCTGTGGCAGATGGGACAAAAATGTCCTCCAGAGAGGATGTAAACTGGCTAAGTCTGCAGCATATTCTGTGTCATGACAGAAATACTGCAGTAATGGATTTGTAATTTTTGTGTGACACCTTACATGGTACGACTCTTAAAGATGTAAGGATTAGATTGGTTCAGGGGATATCCTGAAGATCTCCCTGAGACTTGCCTGTTTTCTATTACTGCAGCCATTTAGGACCCTACTAGACCAATAATATGTAAAAATAAATAGGCTTTGCATACTTCTAACCTGTGAGTAACTACCACTAGTATTGATACAGTTGTCTTCCTGTGACTTGTCTTCATGTTGTGAAGAAAGAAAAGTAGTTTTGGCTTTGTTTCACTGTCAGAAAAATAAGCCATAGTGGTTTCAAGGTCTTGGACTAGACCTAGACTGATTCTTGCATCCCAATATCCCATTCCTCTCATTGTTGAGACTTCCTAGGTTTTAGAGCAGGCTATGGATGCCATAATCAAGGTGTTCTCAAAAAATTTTCTTTTGTGGAAACTGGTTAAAAACACCCAACAGACAAACAGTAACAGCAACAATAAGCAGTTAAATGGACCCATTTCTCACCTAACATAAATTTCAGATACAGCCAGTGTGAATATATAATCGTGGCATACAAGAGATGCTTTCACGTTCCTTAGCCTACAAATTGACACAAAAACATAGTGAGAGACAGAGAAAAAAGCTGTGTTTCCTGGAAAACAAACTGCTTTTCTGAATAACACAACCAGCTTTCAAGATTATCTTCTAAACAGGTTTTGCAGTTGACTATTATATTTTTTACTGGTGTACACTTTGAATACATTGCAAGGGTTAATTTATCCCTTATATGGGAGAGGTATGATATGAGTGTATAAAGGGAGATAAAATTTTCTTAATCATAGCATGAAATGCTGTGAAAGTTTAAAAACTAAGGTGACAGTCTTTGTGAGTCTGTTTTTCTACTAAATAAAACCTACAGTACGTACTTTTAATTATATGATAAATATTTTAGCTTTTGTAGTGTAATTGTCATGATTCTAACAGTAACAGCTGGAGAATGTCTTACTTTTTTAACTGAGATAAGCAAACCTGATTTTCTTCCAATTGTGCTTCATTTATTATGCAATTACATAGTAAATAAGTAGTGAATAAAATAATTATAGTGTATTTCTTTGTAATCTATCCAATCCAAAACTGGGTCGTAAAGGAGTGACAGGACTCAGAGCATCTCAAGGATTATGAGATGTCTGCTGCTTTGTTGGAATTGTAGAGAGGGATGCAACTGAGCTCTAAATATGAAGTTATTCCATATTAGAAATATTGTACTTGAAATTAAAAGAGATGCTAAAAATAAATTTAAAAAAGAACCCTCCAAATGTTTTTGATATAAAGGCAGTCTGGAAATTTTGTGTACTAGTAACTGCAATAAATATTTGTACAGTTAAATCACATGCAAATTTAGGATAGTTGTTCCTCCAGATTTTGAGGTAAAGAATTATCTTTATAAAAATTAATGGTTAAAAAGTTACATGCTCTTTCCTTGATAAAAATTTTATGTATGTCTGTTTGAAACACCAAAACAACCAAAACCAAACCAAACCAAATAAATGAACCAAGCAAACAGCAGTGTAAGTCCATGCTTATCTTTAAATACAGAGTGATACAATTAAGTCAGAAGGATGCTGCCATGATTAAAGATAAGCTCTAACGCTATTTTCTCAGTTGTGGTTTGGATGGAAAAAAATATTCCTTAAAAGCTCCTCATCCTAGTTCAAGATTTCTTCTGACAGAAAGATTGCTTAACTTTTGTCAAGCAAATGTGATAACTATCCTAGTGAAACAGCCTTGATGGGCATACAGCAGACTCTTGTACTGGCTCCTAACTTAAACCCTGGTCAACCTTAATTTCCTTGAGTCCTAACAGAATCCAGACATTTTTACTTACTGGCATGTTTATGAGCACTCCCCAAATACCTGGGATTCATTTCACCTTATTTGAAAGATTTACCACATAGTCTACTAAAGCTAAAGTAATCATCTTAGTTTCCCCTTCCAGTCAGTGGGGAAAAAAAAAGGTTCTAAAGCATCACCTATTTTGCAAACCCATTTAAAGATTAGATGCATTCTCCTTCAGGTGTTTTTCCCCAGTTATTCTGTGTGGGTGATGATTAACCTTAGAAAATTAGCAATAACCCTATAGATACTGAACTTAATGTGAAATGAATCTCTAGTTTTCTCTCCAGCACACTTTTCCAAGTGTTGAGGTGCTTCTGTCCAACTTCAGCCAATACTGGTCCTTTAAACATGCAAAGCAGGACAAATTCATAAACCTTCTAGATGGTCCCCCAAACAACTTCTTCACTATAACAGAGCACTTGTGTAGTTCAAGTCACTGTACTGTGCTGTCCAGGATTTTTCTCTGCAATTCAAGGCATTTGGCATTTCTTCTGAAATTCAGAATTTCTCTTTGATATCCTGTAAATTCCTTACACTCACTTCTACTGCTGTGTCCTGGTCATTCTTTCTGACCTGGATTTATTTTCATAGTAAAGACGGTACCCTCATGTGAAAGGTTTTGGGTTCCCTCCCTCCCACCCATTTTTTTCTGTTTATGTTCTAGTTGAATAAATGTCATCCTTGAATTTAAGGTACATTTAGTCTTTTTTCTTTATTTTATTTACTTATAATAAATCCCATTGAAATCAAAGGTATGACTTGTTGAAGATACATGAATGAGAGTAACAGAATCTGTCCTAAAATTTCTTGCAGAAACCTTTGAGGTTGTTTTGTAGCACTTTAAAAACAAAGTATTGAATGTAATGTATTATAATGTAAATTCCATCAAACACTGTGTCATTAACATTTAGCAGTCTTGTTTATTCAAGTCAATCCATCTATATATACAAATCTGATATTTGCCTTTTGAAAAATTTAACATGTCTAAGTGCCCATAAATCAGTTATGACAATCATTGTTAAAGCAATCAATAGTAAGGAATATGCATTAATTCAAATAATATTGATAGCCACATGAACCTGCATCAGTCTTCTGTGAAATAAGAAAAATGATACATCTTTTCTAAATCAATATTTTCCTTTTTATGTCATTCATTTGAAGAGTATCAATAATACATTACTTTATACTTTATGTGTCAGTAGCCCTATTTCTAAAATGTAGAGATATCTTGAAAAAGTACTGAAGTGAGGAAAAAGAAAAAAATAATCAAAGCAATGACCTGCTAAAAAGCTTACATTCATCCATTGTATTGTGGGTATTCATCTGAACTAAAATATGTATGGGCAGCATTACTGGTTGGATATATTATTTATGACTCAGACCTCAATAACAGATGCTTGTATACCACATTTGTCCTGGAGTTAAAGAGCAAGAGAAACAGTGAGAGAAGTCAGTATTGCCTTTATCTATCTTCAGATATTAGAACCATGAAGTTAGGCAGGTGTGCAGACCAAAGTGGAAATACAAGATGTGGAATTACAACATCCATTCATCACAAAAGAAACATTTTAATTGGTTATATGTGGAAAATATCTACTTGACAGTCAGTTTCTCACTTTTCACATAAGTGCTTTGCTGCTTGGATGCCTAATCTTGTTTAGTATAGGGAAAGTAATTTGACATGAAAGTACCTAGATGGCTGCCGAAAATTAATTGCCAATTAAAAAAGAAAAATGTTTGTGCTACTCTATAAACAAGCCAACATATAAACCTTTCAGTCTTGTTGCTTTATTTATGTCTTTGTAGATCTGGTTTCAAGCTATTTGCATACAATTTACAAATTCATATTATAATTCTCCAGTATATTTATGATTTTATAGTTGTATATATTTTACCTCTATGAAAAATATTTATTTCTTTATGCTTCTGTTGCTTATTATTTAACAAAAACATTTCATTACATTTGATAGTTTATGTCTCTTCCTTAGAATGAGGCATTTTTATTTGTAGGGCTCAAAAAGAAAGGCTTATTTTTCCCCCACATTAAAAAAAAAAGCGCCAAACCTCAAACCTCCAAACGATGAACTCCTGTCTCTTACTTCCCATAGCTTCCTCAGTTTGCTTTCAAGCAAGGATGAATACCCCAATGATTCAAAGTATAAAGGTTAATCTGAGTGGAAAATGAAGGCTTTAACAGGATTGTAAAGCTTAAGGACTCCTTTCAGCACTAAAGAGACTTTTGAAAGTGGCTGAGCCATAGAAATTTCATGAGTACCATGGAATGGCCCCCTTAGATCCAAAATACAATTCAAATGGCACAGCTGGCTGAATCCATGAGTAGAAATGGATATTGACTTCCATTTTCTTCCTTCTTCACCTCCCAAAATTAACTTCCTGCACGTTGGGTAGATAGTGTGAATCAATGTTATATCCACATAAATGTTAGCAGTTATGTGTAGGATAGATTCCTGAATAGCATAAATTAAAAGTAGTAATAGAAAATTAATAGAATTTCAAATCTTGTATGATTTTTGAACTGTAACATAGGCATATCTCTTTTCAATTTTAAAAGATTTTGAGGATTCATTGCGTTTGTTAGTTTGGGGCTTTTTTATTGTTTTTAAATTGAAGTGTATTCCCAGTGAGTGAAATTCAGCCACTTTACCTTATATTAATAAATTGGGAATATCTGTGGTTGTTCAAAGCTATTTCTTCTTATATTAACCTTTTTATTGAACCTCCAAGTCCGCATGAGTGAGGCAAGTCAGTGTTCCTTTGCTAAAGCCAATCTAAAAGCCAGATTTTAATGAGGGAGAAAAAGCCCTCAAATCAGAACCTAATCAAATCAGAACTAAACAATACAGAACAGAACAAAACCCATGCCCACAAAGTTTTCAAAAACAGGTTTGGTCATTTGTAAATCTCTTGGCAAAATACGAATCCAAGACATCTGATCCACAGATTTAACCTGCATGAAAGACTAGCTGCAAATAATTTGTGAAGATTTTTCCAGGATAAAACAATACGGTAGGAAACTCCTGTGCACGCTTATACACTGCTCGGTTTTGCCACAAAACCTGTGGCTCCATGAAACGTCAAAAGTGTGGAGATAATGTCAGGGTCACTTATTATGACTGTGCCAAACAGCTCTGTAATGCTCAAAACCCAGACATATTACATGCAATAACCTCCTTTCAAGCAATGAATTAGCAAGCAGTCACCTGCCTTATTTTTCTTTTCTCTTTTAATTAGAATTATAAGAATAAAAATAATATGAAGTCATATGTAGATTTTATAGATTTTATTGAATGCAACTTTCTACTGGAAAAGAAAGCTAATAAAAGAATATTAATGTAACAGTTTTTAATCTTGATAAAAATAATCTATAATATTTCTTTATGTTTGAGATTTTCAAGCTTTTGTTTTCATTACGCTCATTTTCTCATTCTTATTTGTAGCCCTTTAAGAGATAAAGTATCATAAAGATAACAAAAAAGCTATCAAACTACAAAGTTATAAAAAACTCAGAAAAACATGTTCAATTCAGTTCTCAGAATTTAAGCAACATTCAAATTGGAATGCATTCACAATTATTAAGGCTTCCAGAATATTTGCATTTAACATGAAATATTTTATTAATATGTAGATGACTTTGTCTTCTTTAAAACTCATGATAAAAATAATTCTTAATACAAGCTTTGAATCACTTATGATTCTGTAATAGTGTATCTGTCTTCCTTTTCTAATGTGTGATAACAGAGAAACCAGCAAAAATGACAAGCAAGTTAACAAAATCTTGAATCAGTAGGTATATATGCTGTCATAATTAAAGACAGACAGACCTACACGATCTTTAATAAGTGACTGCTTTTGTCTGTGAGCAAGGGTTAAGTGCAGTCATATTTGTGTTTTATTCTGTTCCATTAGGTATTTGCATCCCAATTTTTATGACTTCTCCAGCTGACTCTAAGAAAATATTAGAAATTCTACATTTTCCCTCTTTAAATTATGTACAATAAAGTATGGGCTGTTCTTTTTACTGTATCACAAGAATCACAAGACCTTCGCGCTACTTATCACAAGACACATAGAGAAAGATGTGGGATCTCAAGAGGTGAAACACAAACTCCATGTTCCTTTGTTTCAGCTATCTACTGCAGCTTTTTAGTGATTCCTGTCACTAAAATAAACAGGGTAGCCAGGTAGCCATAGATGCAAGTATGAATAGTATTTGAAAGAGATTTATTTCTCCGTAATAATCCTCACAGCTGAGGACATTATTAAGTTGGTTTACAATCTTGTGGTCTTTTTGGTTTCCTTATTTCTGTGAGGAGCTGTATCAAACATTGTAAGAAAAACAGACAAACACAAAGTATCTACCCCTTACATTCTTAAGAGATTACTGTAGTCTGTGCTTTTGGACACTGATCTAGACACAAGATTTAGACTTAATTATTTTAGCTTCCCTCTAGCAACAGAGACACATATCCTGAAAAGTTCCAATTACTTCAAATAAACACCAGAATTCTCTTAGCTATATAGGTCACCCTTCACTTGCTCTTAACTAAGGAAAGCAATTCAAAGTCCTCTGTGACTGACCTGCTTAAGATATCCTGCCTTCCTGTGGCCCATAATACTGCATTAGGTTGCTTCCCACTGGAACAATAAAATAGTATATTGCAAAGGAAATCTTGTGAGAGAAGCGAATCTTTCCATAAAGGGCAATTCAGTGGTAAACTTCACCAGTGAATTCACTTGCCCACTAACGAATTTGCTATTTTCATCTCAAACTCTTTTTCTTTTATTTTACTTTGTAAGTGTTAACCTACCCATCCTTAGCTGAAGCTATGCAAATGAATGACCAAGTGAAGAAACAAATAAATCCTGCAAACATGGTAAACACAGTCATTTCCTAGGATGGAAAAGAAACAAGAAAAAGACAGTTTTATTTTCATACAAGTACTTAATGGAAACACTGACATAACTCAACATGCGCTATTGTACTAAAAAAGGTGAAATAAAAATCAGTTGTCTAAATAATTTGCAAAATCATGGGCTAAATTTATTTTTAGATCACAAAGAAGTAGTTGTTCTTGTGAAATCATTAAGTTACCTTTTCCCAAACATAACAATATTGTGAGGAGATAACTGCCAGCAGTATCTAGCATAGCCATTTCTATTTCTGCCTGAAAGCAGAAATTTTAAAAACGGGTTCAATTTTTTTTTCTTTCAATTACTAGTATTTGGTTTTCTCTAAAACCTACTTGTTTGTTAAATGTTTAGAGCTGAGACACAGACTTGCATAAGTTCTATTCTGACTTTCCTGTCCTAGATCCTCAAGTGCATTTGTAGTTTTCCATGGACTGTTGGGCACTTCAATACCTCTCTATATTGAGTTATATTCTTAAAAAACAGTTATCAGCTGAGGATAGCTTTTAGTTCTTAAGTGTCTGGTGATCAAATTCCTTAGACATTGTAGTGATGCAAGATATATAATCAGAACATAATAAGCAACATGTAATAAGCATCACATTTACAGCAATGTCTACGAAAGACACTTCCACTGAAGAAATTATTTTTTCAGTAGTGTCAAATCAAAAATTGAACCAATGTCCAATTTGGATAAAGCAGTGTATACAAATTTTCACACAGATATTTAGACGTGAAAAATATGACCAAATGTCAATCAATAATTTTACAGCTGTTTTGACAAGACATGGTGGAACTGACTCTTTCTTTCCTTGATGAGTGTGGTTAGTTATATGTAAAGATGGTCCTTTCACGTACCTTTCTGGTGGAATAATATCTGTTTTTCAATTAAGTAAATAAGATCTGAGGCTATTTCAGTGCTCTGTTCTACACTAGCTATCAGAATTAGCAGCAGCAAAGGTGGAACGGTTAAAATCGGAACGGTTTTGAAATTTTTAATTCATTACTGGAGGTTTTATAAAGAAGGAAAAATTGTCTCATAGACTTACTCAAAAGTACTGTCCTAATCTTTAGGAAAATTGACTTGTGGCTACAGTGAAATAACCTTCAGACCTGAGAAGTTCCCATCAAGGTACCTATACGTGCCTCTTATCATTTCCATATGCCATGTTTCCTAATTTGTGATACTTACCAGAAATAATGTCTGGAAGTGATGTAATTCACTTTTGTTTATGGATAAAATATGCCCAGAAAAGAGAGAAGTCAGGAGTTGTCCATTTTAGGAATAATTTTATTGACACATTGATCACTTTCCTTTAACTTGAGAAAATCTGTGACATAGCAACTAAGATGTAGATTGAGGTATTTTTTCCACGCTTATCACAGCTTTCAAATAAGCAACTCAAAATCTCTCGAAAGTCTCACACACTAAATGGGTGGAGGTAGACCACTATTGGTCTACCTCCTAGGCCTTCTCCATTAAACCCTACTAAAGAAGGACCCTGGAACGCAAATAATTAATACAGACAAATAATAAAGGCTTTTAACAAACATTTAGAAATTTCAGTTTGTATTTGTAATAAGAAAGAGGATAAAAAATTACAAACCTTGTTCATCAAACGCTCTGATTTCAGGGCACACAAGCAAGGAAATGCAGCAAAATTAATTATACAATCTTTAAAAAAATTTCTTAGTGGGACTAGTATAGCCACACTGGTGCAGAGCTCCACGTAGCCTCAGCACTTGTACTGAGTTGCAGAGTTTGTGCATTTAGGCATAGCACCATCTCCTTGACTATACTGCTGCTTCTGAGCCCAAACATGATTATTCATAGTTGATACTGGCAATTCCAACATGCTTTGCATACAGATGTAGTCTTAGAAACTTCTGATTGAAGCTCTCCCTGCTAGAGAAACATGTAGTGAAACTTCTGACAATATCTGTTAAACAGCATTGACTGTCATGACTATATCAATCTTCCTATTAGAAAAAGCAGAACATGGCTCTGATGTTGTTTTAATAAGCAGAGGTGAAATCCAAGTCATTATATAACTTTTTCTTTTTTCTTGCAGAGCAGTCTGACTTTGTTCTAGATAGTAATGTGACCAAAGTGAAAAAAAAAAAAAAAAGCGCCTAACTTTTAATGAGCTGTCTCAATAGTATTCATCAAAAAGCAAGCTCAGGATTCATCAAAATCAAACATGTTTATTTGTGTAAGCTGTGGTATTAAGTGGAGCACTTCATGCTTTAGTACACAACTGATGAGAAATCATGAAATAGGAGTGTATTTCTGATGTAAAATGTCTGAAGTGGCAAGTCCCAGCTCAGGTGTAAGGTGCAATGCTATCTTATATTTAATCTATAGAACATTCTTCCGTACTGTCTGTTTCTCACCTTATTATTTAACCTTTAATACTTAAACAGTTTTTCCTAATGCTGTACATAATATGACTGGTGATATTTGTAATGAAGAGTAGTTATTTATGTATCATATTAGTCACTTCTAAGTGAATAAACAATGCTCTTCCCTTATGAGTTTTATGGTTTGAAATCAAATCATTCTAAAGCATAGCCTCTTTATTTCTAAGAGGAGTCATTGAAGACGTGTTTTTTCCACATACTAATTTAACTGTAGGGAAATTCCTGCTAATTCTTTAACACATTTTAGAAAAGGCTCATGAAAATATTTCAGGTACTAAATTAAAAATTGTATCCAAACTTAAATTTAAAAAAAAATTGTGATTCTCACAGGTCTTACATTAAAAATGCTACTAATTTTATTAGTACAATCACTAAGTATAGAATAAATGCAAATTCTATAACCTATTTAGTAGCTACTGCCTATGTGTGAATCCTTCCTCTGTGCTTTTACAGTTACCATCCAGCAGTGTTCATGTCTCCCTTACTAAATAACACTTTTTCATACTTATTTGAAATAATATGAAATTATTTTAGAATTAATTATTTTAAATTAATTTAGAATTAACTATAACTAGGTTAAGCTGTGCATTCTTACTTTTCACAATATGTTAGAAAATCCTGTGAAGAAAATGTCATATTCACAACAGATGAGAAAAATGTAAACCATCATCAGGCAGGAAAGGAGCTGTGTCCAAGATTCTCTCAATCTGGAGGAAAATGTTAACTACAGAACTGCTAGATAAACCCAGAAAACTCATCTTTCTCTAAAAATTTGACTTAGTCTCTAGTATGGCAAGAGGGTTGAGGAAAAATAATCCTATTTGCAATTGCTTATACTCTAGAGAAGGCAACATTTCATTTCTAGACACTTTCTCTTCAAAATCTTTTAGTTGTTACCCAAAACAAAAACATTAGTCAATCTACCAGTTTCTTGCCATCCTTTTCTTCATCATGTAACTAGTACCATAAGTTCTATAAGGATAGTAGTTAGAATTGTAGCTAGATTCTACAAAACTGATATTTTTCATATCTGGGTACCTCTTTGTAAACAGGCAAAAATATACCAGTCACTCCAAATGATATTTTCTCATCAGTATTTGCAAGCAGCAAATACTGGTTGCCGCAGTCCTAAACTTATCTAAATGTTATGTATTAGCAAAGTTTGGGATTCACTCAACCATGTGATATTATTCTTCCTCATAAACTTCAATAACTGTGTTTCAGTCGGTATGCTGCTTCTCCAAGGTGTAAAGAGCATTATGGACTTTTGTTAGAACGGCTTGTTGGCTGTAGCATCCTAAAGTCTGCAGGATTTATATGAAGTGCAGCCATATAGCCTTGGGCTGTGCTCTTGTCAGCTTTTACAATCTAAATGATATGAAGGCTGGTCAATACCTGGATGGCAAACTTCAAAGAAAAAAAGAAAAGAAAAAATAGGAAAAAAACCTGCTTTAGGAAGTAGTGCTGATCATCCTTTGCATATCAAACTTCCCTGTGAGTCAGTACTCAATTAGCACTGCAGAATTTTGTCAGGATGGCTGATATTAGGCTTATTGCTCAAAACTGAAGGAAAATGAAACAGCTGGAACAATTTTCAAAATGTCTTATGAGATTCCGTAGGGAATCTCCTGTAGGGTTTAATTATTGTGACTGGACTTTCTGTTATGGTTTTGAAAATAGTCTCTTTATTTAGATGCCTACTTACAGAAGTAAAGATCAGTCTTTATATTCCCACTCATAAATTTCTCAGTCTCAAAGCCATATTAGGTTCTGTTTCCAAGATAATGTAAGTCTTCATAATTGCAGGATGGTGCTGAAAATACTTTGTCTTCCTTCACCCCAGCCACATTCTTGCACATCCTTCTTCTGCTTGTAGGTGTTCTAGAAATTGAGCTGAGTTGACTCAGATAATGGATAGCTAGAGCTGTCAAATGGAAACCAACAGACACCTGTGACCTGAGAAAGAATAGCAGAGCTTCCCTCAGTTACACAACATTTTTTGGGGGAGCAGTGGGACAGACCAACAGTTTAAGCCAATTTTGAAACTACATGTTAAGTCTCTTAGGTGTTACAAAAAACAAAGGTCTTACCACATGTAATCATGAAGAGACGATTTTTTTAGTTATTATTTTCCTGAAGTAGTATATGATCCTTTTCATTCTAAATAAATCAGAACCGGTCTGTTTTGTTCATTTATATCAATCAAAAGCTTAACTATTATATGAAAATTTACAGAATATGTAATTATAGAATGCTGTGTGCAGGCTCTGTTTTCAGAAAAAAAATTACGAACTAATATACTCAGGACAATAACAAGATAAAGCCAAGTTATTTCTGTCAAAGCTGTGTTTATTTAAAAATACCAAACTTCTGTGTCGCTGAATAAAACAAAAGTCAAACAGCAGAAAAGCACCCTAATCTCAACAGTCTTTCATATGGAGCTTTCTACATTATCCAGAGTTCTCAGACAAACTCTCAGCGTCATGCATTTGCTAATTCTCCCATGCTTTTTTAACCTGCATATACCCATGTATATTTGTTTTGAAATCTAATAGTATTCACCAGCTTTAGGACAAAGAACTTATTGTTTTAGACTTCTGATTTTGTAAATTAATGTGAAGGTTTTAAATTTTTTTCTTGAAGGGAAAGATTCTTCTTAACAACTTATATAATATATATAACAGTATTCTCTATCTATATCCATTTTTCCCCTTAAAAAATAATTCTCTTCACACACACACACACAAAATAAAATTAGAAAGCAAAAATATGTGGACTAAATTGAGGTCTAAATAGGCCTTGGGATAATAAAGAAGAAGTGTACTTTTACTTGATTGTTATTCTCTTTCAGGAATTTTAAAATAATATATTTGTTTTCAAAAAAATTGTCCATCTCCTTATTTTTCTTGTTAAATGTATCCTTACTCTGTGATACCCTAGATTTGGTTTATGTTTCCTGGTCATATAGGTAACATTAGACATGTACCATAAAAAATTTTAAACTGTTGTTTGTAATTTTCAGAAGTCTTAGCCTGTGGATCAAGGTGCTCCTAGCTGTTCTATACCCGACAAAATATTTCCTGCAAGACTTTAATTCTATTTTCCTAAGAGTTCATTTGCAAAATGGACCTTAACTGGATCTGGCAGACATCATAGTGAGGCCTTTCATGATCATCTTTGAGAGGCCATGGCGACCAGGGGAGGTGCTTGAAGACTGGAGGAAAGGAAATGTCACCCCAGTCTTCAAAAAGGGCAAGAAGGAGGACCCAGGGAGCTATTGTCCACTCAGCCTTACCTCAATCCCTGGAAAAGTGATGGAGTGCCTCATTCTGGAGGCCATCTCTATTCATACAGAAGACAAGAAGGAGATTAGGAGTACTCAGCATGGATTCACTAAAGGTGAATTATGTTCGATCAAGCCTTCTACAATGAAACAGCTACCAGGATGAATGAGAAAAGAGCAATGGGTATGGTCTCTCTTGACTTCAGCAAGGCTTTTGATGCTGTCTCTCATTAAATCCTCATAGGCAAACCCAGGAAGTGTGAACTGGATGAGTGAACAGTGGGATTGAGAACTGGTTGAACAGCAAATCCCAGAGGGTTGCAATCAGTGGCACAGGGTTTAGTTGGAGGCTTGTCTCTAGTGGTGTCCCCCAGGGTTCAATACTAGGCCTGGTATTATTTACCCTATCCAGCAATGACTGGGATGAAGAGAGAGATGCCTCCTCAGTTCAGCAGCAAGTTCACTGGTGACACAAAGCTGGGAGGAGAGGCCGATACCCCTGAGGGCTGTGCAGCCCTTCAGAAGGACCTCGACAGGCTGGAGAGATGGGCTGAGAAGAACTCTGAAATTCAACAGAGGCAAATGCAGAGTCCTACACCTGGGGAAGAAGAACACTCTGTACCAGCTCAGTTTAGGGGCTGGTCTGCTGGAAAGCAGCTCTGCAGAGAAGGACCTGGGGGTCCTGGTGGACAACAAGCTGTGCATGAGCCAGCAGTGTGCCCTGGGGCCAAGAAGGCCAATGGTATCCTGGGGTGCATTAGGAAGAGCATTGCCAGCAGGTCGAGGGAGGTGATCCTGCCCCTCTACTCAGCCCTGCTGAGAAACATCTGGAGTGTTCTGTCCAATTGGACCGGATGATCCACTGAGGTCCCTTCCAACCTGAACAATTCTGTGATTCTGTGATTCTGTAAAAACAAATGATGTTGAATTATGTGAATGTATCTAGGGAGTGTCTGTATATAATGCTGAGGATAGCTCTTCATCATGATAGTTAAAAGCAAGCAACAATAAAAATGCGAAATCTAACATCAGTGTAGAATCTTCCAGAGAAATTAGGAGAAAAGCTGGTGAGGTAAGCAAAGATGCTATTAATTACAAGGGAATTAATCTATCAGGAGTAAGAAGTAATAAAGTCAATGAGACAACAATGTTACATGAACAGTTGCATCAACATTCTCAAACAGTCTGTGACATCTACGTATTTGGGAATTTGGGACATAATTTTTAGGATAGAAAAACCCATATCAAATGTGACTGAATTCTTAAGATTAATGAACAGTTGCAATAATATATTAAAATTAAATATGCCAGAAACTGTTAAAAAAAGTCAAACCTTCTGGTCCTAATCAAATTAATCCAAACTTTTAAATTATTAATTAAATTGTATCAATAAGTCATGAAGGAACACTGTTTCTGTGATCTAAAAAGTTCTCCAAATTTATTTTAAAAAGAACTACCTCTTTTTTTCTGTGAAGACTTTTTGTGGTGAACTTTGTAATGTAGTGATCTAATTACACAAAGATGAACAAAGGAGAGACTGTCATGACTTAGGTGTTAGGATTTTATTTTTTGTGAGTTATAGTCCAATCCTATATCTTGTTTTCTTTTTTCCACTTCATTGATAGAAATCTCTTTTCTGCAGACATTTCCTTGGCCTCTGCCATATTGATCGCCACTGTTGAGGGAGAATGAGTCTTCTGATTGCACTCTACTTGAGAGATTGTTAAGGCAGAACAAACCTGGAGATTCTAAGCAGGTCACTGGACAGTCCTTCATAAATATTCAAGAGAAACAAACATTGTGAAAGACACTAATGCTGATAGAATTCACAGATATGCTAAGTAAGAATAAAGTATTTCCTGCAGAGAGCTCCTGTAGGGATTATATGGCCTTCTGCTTTAATGAAGTTACACTTCTGACTAATGGCAAATGATGTTAACATTTCCCTTTCAATACCAAGGACTACTTTTTATTGTTTAAAAAATGATAGGAAAAAAATAAAAGAAGAAGAATTCTAAGCTGAACTACAAGCATTTATAAACATTCTTAGGAAGAGGTTGCCTTCACTTACAGAGTCAATTTCCATCGAGAGTTTAGAAACACATCCTTGATTATGAAACAGAGTATTTGCCATTCCCAGGAGTAAACATGATTATTTCTTTTGTTGCTATGCAAATAATAGGAAAAGTATGTGTAAAACTGCAAATAAACTTTTCTTTGTAGAATCATTTCATACAGATCAATAGAAACACTAGCTTATCCATTGGATTATTTGATGAGTAGCACAATTCATATTGAAGATCTTATTTTCTATTACATTTTACAGACTAGTGTAAAAAAAAGGGGGAGAGGAAGAATGCTTTTCTGTCTAAAAGTCTATATGTTTTTTGTAAAATTTTGCTTATTATACTTCTAATCACAATGCCCCACTAATAATACACGTTCCATTTTCAGTCGAGGTAACGTTCCTAGCATTTATCCACAGTTCTGGCACCAAGTTTTGAGAATCTACTGTAGTCTTTACTCAAACAGAGAGTCACTCATTACACCAAACAGCTATGTATAGAAGAGTTTGGCTAGAGTCCTGATCTTGTACCAGACTTAACTTGAATATTTTAAATTGTTTCAATGAGGCTACTCAACCACATTCAAGTAGTAATACAAACAAGGATCAGAGAAATCTATCCTCTGAAAAAATCTTTATAGTTTTAAATTTCTACCCTTTTAATTATGACTAAATAGCAGTGAAAACTAGTTGTCTTTATTTCATTAGACAGTCTTTTTTTACAAATGGTGTTAATACGATAAGAAAAGATATGTACTAAAAGTTATAACAAATAAATAAGAATTTTCTTAGAAGGAGCAGAAAAATATTGAGGATTTATGGGCATGCACAAAGACACATGAACTAACCTGTCTAAGAGCAATGAATCAGACAAAGAAAAAAGGGTGTTAGGTTCTGTCAACCTCCAGAAAGTGTCCGCTCAAGTGTGCAAATGCGCTATATGTGTTAGCATGACATATTATAGGAGCTATAGGTTTCAGGAATTAACTCTTGCTAGTGCCTGCTTTTTCCCCTCTACACAATATATGTTAATGCCAGCTTCAGTCAAATGACAGTCAAATTTTGGCCCAAGTGTCATGACAGTTTTACAGCAGAGAAAAGTCTTACTTTTTTGTGGCTTCAATTAATCAAAGGACTGGTTACACTGAGGACTGATGTGAAAGGATCCTTTCAGTTGCTGTGCCATAAGATTTTTCCTTAGTGCTGTAGACAATAACATTTTTAAAAAGACATCAAAACCCCCAAAATAACCCTACCCACAAGCAGCATTTCAGGGTGAGCTAAACTATAGATAGAGTTAAGAGACAGAGGAAGCAAAGTCATGAGTCCATTTTATTATCCCACCACAAGAGGATGGAAGAGCTCTGAAAATTATTTTTCAGGAACTGGAAGGGCAAGTACAAAGCAACTTTGCTGCTGCTCTCAGTTTCAATAGGGAATTAGACTTGCAAACGACTTTTAATGCTCTCTAAATCTGCAAGCCTCAAAACCCTCAACATCAATAACTAAATGTAGGTAGGAATCTTCTCAGTTGCCTTACACATTTAAAAGAATAATCAGTGTAAGTCCAACCCCTTCACACAGAGTCACCATAAAAAGAGAGAGAATAGACTAAATGTGTTTCAGAAAGGCTGATTGCTCTCTGTTTTCTTTATGGGAATCCTCAACCGTAGGTGTCTAAGTTAAGTAAAAAAAAATCCTTTCCTCATATGTCTTAATGATTGTCCTACTGAAGATTTAGGCTAGTATATTTCTACTTGCTACCCAGGAAAATATATCTTGCCAATCCACATTTAGGTAGTTGCATTACCCCACAAATATTTATTCAATTTTCTATTTTTTTTTTCATTTGCTAGGATATGTTGGTAAAGTTTCATTGACTTACAGTGACAATTCCAGTTGATAAGTTTGAATTAAAGTAAAAATAAATTAATCATTTAAAATGCCATTTTTGATGGTTCTCATTATGTAAGTAAAACTCTTAAATTTGCTCAAGAAATAAGAATAAAAAATATTTTATTAACTTTGCCTTAGATTTATTAGGTAAATCAAAGTATTATCAGTGTTTCAGAGGCTGATTGATTTTCTACAATCAGCTTGTAATTCCTCTCATCCTACACAGCTTGTTTATTTTTTTCCTCATAGAATAGATGGGAAAAAAAAGCACTTTTTAGATTTCAATCATTTTATCATGAAACATATAAGGAAGAAAATATTTTCTTTGCTTGAGGAAAGGAATTGCTCTTAAAACTTAGCAAAATACTCCTACACTCTATTTCTAAACTAGATATCTTATTAGCTAGTATTCCACCATCTAAATGAATTAGAGGCGGTACTTCTTTTTCTTAATTTAAAATCACTCTGACAGTTTGTTGTTCAGTTAGGCAACAAAATACTTGCTGTCATAATTTCTGATTTAATTTGAAATTGATTTATATTGATTTTTATTTAATAATATACATGAAAATCTTTACAGGTATCTTTGAGCTTGCCTCAGTGCAGGAGGTTGGACCAACCAATCTTTGAAACCTTTTTTCACTCAAAGATTCCAGTGAATTTATTAACAAAGTTATTTGCAGGGGTTTTTTACAGTTACGTACATATACATGTTCACTACATATTGTGTATAACATAAACTATTTATTTACATTTCATAAGAAATAATAAGAGTAATGTAAAATTTTTCATCTGGTGTTTGGGTATCCTGTGGCCAATGTAGAGTTGGCAAGACACACCAGTATATAAATGAGAAAATAAACTTAAATAAATCCATTTTCTAATTGCCATTATAAGTACCAGTGTGCAGGTTACTTTGGGTTTTGTCTTAAAAGTCACTGATATTTATTAATAAATAAGCCATGAGTTGTTATACTCTTTTTAGATGTATAAATATTTTTTCCTTATTTTCATCTTGACTTGTCTTTGATCCTCTTAATTATAAATGCCTAAATCCAGAGCTTGCAAAATGAAAATACCTTTGAAGTGGGCAGTGAAACCTCGATTGGGTCATTATAACCTCTATTTCTGTTAATTAGGCAGTGGGTGTCCTGTGGCCTTTTGACACTCATGCAAATATCATTAGCCATGTATGTTTCTCTGTGACAGTAATATCACTACTGTTAGGCTCAATTCCAAACTGGATATTTGCACTGATTTTTCTCTCAACATCCTCTGTTCAGAAGTAAAACTTCAGAGGAATGAGGTACCTTCATACTGAAATGAAGATGATCAATGACTCAGTGTCCAGATGGAGATCAATGACGAATGATGTCCATCAGGTCTTTGTACTGGGACCACTACTATTTAATGTCTTCATCAGTGGCATAGACAGAGGGATCGGGTGCACCCTCAACAAGTTTGCAGAAGACACCCAGCTGAGTGGTGCATTTAACCTGTCTGAGGAATGGGATGCAATCCAGAGGGCCGTAGACAAGCTCAAGAAACAGGACTGTGGGAGCATCATAAGGTTCAAAAAGGCCAAGTGCAAGGTCACAACACTAAGTGCAAGGTGCTGCACCTTGGTCAGGACAAATCCCAGTATCAATATAGTCTAGGGAATGAAGGGATTAAAAGCAGCCCTGTCGTACTTGGGGGTACTGGTGGGTGAGAGACATGACATGAGCCAGAAACATGTGCTTGAAGTCCAGAAAACCAGTCTTATCCTGGGCTGCATCAAAACAAGCATGGCCAACAGGTTGAGGAAGCTGATTCTGTCCTTCTATGTACTTTTGAGACCCAAACTGGAGTACTGGATCTAGCTCTGGAGTCCTCACCACAGGAAACACTTGGACCTGTTGGAGTGAGTCCAGAAGATGACCATGAAGGTGACTGAAGGAATGGAACCTCTATCCTATGAAAAAAGGCTGAGACAGTTGGAATTGTTTAGTCTGGAGAATAGAAAGCTCCAGGGAGACCTGATTGTAACCTCTCAGAACTTAAAGGGAGCTTAAAAGAAAGATGGGGAAAAACTTTTTAGTTGGGCTGTTATGGTAGGAAAAGGAGCAATGGTTTTAAAGTAAACAAGTATATTCAGACTAGATACGAGAAAGATTTTTTTTTTTTTGCAATGAAGGTAGTGAACTACTGATACAGATTTCCCAGAACAGTGGGTGACTGAAATAATTATGGACACATATGAGCATCTGATAAACAAAATTACCCAAGTTGGAATTTTGAGGATTTGTAGTAAGGAGAAGTTGGAGTCTATGTTATTGTGCACAAGTAATTGACTTTATCTGTAACTGGAGGATATATACAGATGCTTAGCCTGAAAATTTTGATTTAGATCCAAAAATTAAGAAAAAAAAAGATTCAGAAAACAGATTAGGACCACAAGTGATTGCCATGGTTATTTTATTTAACCAATACAACAAAATACATAAGAAAATCCATCTTATAAAAAGGGCTTTATGGTGCTGACTTAGTAACAGCTGAGAAATATTAAAGCAATCTGAAGTATCTCCAGTCACTTCTAACATTTATAGGAAATAAGACAGTTTAGAGATTACGTGGTCACCTTCTTGTAGTTAAGAAATGCAAGAAAATGCAAGGACACTACTTTTCCCAGGACGTTGTGAAATGGCTCTGTCTTCATGAAGGCTGAAAATGGTCCTGACCTATTTTTTTAAATAGCATCACCACATATGTACTGCTAAAGTAGCAGAAAAAAATAAATGTGTTCCCTTGGATGCAGAGTGCATGTAAAAGCTTTTATGTGTTTAAAATGTTTTCTTTTAGGTGATGTTTAATAAATGCGGAATATAGGAAAGGCAGAATTCCCTTCTTCCCCACTCCCCTTCACAGTCAAGATAATAAGAAGGCTTCCTATAGAAATGAGCTACAATAGCTTCCAAGAGCGCAATGACTTTGTAGACAAATGCGCAGTCATAACACACAATAGTTCACATTCAACACTGGACGCAATAATTATTTTAATGAGAAAGATAATGGCTAGTCAGGACACTGGAGGTAGTCCCTTACTATATTAGAGAAATGTTTTGTGAGTTTAAAATTTATCATAGGCAGCCCCCCAGACAGTGAAGGAATGAGCTTATGCTCAGTGATCTGACAGTTTCTGTATCGGGTGCATGGAGAACAATGGGCGCGGAGCATCATCCCATGTGCCAAGTAAAGAACTTTGAATCAGAACATTCCAGCAGAATACTGGCTCTTTAAATTAGTGCTATGCCCTAGCATTGCTACAAAAATTGCACCATTGTGAAAGGATTAACCCAGATATCGTCTGAAGAATAATCAGGGAAATTCACCCTATTTAACTAAAAAAAGTTTCATTGTTCTCACACATTTAATGAACATTCTTGAAAATCTATTTGTGATGCACCTTAAGTAGTCATTTGTGATTATGAAAAGAAGATAGCAATGCTGCTAACTCCACATGATAACATTTTCTTTATTTTTCAGAGGACTGAATGACTCCAGTAGAACAGTGGTGTTGATTCAGGACAAAATAAAGCACTAACAAAGATTTTGTTTCATTTTACAAATGATATTTCTTTCATTAGTAAGCTGAAAAAGATAACATTACACTACCTTATTGTTATAGCAAAACTTATCATGCTGCTTTGTCTCAATGCCTGTTTGTTAGGTGACCATCTCCATCCTGTAATAGGCTGATGTTATTTTTGCAATGCCTATTGCCATTAATATATTTGAAAAAACCCTTTTTATTGTCGCGCACAGTTCTGACGGCTTCAACTCCAGTTGAGCACTGGCTGCACGAGTTTTCTTACTGCAGTGGCAAGCATCATCTCTGTGTTCTTCCCATGTCACTTGACCTTGCTTCCACTGGGCATACATCTTCCTTTTTTGTCTTATTTCCAAGACAAGAATCCTGTT
Organism: Atrichornis clamosus; assembly: GCA_013400975.1. Lineage (NCBI taxonomy): Eukaryota > Metazoa > Chordata > Aves > Passeriformes > Menuridae > Atrichornis > Atrichornis clamosus. The sequence goes on from WBMZ01005509.1 coordinate 103,591, forward strand.
CAGCCAAGCTGGCCTTCTGCCTCACCTGCTTGACTTCCAACATTTGGGAATTGCTTTCTCTTCTGCCCTTAGGAGGTGATGTTTTAAAAGTGACCAGCACTGAAGGACCCCAGCATCTGCAAAAGCATTTTCCTAGGGGATTTTACTTACTACTTCCCTGAGCAGCCTGAAGCCTGCTCGCCTCATGTCCAGGTTTTCCTGACAATTTTCCTCCTGTCAACAGAGGTTTTAAACTCAATCACTTTGTGGTCACTGTGGCCAAGACAGCCACCAATCTCTACGTTGCTCATGAGATCCACTCTGTTAGCAAGCAGTAGATCAAGGAATGCATCTTTCCTAGTCAACTTCCTTAGGACCTGTTCCATAAAGCTTCATCCAGGTTTTTTAGGAGTCTTCTGGCCTGGATTGTACCAGCTCTGTGATGCTCCCAGTTAATTTCTGGCAAGTTGAAGTCCCCCATAAGGACAAGGGTAGTTGACTTGCCAGTGTCCCCAAAGTTCCTCTACGATTTGCCAGTTTTATCATCCTGGCTAGGAGGTCTGTAGAAGATTCCCACAATGACATCCGCGTTACTTGTTTGTCCCTTGATTCTCACCCAGAGACCTTCAACTGTGTCATTGCCAACTGTGAGCTCTCTACATTCTAACTCCTGCATTACATACAGTGCCAGCCCTCTGCCTCTTTTGCCCTCCCTATCCCTCCTGAAGATCCTGTAATCATCCAACAGGGCCCAGTCACCGGACTCATCCCACCAGATTTCCCTTATATCATTGATGTCAAATGTCTGGGCATATCCGGACAGGTGTACTGACTAACAAATTATTTACACAAAACTGGCCCTTTCTATCCTCTTAGTTCTCTCTTTTGCCACACTTGTTCCTCCAGGAATCACTTCACCTAAGCCCCTCCTTTTTCCTACCTTTGGTTTCTCCCTTAAGCAAACGGTAATAAAACCTGCATAATACCAAAATGCTCTTCCACTGCATTCCATAATATGTTCCACCCCTAGGCAGCAATTAGTCCAAACTGTGATCTGGAGAGCTGTTCCAGGTGATGCATCTCCATGGGATTTATGCCTGGACCATGGGGCTCATGTATCTTCTGGGACAGCTGACAAGATGTTCCCTCCTTGGAGATCTGTAATTCATGTTCTGCCTGTCCTGTGCTCCTCAGGGTTTGTGAAGACAGATCTTTGATTATCTGATGGGCACAGCAGTGGGAATGGTATTAGCTCAGCAGGGTATTATTTGGGCTCCTCATACTGCCATTGTATTTGAGAGCTCCTCTGTGAAGTAGATAGACTTTATCTCATAACTCAAAACGGTTGAACTACAAAAGCCACTGAATCATCACATGCCTAAGTATATTTCAATCAATAAAATACACTTGAATTTCTGAAACTTTTTGAAAATGCTCCTCACCGAAGGCTCTAGAAAAAAGTAAACTGACAGGGAATAATCATGTCGTGGATTATTAAATTATTAAAAGGTAGAAATACGTGGTGAAGTATTAAATTTTAAAAATAAGTTATATTTGCCAGAACTATCTCTGCTAAAATGCAAGTGAAAAGCAAATGGGCAATAAAATATCAGGCAATACACAACATCAGTCAGTGCAATTGAATTCCGACTGTGCAAACAAACTGATAGGCTCAGATGATGTTTCACTGAATTTGGGAAAGAGATTTTGGCACCCCCTGTGAACAGATACCTGTTGGTCCATTATCATGATGATGAGGCAAACAAAATTTTAGTAATTATGAGGGGGAAAAAAAAGAGATGTGAAAAGAAAATGTCATTATTTCACCGTATAAATGAATGGTACACATTTCTTTTGAGTAGCACACACTTCTAATCTTACTTTGAGAAGGAACCAGTGATATGCAGAATGGAGCCCATCTATGTAGCCAAATTATTTAGACCCCTGTTTTTCTAATAGCATACAGAACACATTATCTTCTACATTGCATGCATGTTTCTTGATTATTGGGCTCTCCCTTTTGTCATGAATGAACTCATCCCTTCCAAAGCAAACCTCAATGAGGTTCTGAGAGCATTTCAGGAAACAGTATAGGCAGGTTGTTGAAAACAGTACAGGGCTTGTCTCCCAAGCATCTAAAATACTGCTTCAATGCCATCTGAATAGGACTTGCACCTTCAAACACTTCTCATGCTTTCCAGGTGTGTCTTAGATCAGGACTCATAAAGATATGGCATAAAACCAACTATCTGATTGGTCACACTCCTGCTTCTGGCACAGCATAGGAGCAGGGACTTGATCTTGGTGTTCTTTATGAGTCTCTTCCAGGTTAAGATAATCTATGATTCTGTAGCATATTTGATGAGTTAAGTGTGTGTTTAAGTGGCAACCACTGGATAAATAAAAGCAAAAAAAAGGAGACCTAGTTCATAAAGAAACTGGACAAAATCATAAGGATTAGACAATTCATGGTTCTGCATTACTGCTATCTTCAGCTCAGGAAGCCCTTAACTGATGGCTTCCAAAAGCTCAGCAGGTACATTAAAGAAAAATCACTGAATAGACAGCTTCTTTCCCACACTCTTTCCTTTAGCATCCACTTTCTGAACCACCATCTCACTTGCATTTGCATTAATTCTGATGCATAACATCAGTTATATTTTGATCTTTAATCTGGAGGGATTTAAAGACAATATTGGAAAAATAGGTACTTCAGTGATCCTCTTTTTTTTGGAATGGAAAACATGCCACTATACAATCTACATGGAGGAGAGAGGAAATCCAATCGGACTGTCTGTGAGGGACGAGGGGAGTGTACAATATGCCTTTTCCTTTTGTAACTTCTATGATTCTTGCAACCTTTACCCAGTCTCAGTGTGACACTCCCACAAGTATTCTTTCAGGTACTGAGCAGATGCATGCTAGGATAACTTCACATTACTGCACTTGTAAAGGAATGATTATGTTACAACAACCTTTAAGTATTCCAAAAACATTTTACTGTGATATATGAATGTAAGAGAATCCATTGAAAAAGCACTCAGAAAACTAAATCATTCCAACTCCTACCTTCCTTTTCCATCTTCAGATTTCTAGCTCCTAAGAAGAAATCATCTTACTGCTAGAAAAGAATGCTGTAGTAGATAGACACCATAAAAGGACTAATTACACGCTCATTAAAAAAAATAGCATTGACTTCTATACTTCCAATGAAAGGAATTACTGTGAAGAGTCTGCAATTACTCCCATGTGAAGAAATGTCCATTTTCCCCACTTTAATTACAGAATTTGAAAAACTGCAGTGGTTCTCATGCTGGAGTATAAGTTAAAAAACAATGTCCAGGGCTTGGTTACTTGAAATAATAAAGCAGAATCAGAGCAGAAAATTGAAATGTGTCCCTGTTATCTTCCTTAGCACTGTGATGTGAAGAATAAATACGCAGTTTTATGGAATTCAGACACTGACTCTAAAGGCTTGCAAAAAAGAAGAAAAGCAAAAAGATTGAAAAGAATGACCAGAATATCCCTGACTTTAAAACTTTAAAGAATCTTGTGTTTTAAGTGAGTATTTATGCTCAAACTTTAAAATTCATAATCCTTAGAAATACCTTATGCTAGTATTAGATTTCATATTAATTATTTCATTCTTATTTACGAACATCTAAATACTTATTGTTATTTTTAATAGTACACACATCCCATATATGATATATACTTAAAAATATATATTACAGATATTAAAAAAAAAAAATCTAAAATAACCCAAGCATTTGATAGCTTATAGGCCTAGAACTGAAAAGTAAATACAGCTAGAATCAATGCTCAGGGTAGTAATCAATGGACAATATGTAGCCTATAGTTACGAAGGGCTCATAAGTATGCAAGGGCTAACCACTACTTCTGCAAATGGCAAAGAAAGTTTTAACCACACTGTAGATTTAATAGGAATTAGAGAGCTCACTTGAAAAACTAAGAGCCTCCATTTCATCATCTCAAGCACCCAAATAGGTAGTTAACAGCTTTTTTAAAAGTAGAGGAGACCTGTATCAACAAAACTTCAGCATTTAGTATCCTCCTGTACTTTGAACGTCCCAGGGAGGCTTTCCTGCATTTCTTGCACCCAAGACAGTTTAAATTCAGTTTTATATTACTTATAAAGGTAAAGGGATGAAGAGACATGCAGAGGACTGATGTATATAGACCATTGATTCTTTCTGTCTATTCCAAGCAGATTTTCTTAGATAAACTGAGGTCTTGAGCATATAACTGAATAAAGAAAAACCAGGTTGAACATAGCTGTAGACAACCATTAAAATTAATGTAATGAGAGTTCAATGGAGACCTTTGCAATGTACATAAGAAATTATCCATTTTTCTGTCTTTAATTTTACATGAAAGGAACATCCTTCTTCTACTCAGAGATTGCTGCTGTTTTATTTGTGCTTTTGCTTAGTGCAGTGCAAAGACATACACACTCTCATGCTTTCTCATGGATGCTCGCCTTTGTTCTTGCTTGTTTTGTTGTTCAATTAATATCAAAGAAAGGTCAATCTGACAGTGTATATGGTTGGTGTTTGTGTATGGAAAAACATAATGGAAAACTTGTAGTAACAGGAGTCCCATGTGCCAAAGAAAATGTTAAAAAGCCTCTCCTTAGTGACAAAGTGAGCTTCATTTGTACTGCATAAGTACCTCACTACAAAAGCAGTCTTGGACTTCCATGGGACTACTATGAATATGTTTATAATATGATTAGGCAGGCAAAGCGCTCCTAAAGTGCTGCATCACTAGTCTTGTGACTGTTATACTGCTGTAGTGGGACCTCTTAGACTTCTAGTGGGCTGAAATAGCATTACTTACAAGTGTACTCATATCTTACTTAAAATGAAGAGAATCTTGCTGGCTGATGTCATGGGCCTTGAAGAATGATATTAGTGTTACGCATAGTGACAGATTTTTGCTCACTGTACCTCTGTGACTCAAATGGCAGCATTATTCCACAGTTTTTGAATCCCATAGAATAGAGTTCAATATAAATCCCTGCTCGCCAAAAAATTGAAAACACTTACTGATCAAACAGATTAATTTAATGCACATTTGTGAACCACTAATATGGTATTCTCCTGGGGGCAATGGAAGTACTGCTGTGGGACTACCAGCCATGGTGCTACACCACAACCATTAGAATTTCTGGAGACTTCTAGATTTGCATTTTCTTTGTAGTTTCATTAACATAATTCAAAAACAGACTTAATTAGTGTTTTAGCACTGTTCATTTTGGTTTTGTTTTTTTTCTTTTTTAATTCCTGAAGAGATGTTTTTTCAATGGGGTTAGATACTGAGTTGACAACCCTGAAAAAATCAACCTCTCTAAATCTATACAATGATTACAATATATAAAGCTAGTAACAAGACAGTTTTACTGCTCATAGTGGAGTTTTCTTTAGTTTTCATTTCATTGCTATTTTTTTTTCTCTTTTTTGATCTGCTGTGACAGATCTTGTTCTAAGTTCCTAAATGTGTGACTATCTGGGGTTCATTCTCCATTAGCTGCTAAACAAGAACTTTCAGGAAAACACACCTTTTAAGCTCTCTCAAATCAGGCAAACAGAATTGGTGTTACTGCTCTAAATGAAGTATTTTTCTTAGGGGTGGGATAACAGTAGGTATTTTTATGCTTTTCCCCTCCATGATATGCCACATTTAGTGTTTTTCAATGTCTCCTGCTCATGAAGTTTTGCAGCCCACACAAGTCTATTGTTTTAATTTAATACTGCTAATAGTCCTAAAAATGTTTTTTATCTCTGCCAAAACTTTCATCCTCATTTCGGTTTATGATTCTTGTTTTCCTGGTTTTCCTTTGAGTTTATCTATTTTCTCCTCTGACCAAACTGATCTTGGCAGAATAGTTTTTCCTCCTATATTTTTTTTTAATAACTTTTTTCCTTTGCAGACCAAACTATCAATTGGTGTCACATATGATGGTTTTACTGATCCAGTAGAACCATGAATTAGATTTTCAGCTAATTTTATGCTGAACTTCAACAACCAACAGATGGTTAAAAATCCAAGTTAGTTATTACTTCAGCAGATATGAATTAGAAACCAGAAATTGAAAGACGCCATATCCTGCTACACTTTTTCTTTCTCATTTAGTTTTCTATTTAAATTAATTTTGTTATTATAAAATAAAATTTTTTTTTGCAAATGAATACCAAATCTAACTACCAGAGTAGTAAAACTGAAAGAAAAATTACATATAAATACTTACAAATATACTTCATTATTATATTGGCTCAGTAAATGATATTGCCTCCAAAACATCAACTGTGAAGGTTACTGAGACCTTAGGCATAAAAAAAGTAGAGAAAAACTACAAGATATTTACAAGTTTTTCCACCAGATAACTAACATCACCCAAGTACTTCCTGCATGATCCCTTTAGCCTCCTTTCGACAGTAACATATCGCTAAAATTTGGGTTCCTAACGAATCACTCTTGGCACAGTTATATAAAATTGTCAAGCAGTCAGATTACATGTCTTTCAAAGCCTTTAGTAAAACTACTTCTGGCTCCCTCAGAGTACTATCAGGCCGTGAAAAGGTGTGTTGCATTTGATGCTGAAGACCAAGTGCCAGATTTTCAGCAGGACTAAACTGCTGTAGCTTCACGGAAACAAATCACAGTGGTCACTGCAAATGTAATAGCAGTGGGAACTGTGGGGAGGGAGCTGGCTGAGCAGTGATCTGAGGTATCTCTTGTGAATGTTAGAGGGCAGCTTGCTGATCAGAAGTTGTTAAAACAGTTGTTTGAAGTGTTGTCACTGGACAGGATCTTTCTAAGCAAATGAGTAATCCCGGCAGTACTAATGATACCAATTTATCACTGAGGTTCCGTTTGTATGTTTTGTAGTTTCCAATCTGTTACAGGAAAATGGTGGTGGCTGGTTGAATGCCTTTTTTTTTTTTAATGAACATTTAAAGTACATAATTTTACTTCATTTGTGCCAGAAAATTGCCCAAACACCTTCATTAGAAATAAGGCAAATCTGTTCAATACTATCTGAACAGCAGGCAGTAGATGCTTTATTGAACAGGAAAGCTTTAACAAACCTTATCCTGTACACGTCTGTACTATCAGTCTGTTTATGTACTCACAGGTTTAGTGAAAATATGGGTGCTGCTACATAATAAACAGTGTTTTGCTACCCTCCTTTTTTATCCAGGTGGTTGATTATATGGTATGGGATATTTTTGCAGGTGGTATAGAAAATCATATATACCAGCTGCTGTACCCACTGAGCAACACTTTGCTAAATGACACAGCACCAATCACATATAACAGCATCTAATGACTCTGGAGTGGTATCTTTACTGGATGCATCCTTTTTTTTCATTGAGAAACAGCCTTCAAAAAGACTTTCACCTGCCTCTGTTTTTCTTACATGCTGTGTTAGGTAAAAGGAAAAATATTCAGGAGAAACATAAGTGGTTAAAAAACTCCAACAATAATACAAAACCAGTTAGGATAGCAAAAATGAACTGTGTACTAGATGGCTTGGCATGCTGCCACCAATCTTTGGCAGAAATCACTTGCTGCTGGCACTGGAGATGTTAGATGCACTAGCCACTGGGCCCCTGCTATAAACACTTTGCTATGTAGAATCAATACCAACATACTGCATAAACAGCTGGATGGACCTTGGACAAAAATGATAGCAAACTGCATTTCAATAATTTCACATAAATCTGAAAATATAATAATGCTTGACATTACTATTAGTATTGTATCTCAAGGCCCTGATTATCACTGGGCACCATTCATCTATTGAACATCAGTCCTGTAGTTGCTTTGCCTATGAGTATGACTGGTGTGAAGAATGCACCAGTTCAAAAATTATCTTCAGTTGGTACCTTATGGGAAGGCATCCAGGATATTTGTTCCTTTTGTGCAATTAACAGTCATATTGATCACTTGCTTATTTCAATTAATAGTGGATAAGTTGTCTGCTTCCCACCCCTGCTGTAATTAATGAAAGTAGACATTAACTGTTGCTAGAATACCATAACTGCTTCTCTACCTCCTGTAATTCTCGTTTGGAAGTGTGAGATATGTTATGACCAAGCTTTGTCTTGAGAGCAGGTTGAGAACTTTTCATAGTTAAATGGTGCAGGTCTGTAGTAGAAACACCATCTTTGCTTACATTCTTTCCTCCATTTTGATATGGAAATTTATATTTTTAAGAAAAAGATTGTCCACACTTGGATTCTCTGAAATTCCTTGTATTTCAGATAATGAGAGCATTGCATCTGTCTTATAAAAAAACAACATGATTGCTTCTTTCTCATGAAATATCATTATAACACAACTCACCACTATTACGGGGTATGTGTGAAAGGCTCATGAGATCACGTGCTTCTGCCACAATTCCAGGTTCTTGAAGTCGAAGGCTGGTGCTCCAAGTCCTCTAAATGCATCTAAACTTGTGGACTCTTTTGCTCGGTTGGAAGCTGTCAAATCACTGAAGAAGATTTAAACTACCACACACAGTATTGCTTCCTGCTGTGGCTGATGAAGGAGACACACAGTAACTTTACACGGTGACATTATTATTTTCTTGCTTGTAATAATAAAGTGTCCTCTTCTGTGCAAAAAGGATGTGACATTCTCGTCAGTGCTTTGCCTTTGATAGGTACAGTTAAGTGATACTAACCATAGATAAGTTAGCAGACCTGCTTCACTTCTAATATTACACTGCACTGAGTGAATATAATGAATACAAACTGATGTTGGCAAGGACAGAAACTGATGAAATAGATGGACTGTGTGATGTACGCATCTTTACGTCTCCAAAATATATGAAATGAAGGGGAAGAAACTATTCCCTGTGTTAAATTTTTCAGATTACTTAAAGAAAAAAAAAATAGATAAAAAAGGCAAAGGAAGCAGCACATGAAAATATGCATTAATTTACATGACACTAAGCAGTAAAAGATACTTGAACTTTTCCTGATTCTGGTCACACTTTATTATTTTTTAGGTATCCAATACATTTTTTCTTCCTTTTTCTTTTTCTTGCTACCACTAGCAACCCTTTCAGGAGCACATTGACAGCTTTGAGCTGATAGAGAATCATTATAATCAGTGTAGAAGATATAAAGTCACAATGAGAAAGGAATTCATGTTTACAATAGTGGGGACCACACACTGTGATAGTTTGCATTAGAAACTCAGCAGGGGGAGTGTGAAAAGCTGTAGCATTATACTAGATATGGGGGCTTTTTGGCATGAATAGGTCGTGTGTGTTCAAGTACCTGTCTAACATGTAGCAATCACAAAATATTATCATATTCAGCAGGGCCGTTATTGCTGCTGCGTTGAATATGTAGCCTCTTAAAATTCCCCATGCTCTCAAAAAATGAAAGAGATACAGCATCACACGATGGATTCCCCCTAACCATATCAGTAGTACATTTCAGCATACACTGCCACCAAAAGAGGAGACAGAGGCATACACATGAATCGATCAAAACAGCATGGAACAGGCATTGTGTCAGAGCAAGGTTATTGCTCCAGGTAAATAAAATCTTTTAGCCAAAATGCAGAAACAAATGCAAGAAACAAAGAGAACAACCAAAGTTTTACCTTTAAGCTCTGAAAAGAAAAAAAATTAATGTTGTAATGAGAAGAAGCTTATAGCAGCTCAAAACGGGTTCAAAAATTCAGGAAGTATTATCTAGAGAGATAAAAAGACAAAGCAAAGATTCAAGACCGTGATAAGCCCTATCAGCTTTTAATTTCTTTCTTTGTTTTTACTTCGAGTTTATAAGGTGATTACAGGCAGTTTGAAATTACAAACAAATGTCTAAGAGACAGAGATGAAGCATCAGAAGTGGGATTCAAGGTCCTTTTTACTGATGGAACCCCATAAGTGCCTGCTTCTAGTCATCTTCACCAGCAATTATGTTCTGACAAACCTGAACACTCAACTTCATGGCTACATATTAGAATCACTCACAAACTCATGTGTCAGATGTGAACTGATGGACATGCTCAGAGTTTTGACTTTACCCCCCAAAAAACACTAGCAGCATGCCATTTCCAAACACTATTTTTCCCTATAGAAGTTTGGGACACTTTTCCAAAACGGTAACCTAGGCCTAAGTCTCTCCTCTATAAGATGAAATGTAAGACCGTGTCCCAAATGAACACAATAAAAAACAGGCTACAGGGATTTCTGGAGCAGGCATTTCTCATTCTTGCTTGCGCAATTTGCTCTGCTATGCATCAAGTAAGACCCACTGAAGCAAAGAATTCAATCTTTCCAAGTAAATGTCCTAAGCACTGGTTCCTAGAAAAAAATGTGGGGGAGGGCGTTTCCACCTACACTTGCTTTTTTTAGGAGTGGTCTGAAATGCCAAATTCTCAAAGAAAGGGCTTTGATGCCTATTTCCAGAAGAAAGTGGAAAATAAATGAATCTTTTAGGGGATGGAAACTGTTACTCAAAGTTAGGAGTTGAACCACCTACAAGGGAACTTAAATATTGGCATTATTCATAATACTTTCTTCAAATCTAATTCCAGGATGGAAAAAATTAAAGTCATATACTTCATTTAGGAGCTGGGAATTTAAGGAAAATAAAGACTGTCTTAAAAGTTTTCTAAACATTATTTGTCAGGCTAGTCAGAGGAAGAAAGTTGCAAGCAAAACACAGTCTGGGCACTTCATAGAGAATGTAGACACAAGCTACTATTAAATAAAATAAGGTAAAAGCACGTGTTTTAGCACTGACCCTTGATTATCTCTGATGTTTAGACAAAATGTAACTGAGAGCTGTACCTTCTGCTAAGGAGGATCAAAGACCTGATGCAGGAAAATAGTGGTAAAAATTCGGCAGTGTCCTTACCTGAGAGAAACAATACTTTAGCAATTCTTCTCTCTTCTTCCATTCTCCATGTTAGTAGATGCTGCAGCAGACTTAAAAGTATGTGTATATATATATAAAATCTCCTTCATATTTCACTGTATGAGAGATTCACAGCTGTCAGATACACAGGTTTTGTTTTCTCCTTATTACGCGCTGAAGTGAATTCTTAGCTCTTAAAGTTTCATTCTTCTGTGACCATATATGAACTGTGTTTATATTTTTGTGGACTTACATATTCTCTTGGACCTGTATTTTCAAGGCCTTTGCTACCTTGCTGAGTTTTTACTCTTGGGGGTCACTGTTATACTGCACAAAATTCTAGAAAGAATGTGAGGTAAGAGCCTTCCTGATGAGGTGGAGCCATGACTTTAATGTTCACATCTTTTCTTGGTGTTCAAAGGTTAATCTTCTTGTTTTTATGAAAATGAATTTACCACTGCACTACTGTTATGAACAGAGTGAGAGCTTTTAGGCACATGCTGCCTTCCTGGGGTTCCCGGCAGTGGCTCTACTGAGGCGACCCGCACCCCAAACCCAAAGCTCTCGCTCACAAGTTCTCAATAATGGCTGATTAGGTCTATTACAAAATGAGTTTATTGAATAGACACAAGGTTAACAAAGACTTCGAACAGACTATCTGCTACACAGGGTAAACGAGTAACCACTAGTAAGTTATATAAAATGTGCACAATATAAAGGTACCTATGTATGTTATAGCTAGCAAAGAAATAGTATCTCTTAGGATTTCAATGTATCTTACCATGAATTGATGGTGGTGTACACGACAATCCTTTCACCCAATGCCCGGATGAGAAGAATTACCTCAAAAGACCAGCATCCCAGTCTTAAGGGTAGAAGGATTCACAGGTTTTCAGAGATGTGCAGAAAAACTTCTGCTTTGTGGGGGTTTAGTGAATGTTTTATAGTCTGTAAAGTCCAGGGACTGTCAGTCACAAATTCCAGCTTATCCTTTCAAACTTGCTTTCAAGGCAAGATGTTTATTGTCAGCTAAGAGAGTTACTTTCATGGTGCCAAATATCTCATGAGTAGCCAGGTGGTCCTGAGTCGGCCATCTCAGCAATTTGCAGGTGCTTGTGAGGGCGGATGCCTCAGACAATCATGCCAGCTAACAAGCAATAGATAAGCTTCATGCGGCAGGGGAGATGTCCTGCTACAGCTATACCAGACAGAAACATTTTTACTTCTTTCAGTCAGGTAGATAAAGTATGCAGCAAAAATATGAAGTTACTGATAGAGGAGCAAAAGTAGAGAACAAGCCCACACTGTTGGGTGGTTTGGTTTTGGTTAGGTCTTTTTGGTTTTGGGTTGGGTTTGGTGTTTTTTGTTGGTAGTTTGAGTTTGTATTCTGTTTATATTGTATGACAACTGCATGAGAAGAAAGCCATGGTTCCATTTCCTAAGACTACTGCTTTGTTTGCTGTGTGTTTAATGTGAATTAGGTACCCAAACTCTGCAAAACTCCTCCCATAATGCTCAGTACCTGCCAAAGTACTGTCAGGAAGGCATAGCAAAATAGGTTTTGGTAACACCTCATACTACTGTAGTTCTTTAACCATCAGACCACGGTTCCACTGTAGTAATCTTGAAATTAAATTAAACTCACCTAATTAAGCAGAAGTATTTCATAAACTCTGTTAAAATGAACTTCAGTATAGAATTTATGCCACATCTAGAGTTACACTATTGCACAAAATTAAAATATTTATTTTCCTCGAGACAGTTCTGCATGAGTCCTCATTGTTACATGCCCAGCACAATATCCTATGTGTTCAATTTCAGAACTGGCAAGTAACTATGAAAAAGCTTAAATTCTTTAGATAACTAAATAAATTAAACATGCCATGACTCCTAATTATCCATACAACAACTAAAACCAGGTTTGTATAAGCAACATTCTATGTGCTACAGTCGTCTGTGCTAGCTACTCTAATTGCCTGGGCTGAGGAGAGTACAACTAGGAGCAAGTAAACTATTATGTTGTATTACTCCATAGCTAAGAGTTTTGTTGGTTTTTTTTTTCTAGAGGGCAACAAAAGAACACTATTAGAGCCACCCATTCACCTCTATCCCCATTAATATTAACATTTGGAAGGGAAAAAATGCATGTTCATTGAAATGAACCATGTTTGATATCTGAAGGCTGATTTATTTCACATGAAAAACTAAACTGTGTTGTAAGGATTTGTGTACAATGCAAACCTGTTAAATACTTAACGGGGCATAACAAAAAAAATGCATTCTTTAAGGAAGAATGCTGGCAGCAACATTGCTCTGGTCTGATTGGTACATTAGCAGTCCTGGTTGTGATAGAAGAACACCAGTGTCAAGGAAATCTCATTAAAAATCCTTTCCTTTAGTAGATAATGGACTGAACTGTGCCGCTGTTGGTTTTCTGATCTGTGCTTTCCAATTTTGATCTCTAAGCAAGGTTTTCTTATTAGCAAAATCTTCTCTACAAAATATGCAGAACTGGATTAAATATCTGATGTTTACAAAATGTATTTGATTACATTTCTCATACATTTTCAAAAATCAGGGCTAAATACAGCTTTCTAATAAGTGAATGAATAGCTGGGGGGTGAGGTTGGCTCCAAAACATCGTGTGGCCTTTGACAATAACATGATGAGGATTATTTTCTGAGACACAATGAAGGCACAGGTTCAAGACAAAAAATAGACCCTGATTTATAAAATTACACTGAATTAAAAAATAAATGCATCTTAATTAAAAAAAAAATCCTCTGAAGACAGATTGAGAGATTTGGGGTTGTTCAACATGCAGAAGAGAAGGTTCCAAGGAGATCTTATGGCAGCCTCCCAGTACTTGAAGGGGGATTACAAGAAAGCTGGAGATGGACTTTTTACAAGGGCATATAGTGATAGGACAAGGGGAAATGGATTCAACAGAAAGAGGGTAGATTTAGATTAGATACTTGGAAGAAATTCTCCACTATGAGGGTGGTGAGGCCCTGGAACATGTTGGATGGGGCTTTGAGCATCCTGGTCTGGTGGAAGGTGCCTCTGCCCATGGCAGGGTGTTGTAACTAAATGATCTTTAAGATCCCTTTCAGCAAAACCATTCTATGACTCCGTGATTTAACTTCATGTAACCAATGACAGTTGATGAAGACAATTTAAGTTGGGAGTCTCCAGGGAATAGGAGACCAAATTCAGTTTATCTATTGAAGTACAGTTGCATTTTTGCTAAGTATAATCAATTGTGTAAGTAAAAACACAAGTTAAGGTTTATGAAAAAGGTAACTAAACCAGACAATATATTTGTCAAGAAGTAAACAAAAAAAAACTAATAAAAAAACTGGGCTTCAATCACACAGATGTCTTATTTTTTCCAGGTATATTATTGATCTAATGGTAGATATTAACTATGATGTTCCTTCCTTTAGAAGGGATTTCCATTTGGTAAAAGACACACAATTTCTCAAAAGATGTTCTTTTGTTATCATGCGTAATTAAACTAAGCAACACAAGGTCACAGGGTGTTCTGAAGGCCAGATGTCTAAATGAACTTAAAAAAGAATGTGACAAGTTCATGGAAGAGAAGACTACCTGTGACTTTTAAAAATGTCATGCCTGACTTCATACACAAGTTTTGAAATTTCCAAAACCCTTCATTTATGTAGGTTGAGAAAGCTAACCAGTAAAGCTGTTTCTTCGCTCCTGTACCCTTTCACAAACAAACTGGAAGAAAATTCCTAGGTCACATTGACGTGTTGTCCCTTTCTTTGTATTCGTTTGTAAGTATTACCACCAAGACCGCAGCGACACTTAGACATTTAAACATTTGAAGTAAGCTAGCTGAAGCCAGTGATTCAAAGCCTAAAGGTTGATGTTGCTAAATTTACTTTATGAGGCCTACAAGAGAACAGGAGCATTACGTAAATTGGTTACTGATTAATTCTCAGATTCTCAGCCAGTGCAATCAGCCACAATCAACCATTCTATAAACCACACTTGCATTCTACCCAGGCAAAGTATCAAACACAGTTACAAATATATATATATATATATGTATGTATATGTATTGGAAAAATATATATAAAAGAATATAAATTATTACATTATAACACATTAGATGTAAAAAGTATAGCTCCCTGAAATATATATTAATTTTAATATTAGACAGTTGCTGAATAAAAGGGAAGAAGAATCATCAACAGGAAAAGAATTTGCAACTTTTTCTTCTTGCAGCAGCACAATAATTTCTGAGCTATGGCTACTTTCCAATGACTTCCTTTTCTCTCAGTCCCTTTTTCTTGCCTCCTGGCTTCACCATGATCCAGCTTCAACAGAAGAGTTAGAACTTGTCCCTTAACCTTTTTCAATCCCCTAGCTTCTGCTACTAGGAACTTTGAATCAGTTCCATAGTTACTGTAATAAAGGTGGGCACTGCTATATTATCCTCTTCTCTTCTGACACAGAAGAAGTCTGGTTATTTAATCATGCGCCTTCACAGGAGAACCCTAAGGTCTTGATCCCCAGAAGGAGGAAACAGCTCTAAAGACATGTTTATGTGGTTATTTCAGTGAGGCCCTAAATCTTCCCTTTGAGGTTTACCAGCTGAACCATCAACCTAATAAAATGCAACATGGTGCAATTTGGAGCTTCTCTGAAAGGTAAGCATGGCACTGAAGGTAAACTGATAGCACTCAGAATCCAAAATTAAATCCACCCTTCCTGCTCAAGGGATAAAGAACTGTAATAGGTCTTTAGTTCAAAGACTTCCAGCTGAGTGGTGTTTAGGAAGCTTTTTTACTTTTTTATTTAGGAATGTTTTTACTTGGTTAGCCACCACTCCCAATTAAGGCACTGAAACTGATGGGTTGAAACTCCAGCTCATTTTTTTAAAAATAGCCTTTTAGTCAGGAACTTTATTGTCTTTTTCTTTATTTTTTTGACTAACTAGAATTGCTCACAAAATCTTTCAGAACTAAAAGTAATTTAAGAAGCCGTTCCTTGTTGCATTTCAGCTATCAGATTTCAGCTCCCAGATTCGGCTCCATAACTATGTGTAGACAGGCTTAGTGTATGTTAACATATCAAACATGGACATAAATTTGATGTGTTAGCAGGTCTGCTCTGATTAAACTTAGGATCAAGAACTTAATTGCATCACTATATAAGCACAACCTTTATTGGATTACTAACCTGCAGAGAAGGGCAAAAAGGCAAATGTCTCTCTGTACATATGATTTTATATTGTTTAGTCTTATTGACTACACCCTATTAGGCCTTAGGAACACTTACTTCTTTGAAGTGATTGCATAGAGAACATAATCCCTCAATTTATAAAATCTGAATAAACTTATCTTGCACCTGTCACCTTCTGTTAAGTGTCAGAACAATTAAATTGGCTCCGGAAACAAGCAGTCTGGATCTTGTCCTATATGATTATTATAATTGAAATTACAAATCTGTTTATGAAACAAATCCTAACACTTTTTGCATAGGTGATATGGGAACAGAACCTTTTGCTACTAGGATTCTCCTTTCCTCTGAGCAAGTAATTAGGCAGCATGGAAAGATGACTTTAGTGGCCAAATAGATGAGACTTTATCCAGCAGAAGACCCTGAGAATCTGCTGAAAAGAAAAGAGACTATATTAGGAAAAAGCCTCCAGCATGTTTGTAAGAAACTAGGACACTTTGCAGTCTAACCAGAGGAGTTGTTTTAGTATTGCTAACTGCCCAGAGCAGCTCAGTGAAAAGCAAGATGACAGGGAAAGGTGTCTTTCCTACCCAGCAGACTAGATTTTATTCAACTAAAGATGAATTTTACTTCTTCTTGTATTGTAATAAAAGATAGATTTGGAAGACTTTTGTCTCTTATGACAGATTATTCTCAAAGGAAATGTTCTGTACATCCACTAGAAGACGATCTGACTCATAGTCCCACAACAAAGACCCTTGATCATGCTAGATGTTCACAGGTTTCAGAAAACAGGGCTTTAAGGGTATTCACCCTTCTGTACTCCGATATTTAGCAAAAATAGCTTCTGTCTCTAACAAGATTAAAATATTCAGGATGGTTTGGTAGTCACTACATGTATGACTACTTTATCACATGGCTCTGATGCCTGCAGTTCATCTCATTTCGTGGCATATGCCAGTCTGGCTCTTGAACTTGGGCTAGTATCTTCAAACTGTCTCCTGTGTATCATTTGGTCTAAGAAAAGAACAGATAACTAAATCTCTCAGTTTTATACACACTACATTATTTTAGAAAAGAATATAAAGTTTTCATTAAAAGTCAATATTCTGTTAGAAATGGAATTTTAGCTTTTTTGAAAAGCCATTTTGAATATATGTTAAACTATTAAAAGCAATTACATGGTTTAAGATAAACAAAATAAAAATTCTATTGCTTCAGCCAAAGATGCTTTGCCTTGGTAGCCTCTTATCATTCTTAAAGAAAAAATGAATAGACTAGTTAGTGTTGAAAGAATATTTTACTATTCATAAAAATATAATAAATTATTAGGCTTTTCTGTGTACAGTCATTTAATTAAAAAATACAGTTTTCTGCTCAAATGTGATAATGCTCTTTATGTGATGGATTAAAAGCCCCTGAAATTCTACATGTCACAGAAAATAAACTCTTTTTTTTCTAATTAGAAAAATTAATGTTGGTTACTTTTACAATATTAAATGTTTGATGGACTGAGTGAGATATGTTAGATTATCTTTAAGTCTATTCATTATAAAAGACAAATGGCAAATGCAAACTCAAAACATACCAAAGTGCACAATAATTTTAGAGAAAAAGTGAAGGTAAAAAAATATAAATATATTTTTGCACTGTGCATGCTTTGGCCTCTTATAGACTTATGTACTTGCTTAATGCTCAGTTTATACAGCACAACAAATCCTGATGGCTTATTTTAAAATGCAGAGAATTTAAAAACAATTTGCATATTTTTCTCTGAACTTCCTATGGTAGTTCATGGATTTCCATGTGAAAGCAAGAGAAAGCTATCCACATGAAAGCAAAAAGGAAAGATACTAACTTTTTATTTCCTTTTTTTTTTTACCCTCAGAGTAAACAAATGTAGCTGGGCAATAGCAGAGAAAGGAAAGTTTATAAAATATTGGTGGGATTAGTCTCACCTTGTTTTTGAGTTATGTGAAAATCTAGTTTGCATCTAAGTTGATTTTTCTGTGTTCCTACTATAACCAGTAAAGACAAATGTCTCTGAAGGTCAGTTCCTCGGTGGTGGTGTGTAGAACACATTTGGTCTTCTGTTTCTTTTATATTTATTGATCTAAATTGATTTTCAAACCAACATCTTCTAGAGTATTTATTTCCTTCTGCATATGTAAAGGGAGTCAAAGAGCTCGATTTAGCTGTCCACATACTTCTTTTGCAATGCCCTAGACTCTACTTCTGACTTTCATCTGCAGTTGCAGACACCTCTCCCAAGAGTCCAGTAACATGCTAGACTTCACAGATATTCTTGGACAATTTAAACAGCACCAAATTCTCATACAAGTCAAGCTCAAGATGATCAGTTAAATCTTAGTTGATTTGAACAATAATCAGTTCATCTACATTTAGATACCTACAGCTACACTGTATGATCTAAAATCCTATTCCACTCTAACAGAAATAGCAGATGAAATTCAGCTAATCTCATTCTGTTTGAGATGCCTTAAACTCTCAGAAGCAATAACATGAAGCTTGACTGACAGCCAACAAGACCTGGAGGAGACTTGAACCCTTCTGAAGAAGCAGGTAAAAGCTAGGTGGAATTACCTCATGGCATATAAAATGGCTCTAGATGTTTATATGTCACCTGATTAATTGCTTCCTTCATCACTGCAGCTCATGAGGTGCGGGAGAGTTATTTGTCTCATCCCACAGTAATCATCTGCATTTGACCACCTGAATAGCTCTCCATATTTTGGTGACTATACTGTCTAGAATTGTATTGGTCCTAAAGGAAGCCTAGACACTCAGCTTCAAGGTGGACTCTGAAAGTTCATCTCAGTCAAGGGAGTTAGGATGAGAAGAATCCCTTCCCTGAAGTGACAGAAATTCCATCTTGTCTGTTATTGATGAAGTAAGGGTCAACAGAATAACCATCTAAAAAATAGAGAACATCAAATATTTACACAACAGGCAGTGTTAAAACATTCACAGTCAAAGAGTTTTTGAAGCTGCATCTAGAATTATCTGCTGAGGAACATTAGCAACCAAATCAGATTCAGGTCCTCTTCAAAACTATGATTCTCATTCATTATATTCTTTTTCTGAAAGCTGAGATATAGAGAAATGGTATCAAGGGTTTAGTGCTTTGTTTTGTGTTGTGTGGGTTTTTTCTGTGTTTTTTTTTTTAATATCACATTAAAAGCAGAGTTAAACATACATAACATAAACACAAATGTATGCATCTGTATATGCTTATATACGAGACACTGCCCCACAAGGTAAGTACAGAAACAGAACTTCCCACTGACATCAGAAATATATTAATATTTAAAACTATTGCATTCCTTTATCTCCTGCTGACAGTGGTTTTCCTTAAAAGAGCTGTAAGAGATATTTTGAACAGATGGTGACTGGTTTGTTCTATCCTGCATCTCCTCACAACTGCCACAGAGCTTTACCATTCATTAATCTTCCATAGACTTCCAGTAGCACAGCATCCAAATTACACACATACACACTCTGAGGCCATGACTGCTGTCAAGCTTAAAATTAAACTGAAGTACACTGTGCCAAGTCTTTTAACAAAACTCCCCTATAAAACAGTTAGAAAAATAAACATTTAGCTTGGAGCCTGACCCATGAACATTCAGTCCTAAAAGAGGGAGCACTAGTTGGTCATTACATTTAGGGCCTTCTACGCAGCAAGTTGAGCTGTGATTTGTAAGTGGGAATAAAACCAGAAAACATCTGGTTTGAATTCACCTTGACTCATTAAGGTTTAAAGAGAGAGCTATTTCCTCTACGTTTGAAGTGACGAGGGGAAAAAATACATATACCCACAAGATCCCCTATGATCCTTGCATTTGTAACGAGGTCTCTACACAGCAGGTGATAACTAAATAAAATTGCAATCCATTTTTTTGGATTAGAAATTAGGCCACAAGTGCTAAAATATCCCTGTTGTTTGGAGAACAAACATATACATCAAATTCCTAATCTTCCATGCTTCATTTACAAAAAAAAAGCTCTAGCATTTACAGTCTCTGAACTCTGCCAAAGCTTCCACTGCAAGTTTTTCTATAAAGTATTTTTTAAACTTAGAGAGGGTTAAAACCCTTTTTGTTTTAATGTTCAATTCTTTCTCACACAAGTTTTCATAAATTTGCTCTCCAACAATTTTGGAAATCAATATTGGCACCTATACAAGAAATACAAAGGGAACTTTTATCCCAATACTGCACAGTGCTGAAAGGTTGGCTTTGCCATTTCCCCTTTCTCCCTCCTTCATCACTTTTGGCTGATGCATACCCAGAAGGTACTGTAAAATGACAAACTCAACAATAAAAGCAGCAGCAGTTTGGAAGCCTAACTTATCATCTATCTTTTATGGCAGTGTAGATATACATATTACATGTGTGAACAGATGTTCCCAAAATCCAGAACTGAAATATTGTAGTGACTAGGAGAACAACGCTACACTGTAAATAATTACATTGTTCCTTCAGTCTATCTCTTCTCTTCTTTATTTTCTTTGTTTTTCCATGTGAAAATAATAAAGATTATATTTTTACTTCACAAAGTTTTATTGACTAATCTAATTGTTATCTTTCAAATGCAAATTTGAGGTTTTAATTTAGAACTACTACTATCTTTTAATTGCATCAGTTTTAGTGGAGAATTAGTATTAGTGTGCAATCTCTACAATCTCTATAATTATGGAGATTTCTGCAGTGGGAATCATAGAGCTCTAGATATTATGTATCTGAATTTCTCTGTTTACCTTAATGCACTTTTGTTGCAAAATACCTCCAGGTACGGTTATGCAAAGCTGCAATATTAAAAGCCAAGACTTCTTGACATTTATCTTACACGCTGAATAATTTTAAATATCTTTGCTGATATTATTCCATTTAAATCTGACTATGTTTCTATTTAGTGTGTAACTTGTATAGCTATTTCTATATCCAAAGTCTTACAGTAATGCAAAGTAAAAAAATTAAGACACTTGGTTAAACTACTCTTATCTTCTTAATATACTATATAATGCTGCATACAGTGTTCCTGCAGTAAGTAGAACTATTAGAAATCTATACCAGAAAATTACTTGTCATCAAAAAAGTATAAATTCTTCTTTAGATTTTTAATATTTCTATTTATGCTTCTCATATGTTATTCTTGGATTGTTGATCTTAAAAAAAAAAAAAAAAGACAAAACCCCCCCGCAAAATGCATGCGAGATCAGCCTGTGAAGAGCTCCTGAACATGGGACAGTCTTTCTAAATTTGCAGACAGAATGAATCTGTGGTCAAAGATTCATGATCTGGTTATTTCATCAGCATGAACTGCAGACTTGAATGGCCTATGACCAGTTAAACAGTGATCCTGGAATTAACTACGCATCTTAGATTACTTGACAATATATCGGCTGTATATCCTTCAATTTTTCTAATGTATGTAAAGATGAAGAAAGATATATATTTAGACAAACTATAGGACATAGAGTCATGATCTGGAGATTTTTGTGATATCACACTGAATACAACTTTTCAATACAAATTTAGTTTGTTAATTTATCTCTTAGTGAAAAATAAAGACTGGGTTATATGTAACACTTAATATTTTTACTTCCTTCTCATAGATTTTTTTCTGTGGAGAAAAAAGAGGGTCTTTGTGAGAAACCCCTATCACAGGGCTATGAAGCAGGGAACCCAAAGTTAAATTACTGAATATTTCCCAGCTCCAAGGCTTTTTAAGGATTTTTCAGGCTCTTAGAATAAAAATTTATATTTTCATCTACAGAAATTTCTTAGCATTTTGATCACCATCTAAAGCTGTGTCTATACTTGTTAGATTGTCATAATTCTTTGGTAATCAGTGTTACTACTGCATCCATACCAAAACATTCATACCCTCCAAATCCAGAAATTGTCCATATTGTCTTTTGAGAATTGTTCCTTTCTCAAACTGTCATCAGGAGCTATTTGTTAGTGCTTTTTGTAACAGACCGAAAAATGCACAAGAAAGCATTATAAAATAACAGTACAGACAGATGCATTCCAGTGTCCAGCAAAAGTTCTCTTGCTCTGCTTCTTACTAATATAGATGCTGGCCAAAGGACATATGAGTAGAAACTAGACAGATTGCTGTCCAAAGCTACTGCTGGGCAGGAGAGATAACCTTTTGCTCTTTTACGTGTGATTTGTATTTAATAAGGGTCAATAAAACTGTTCAGTATCAGAAGTAGATATGGCAAATATGTGTAATCAAGATAGCCTGCTTTGCCAAATAAATGCAGTATTATGGGCATTAAGAACTACAAAAGATATCCAATTACTACTTTTTATTGATTTACTAATATAACCCAGTAAATATGATGGCACTTTACAGAAAAATAGGAGCCATATCCCTGACTTGAAAAGCATGCACTCTAAGACAATTGGGATAAAAACATTATGAAGGTGTTAAGACCTGGATAAAGGGTAAGAGAGAGTAT
Source organism: Atrichornis clamosus (assembly GCA_013400975.1). Taxonomy (NCBI): domain Eukaryota; kingdom Metazoa; phylum Chordata; class Aves; order Passeriformes; family Menuridae; genus Atrichornis; species Atrichornis clamosus. The sequence goes on from WBMZ01005509.1 coordinate 126,178, forward strand.
ATTTTCTTAGAATGGATTGACAGAGACTGACAAAATAATGATGTAATTACAGCATTTTGCTATTTTGGTACCAATATTAAAGAGATTATTTTAACTGTATAGAGTAGATTTTTTTTTCCTAGAAGAAAGTTCAGGAAAAACACTTTATCTCTTAAGTTTCTTTGCATAGTGAGTATGATTAATTTTACAAAATGTAATTGTAACAGTATATGTTCTAAAACCAACTTTGTTCAGCACAGCTCCTTGTCGTTTTTAACTCCAGTTGAAATTTAAACAATTAAAGGTTAATCAAAGAGAAAATGTTTTGAAGAGAGATCATAGTGAGATAGTGCATTTATCTGCTAATTGTCTGAGGACAAATTCACAGAAAGCTGCTTTTGTTGGCTTTTGTTATCTGAGTAAGGGCAATGAATTTCAGATTGTTTGTTCTGCTGATAATCAAGTTACTCATCACGTTATTCAAGGATTAGGCATCATTAGATGCTTGATAAATATATAAGTTTCGTTATTAAAACTTTTTTTGTCTTCAATATGAATTATTTACCCACAGCCCACTATTAATATGCTACTCAAGGGCCAGTGTGAGATAAATATTTTGCTCCCTTTCAAGTGGATTTACTTTGGGCATCATGTATGGGGAAAGTTCTGCAATTTTTTGTCAATTTTATTAAGATCTTTCAGAATAGCCTAACAGATGTGACAGGAGCTTCCCTAATGTCTTTGGAAACTGTCTTTTTGTTGTGTGCTTGCATTCCAGGAGTTTTAAATGTACATGAGCCCAAACATCTCAATGCATAGACAGGCCAAAAGTTTTTATATGTCACGGTTCACATTTCAAATCATAAATCTGCCATTTCTAATAAAAAGCTGAATTTCATACTCATATTCTTTGCTTTAATTCTCTGTCCTCTGACAGCAAATTCCAACACATTTATAACAAGTGTCTCCTGTAATTTCTTCCACAAATTTTGAGACTATAAAACTTTCCTGTTTTCAAAGTTCAACAAGCTGAGCTTCTGTTGCTCATAGGAACACATCTATGGTTTTGATATCATTAAGGATTAGATGGTTTAAGTGCAGCTCTAAAGATACCTTTTGTATAAGTCAAATGCGAAAGCAGCTGGAGCTCAGTGACACATAGTCCTTCACCTGAGCTGCAGGGGGAAATCATGACATTACTTTTAGGCTGTTTGAAATGGAACATGAAATTCTTTCTTTTCCCAAGGTATTTCATATATATTAGCAATAATCAATCACAAGTTTTGTGACGTAATGAGTAGTACCCTATACATTGTCAGAGTTGTGGTACACACGTCTCTTCTAAGCCCTTTAGACAGATGTGACATGTGCTTTCTTTCAAAGTTCCCACTTGGGTTTTGGAGGACCAGAATGTAAAGAAGTTGCTTTGCTTTTCTAAATGTAGAAATGCAAATGGGTGAAAAGGTAACTCCAGTAACAGTTGGAATTAAATACCTGCTGTCTCCCAAACCCAAGGTTTTTGTTCTCTTACAAAAACAGAACATTGAGGCAAGCTAAATAGCTATTATAATGGAGCAAACATTACTAAGGTTATAAGGGAAAAAAGAAATTCATCCAATCATGTTTACAGTAGTTTAGGTTGACAATCCAAAACAAAAATTCACACAATATTCTACCAGTTCTTGAAAGAAGTGTGATGCCATTGACAGTGTATTGAATGGCAATCACAAATTCATCAAAAATATCCCTTACCTACCTATGGAAGCAGTATTTCTGTAAAGAACAGGACCCAAATACAGTTACTTACACAACCTGTTCCACTACCATTATTTTCAAGTTTTCCTTCCCAAGTATGGATCAGATCCAAGAATGTTAGTCCTCAATGTATATTTACTGTTCATTCTATGAAAATGTATCTCAGTTGCTAAACATCCAACAAAGATTTAGCTGTAATTTAGGCCATTTTAGCCAAAAGACTCACAGTGTTGAATCTCTTCTACATCTATCAAAGCCATGTCCTTTTCTGTGTTTATTCAGTTCTTAGAACACCAAGGTAACTAAGTCATTCCTTCTTTTACTGACTTAGAGCAACCTAGAACTGACAGATGTAAATGGCTCTTGTTATTGTAGATACATCCTTTTTATGAGTTTCTATTAGCATTATTTTCCAGTCTCTACACTGCACTGTCAAACTAATATTTCTTGACTGTGTGAGGTTTTGTGTAGATGGGACATTAATCTGGATAAGCTGAGGTCAGGAATGTATGTTTACCTTGCCCAGATTTTCTCATAATTTCTTTTTTTCTCACACTTTTCAGATGCTAGCTTTAGTTTACTGTAGAATGACTTGGAAAGCTGATACAGTCAAGCAAACAGTAGAAAGGCTTTTATTGTTTTTAAGGAAGAATGAAATGTAGTTGAACAAAACTAATTCAGGGTGCCTATAAAAACTGTTATCAGTCTTGAATAAAGGAACAGAATGAGTAGAATATGACACAAGTTTCTTTTTAGGGAATCCTGCAAAATTTGCTGCTTCTTGTTATTGATACTTCAAAACAACCTCAGTGAAAAACACCACCATTTCTGCATGTATGAGGTGAGATATCTGTAACAGTGTACTAAAATTACGCAGCTGACCAAAGGGATATTCCAGACCTTATGGCATCATGCTCAGCATATAAAGCTGGGAAAATGCGAAAGAAAGGGGGGGGATGTTTGGAGTAATGGAGCCCTGCTTCTCTTTAGATGGTTGGACACCTGCCTATTCATGGGAAGTGGTGAATGAATTCCTTATATTGCTTCCTCACATACACAGCTTTTACTTTCTCTATTAAACTGTCTTTGTATTAACCCACGTGTTTTCGCACTTTTACTCTTCCAAATATCTCCCTCATCCCACCAGGAAAGGGGAGTTGTGAATGAATGACTACGCGGGGCTTAGTTGCCAGCTGTAGTTAAACCAAGACAAGGTAAGCATTTGGATTTAAAAGCAGTAGTTCATGCCTGATTCTACCAGTTGCCCATTACGCCATATTTATTACCTATATTACCATTTTCATATCTACTGCAAAGAATTTTCACACATTTTAAATTGTGACGAACTTTCAAATTTTCCTAAAATATAAAACACGTTGATTAACACATCATCTGCATTATTCACCATGATACATGTTGGCAGTATACAAGTTACAAAAGTTTTGCCATCTACATAAATTTAGCAACCACTCTTAAAACACTTGAGTTATAGAGTAACCACTGATTAGCTAGATATTCAAAGATAAGGGCACAGGACAGCAACATCAAACATTCCCTGTTAGAAACATTAGCCTGCATATATATTGTCACTTTACAGCATGAAAACAGCATCTCTGCAGTGAAAAAAAAAAAAAATGCAGCATCTACTATACTAATAGATATTAATAGCAGATGCTGATCATTGATAGGGTCATCCTTGCTACCAGTTACTCAGATGGATACGTTTGACACACACTCACACAAAAATAGGCAATCACACTATTACCTACAGCTCAATTAGCACTAAAGCACTGGCCTCAAGGTATCAAATGGACAGATCTTTTAAGGTATGCTTGGAAATAACATGTAAAATAAGGAATTTCAAGAAAGATCGAGGAAGTTAAATGATTTTACAAGCTGGATTTTTAAAGGCGGTCACAACTATTACCTTCTGTTCTTTAGAAAGAAAGAAGAAAACAGTGAAAAGAAGAAAATCAAAGAAAAAGATTTTAGCAGAATGTCAAAAAAGAATTGCACAAGTCAATAAAAAGCATGGAGATTTTCTGAGCTGATAAATATACATTAAAAAGAGGCTAATTGTAAACAACAGTGCTTTAATATCTGTTTAATTGCTAGAGAAGGAAGAAAACCCTAAAAGACAGACAAAGAAGTTAGCACAGAACACAGCACAGGAGCTGAATAATTGTGATTAGTGCCATCCATGGATTTTTGAACATGGAGTAATAAGGGAAAGTAAAGCAGGCAAGTCACAAACTGTTCAAGCCCTATCAAACCTTTAAGCAATATAAATATAACTTTGAAAAGAGGTGCACAGGAGTCATGGTGTAATTATACAAGATGCAACAGCAATGAAACAGAAAATTAAGTAAGTTAGAAAATTTGGGTAGAGATGTTGAAGCTAATCAGCTTTCACAAGGGCAAAAGCAGATGCTTTTCCTCCATTTTGAAATATTCTTGCTAATAAAAAATAAGAATATAGTAAGGACTGAAATTTTATTATTATGGTAAGAGAAGTCTATTAATTCAAAAGAGAAAGCTGTAGTCAAAGTGTTTTGATATGACATACATAACACTGACCTCATCTTCTTTCAAACTTCATAACTGTCATCAGATAAAAACAGTTCCCTGAATGTTGCTAACTCAGCGTCGTGCTATTGGCCGCTGTATTTATTACAGCATGTTTTAAAAACGTTGCAAGAGAAATGTAGGATTTCAGAAGTGCTCCAAGGTGGATTAACTCTCCTCATCTTGACACCATGATAAACTCTCAGTGCATTTAGAGCGGAATGCTGACAGTAGATTCTTCTTCTCTAACTGTATCCTTCAAAGTGCTAGGTGTCAATTCTAAGCAAGATACAAGGGGTCCCTCTACGTTAAAAGTAGACACTCCCTTCAGAAGGTAAATTACCTTACTGGAAGATGAATATCTAAAATACACAAAACTTGTCACTTTCTAGAGGTTATTCCCTAGGGAACATGGAGACCAAGATTATAAGGTTAGGCAAGACAGGTACATTTTATAGAACAAACTTCAGCAAGGTAATTTTTATGGTGCCTGTATCTGGAAAACCTGTCATTGTTATGTTTGACCAATAAGAATATAAAAGCAGGGTCCCTCATGGAAAGATCCAGATTTTCATTTGTTTCCAAGCATTTGGAAATGCCTTCAACAGAGAAGATGCTGTATTTTACCAGAACCTTTGTTTAAGGGAATCTAACAGAAAAGCAGCTTCACAAATTTTGTTTATTCTAACTGCTTAGCATGCAAAACTATTTTTTACAAATAAAACAACCAGAAAAAACCAAGAAAAGAAACCCCAAACTGACTAAAAAAAATATGTTTTCAGATGAAGAAACTTAGAATCATAGAACAGAATGCCATAGAATTATAGAATATCCAGAGTTGGAAGGGACTAACAAGGATCATTGGGTCCAACTCCTACCTTGATTAAAATTCCTACGGAATGCATAAACCTGAAAAATTAGGATTTGTTCTTCCATTTTCATTCATATTCAGTCATTCAAAATAGATGCCCTTTGTTTCACCATTCATATTTTTCCTGCTGACCTCTATATTTCACCAGTTGCCTATGCTGTCAAATTTAAAATTAGTTTGGTCAAGTCCCAAGATAGTTGGAAGCTGGAAGGCATGGCTAGGAAAATAAAGGCTTCATACGTGATGCTTGACACACCCACACGTTAACAGTTTTGATCCACAAATTAAGCTTGGAACTTCACAACAGACTGCAATTTTTCATTAGTTCACCATCTTTTCCAAATTTCCGACCAGAAAGACAGAAATAGTCAGGGATGGTAAAGCTAAAAGGAATTTCTGCTTCAATCACACCTGAGGCTGACAGTTTAGACTGATCTATTTCTTAGGAAATTTGGACAGCAACTTCAGACACCCATCTTCTTTCTAGTCAGCTGGTGACCCTTTTAAAAAGCTTCTAATCTTGAGAGATGGCTTTATATATTAGTCCAGCTGGATTCTGTGCAAACATTTGTATTATATGCAACTGCTGTGTGGAAATCTGTTTTCTACCAACTGAGAAACATCTGTAGATTATGTCCTAGTTAATGCAGAAGGGCTTTGTTCATTTCTTTGTTTCATTTTATTTATACTATCCCTCTTTTTATTAGTCTCCCTGCTGTCTAACAAACTTCAGTTGATATAACACACTGCTGTGAAAAATCTAGACTGCATTTGTCGGATCAAACATCTACAGTAACTTCAGTTTTCACTTGCTTAAGGTTATATTCTCCCTGCACATTGCACATATAATTCCCACAAATGTTAATGGGCTTTAAGATTGTGTGCTGAGGGCAGACTGGAGCTCTTATATTAGTTGCTGGTTAGATTCCATCATGCTTCATAAAGCACTAACTGGTAAAATGTAATTGTTAGAACAAGGTCCATAACACAAAAATAATATACGAGAACAAAAACTTTTTAATTCTTTCTTAAAATAAAATTATGTATGTATGGTTATGTGATAAGAATTCTAGGGTACTTATATTTAAATGCATGTACAAGCAATTAGTTGATCCTGGATGGATTCGCTTCTGTAATGCATATTGTGGACTGATGAAGCAAAAGCTGTTATCAAAGTGAAAAGGAACACAGGCTTTTATAAGGTCAGCAATTTTTCAATGAACTGGCAGAGCAAGGATTACAGCTTCAGACATCTTGGTACCTATTTAAATATCTAGAACTTTGAACATTTGTTGGTGTTTCTGGGGATAAAATAAATCATTTAGGAAAAGAAAAAGAAAAACGGACGCTTTATTACATGTATTTACTTCCCCTTTGAAGTTCGTGTCAGATTTGCTCATTTAAAAGAAAATAATTCCACTACAGTCATTACAGTAATTCAGGTTCAAACAGCCGATGAAACCAAGCTATATTCTGTCTGCTTTGAAGATCTTCAGTTGGTTTTCTTACACACATTTTGAATAAATCTCCTAAAATAAAATACTATGAAAAAATTGACAGACTGGAAGGGCGTAAACCACAGTATCAGAGTTATTAGAAATTAGAAAATAAAATCTTTCTCAAGAAGGTCATGTAATCTCTCCTCTGCTACGGCAGATTTTTTTCCCATAAAGCGTTTTTCAGATTCAGTTTGAAAATGAACAAGTGGCATTTCCATCACTTCCCTTGGGAGGCAATTTCATACTTAATGTATTCTCAGTGTATATAAGGTAGGGAGGGACACCCACATCTCCCACTTTGTTGAAAAGTGTTCTAATCATTTGGGAGAGAGGGCAGGTGGGAGGGAAGGAAATGTATTCCACCCCTCTTGTTGAAGCTGTGTCACTATGCAGAAAAGATTTCAGGATATCATGGGAGGGAGGAGGGAGAGGGAGAGGGGAAAGAAGAGAAAGAGGTGTCTGCTAGTTAGCACATTCAATTTGGTACAGGGAATCCTAGGTTATTGCTACAAGTTCTACTCTAGAGACTTTATTTTATCCACTGGTCAAGACAAAATAGGAAACATTTCTAGCTAATTTGTCTACAGATCTTATTTTTATAATCTCATATATAGAAATGCAAGATTGAAGAGGCATTACCATCTGTTTTTCTCAGATGGTATTTTGCATCATGCAGATAGATCTGGAAAAAAAAAAACCCACAACTTCTCTGGACAATCTGTTGGAATTACATACAGTGCCTTTTGCAACTTCCAGATTAGATGTTAATTTCACCTGTGCTACTTAGTAATATATTTAAAAGCAAAAACTTATTATGTTAGTAGGAAAATGGAATCATTTTAATTAACCTTAATTTAGCTACAAAGGTATTTTCTTGTCTTTGGCATTTCAGTATCCTCCTTCTTTTTACTATTGAAATTCAAAGTCCAACAAGGTTTGAGCAGACTGAGTTTAAAGTAATGCTGTGTTTGAGCTTCATGCTACATCAGTGTTAGCATCCCTTGAATAGTAGTGCACTTTTGCTAAAGCTGTATTCCTTGTGACAGGCTCTTTTCTTGTCACACGCAAATACAGACATGGCTGCAATACCTTTTGTGATGAAGCAGAGATAGGACAGGGTTCACTTTAATAAGTACAATAAACCCCCACAGGTACTTGAAGGGTTAGGGTTCTCTCTAAAAAGATAAATTTGTGTTCCAATCTGTAAATGTTGAGTAGTGATCTAATTCAAGTTGTAACTCTATCATAAAACTAAACTAGCTTGCTTTTTTTTTTCCTTTTCATATTCTGATTTTTTATCAAGATGTTTTTACTGAATGTCTCATCATTGGAGGATTTCTGGATTTTTTCAATGAAAGCACCTCTGTGTCTAGTGGAATACTTTTCCAGTAGGTAAGTGGCAGGAGAAAGTAATTAGGGCGGGACTATATGAAAGTCAAAAGATGAAAGTGTTATGACACTTATGCAAGCTCAGATAAAATACTTGAGAAAACTCAATTTTAGCTCCTGTGATATGTAGACTAAAGTTGACTATGATTCTCATTCAGTCATAATGATAAGTCTTTGGCTCCAAACTCTATCTCTATGCTTGATTCTTCTCCATCTGTTCAATCAAGTGCCACTCTTAGCAGCTTCCTTCATATCTTTCCCTCACACAAACTTCCCTCACACAATTCCAGAATGGATGAATTCTTTCCAACTACAATGAGCACCCTCTAGCTGTTTTCTGTACCATCCTCTTTGTTTTGTGCTGAGCCATCTGTCGTTCTCAGAATGCAAGTCCTTTGGAGCAAAGTATTCATTTGTCATTGAGTAGAGATTTCTGAGCAAAATTTACACTTAAACCATTGGCATTGTTACATTTAGAGATTGTAGAAGTTAGAAGATATCTTAATGAATAAGTTCATCTAATACCTATGGAAGTGATGGTGTGCCTGATTATCTTGTAATATTACATGCAGTTTGAATGACTCTTCCATATCTCTCTTCAGTTTCTACCGTACAAAGTACCTTGTCTCACAATATATCTTCAGACAAAGGCTGTTATTGATTCTGGAAGTCACATTTCTGCAAGTGCAGAAAGATGCTGTGCACCACTTTCTTTTCCTTCTGTGACAAGCACCCATTGTTGTTGCAAAACAGATGAGACTCAGGATATTTACTGCCTACTGTGCATAAACTCAAAATAGGCAGCAAAATTCTTACTTGTCTCCCAGATAGTGAAGTAAGGCTTCCAAGAGTGAACTCATTTGTCTGAGTGCTCATTTCACTTTCCTCATGCACATATCAAGATTAAGCAGGAAATCACTGTATCTTTATGTGCTTTTACAAAGAATGCGCACAGACTCAAAATGACAACAAAATTCCAAATTGATATTCTTGGTGCAATGCCTGTCAATACAAAAGCAACTCAATTTTTATACACTCAAAAGAAAAACAGAATAGTGAATTGGAATAGTAAAGTAGGCAGCCTAATCTAACACAGCACCAGTCTCAAAAAGCATGCTTTGATCTTGATCAAAGGTAGAGAAACTGGATGGGTACCTATCTTCACAACATCCATAGTGTTTCTCCTGTAGTAGCAGATAGCAACTGCCAACTTCACAATAGTGAGTAGCTGTTACTCATAATGAAGTCAACAAAATTACTCATGTGAGTAACACCACCAAGAACAGGAAGAGATTCATAATCAGGCATTTAATGAATAATTTCTAACTTGTTATATCAGCAAAAGGTAGTTCACGTAAAATGTAGAGATTTTTAAAGAAACAGTCATCTCAGTAAAAAAAATCTAAACTAAAAAAGAAACTAAACAATCCCCCTAAAAAAACAGCAAAAAAACCCCAAACTCTAAAAAAACCCAAAACCAATTAAAAAAAACCGAAAAACCAAAGAAAACCCCCAAAACACTGAAAAGGGGGTAGGGCTGTTACTATGACAAGTTATGATAATTTTATGTTTTTCAGGGTCTGTGTGAAAAAGACAGAAGAGGGAAAAGTTGGCACAGATTTTAAATTACTGTAACAATAGACATCCAAAAGGACTTGAGTAAAACTGCCAGATATGAAATGCATGAGCTACCTAGTTCATGCAAATCATACATATTTCTCATGGTTTGCTCCACTTCTGATTTTCAAAACCCTAAAAGGACACCCTGTAATCTCTCTCTAATGTCCTTGATATGAGTTAAACAATACTTTAGCTTAATAGATTTAGCTACTAAAACAGGTCTGAAAATATTCTCTTCTTAAAAAAAACCCCTTCTTCCTGTAACAGTTAGTCAACCATAAATGCCTTCCACAAATGCTGTTTTAGTTTCTCCCACAATCTCTTCACCAGAAAATTGAACAATATGCTATAAAGTCAAATAGATTCAAGCTACAGAAAAATGTGTTCAATAGACAAGACTCATGGATCTCTAGGGGTGTGCTCACTTACATAAATGGTCTACAACACAGAGGATGCAAGCTAATATTTCTGAAAAAATAGTCTTTCTTCCTGAATGCATATTATATAAATTTATGTTTCCAATATATTTGTGAAAAATTCAAAAGCATGACAGCAATTTTCAAGTCCTGTTACCCATGGATATACCACAGCAGTAGTATTTGGAGAGGATCTCAATGCTAAGGACTCACCAACCCTTCCCTTGCTTTGGGCTTAAGGACCAGCTGCATAGAGCCATATAAAGTAGGTGCATGACCACACCATCATGTTTAACATTGCCTTGAAATGCTGGGCTCTCCACTCGTGCCGTTTCATGGCAGGTATCTTGAGAGTCTACTTCGGTTTCTCTCTCTTAGGCTTCTCTTCCCTCATCAGCAGAAACTCAGAACTCATAAATGGTGCCTATCAGTGCTACGAAAGTAGAGAAACTAATACAACAATCTTTGAAATTGATTAAATCTTTTAATGCAGGATAGGATAGGATAGGAAATAGGATCAAATGTTATTAAATAAATTCAAGTCTCTGTGTTGCAAAAGTTATGAAAGCAATAGGTATTTAAGGAATATTCCACCTGGAAGTGATTTTTATTTTATATGTAATTCAAATATGAGTCTTGGAATTGCACAACAGTAGTTTAGGAAGCAAAAACAAGAAAATAAAGGCAGGTATCTAAAACATTTGAAAAAGAAGGCCACATACCAATTATAAGCACAATTTTGGAGAGTTTCCTTGCAAAATGTTATATAAAATCATAACTGTATGAAAAGTTGGGTTTGCAGTACCTGTTGAGATTTAATGTACTGACCTCTACTTATGTCATATCCTACCAGACTGTAAAAAAGACGGTGCAGACCTTGGTCTTACAAGAGTGCAAAGGACAAAGTATAAGCTGAGGATGGTTTCAGATGTTTGCTTTAGTGCCTCTGCAGATTTACTCAGGAAGCCTTGAATGTCTTCTGTGTAAAGACAGTAAAACAAGGTCTGGCAATACTTAATTAGGAAATGCAGGTTACTTCTTGGACACTGAGCTTTAATATACACTTGAGTTCTCTAAAATTTTAGTAAATATATGTATAGTGCTCACAGGCCCATGTATTATTTGCAAATACACAGTACCATTTGTCTTCTTCCTAAGCCCACTAAAGTTTACTGTAGACTATTCTGCTGAGCTTAGCTTTCTAGTTTCAGTGAAAGGCATTGTTCAAAGTATATAAGTGTATATAAATATAAATATATATATATATGGTGCATCATAGGTGAAACCACTCAGACAAAATTATTCATCTGCAGGAATTTGTTCTACTACTGATTTTTTATTTCAGTCCCCAATTAGGGAAAGTGCTTACACTACATTCATTTATAGTAACCATATTTTAAAATATCATTTATTGAGCAAGGATATTTTCCTCAGTAACATATAGGCTGTAAAAGTCTTCATGTCAAAACCAGTCTTTCTATACTCTAAAGCAATAGATCTTCTGCACAATATCTTATTATAAAGATTCTGTAACAACAATCAGCAATTTAAAATTTCAGCTACCAGTTGGTTTTGTGTGTCATATGTGTCATATCTTTAAAGAAACATTGCAAGATGACACCTTTTCAAGTGCCTCTGCTTCATTTATAGCCTGTCTTGTAAAAGAGTGTTTAGCAGACCAATGACTTGTACATTACAGAATGAGGAGTTTAATGGTTCTACATACTTCATTTGAAAAATATCAATAACCATTCACAAGTCTTTTCTTGCATAAACTACATGAAAATCCCTATGTAGATGGTGCATAGCTTCTTTATGATTCATGTTATGGATTGGTCAGTGTTGTGTGGTTTTGGTTTTTTGTTTGTGTTTTTTTTATTGCTAAATCACTTATAAAAGCATGGTTTTACCTGCAGACTTTAAGACATTGGTGATTAAATACATGTTTTATTCCTTACAAACACCTTCAGTTCCATGAATAGGCTGCATGGAATTATCTGTTTTCTACCATTATTAAAATTGAAAATAGTCATATTGAAGTAGTCAATAATATCTGTTTGGTAGAGTGTCAGTCTAATTCATTCAACCAAATTCAGAAAACAGGAAAGGACTTGTGTTACAAAACCCTGGACTGTTACTTCATGGCATTTCACTGTAAAAAACCAGACACTCAGAATGCAGATTTTCTAGTGTTTCCTTAGTTTAAACCATACATTTAATGATGTTAAGCCATGGCCAACAGGAGCACAGAACAGTAACTCTGACATGTCTGTGATAAGTAAAATGTGCAGTTTTCAATTTTTATTTACCAGCACTTAGCTGTTATCTAGCTCTCCATTTGGGCACACTGTTCTCCTTTGGATTTCAAGCTAACAATAACTATCTGATGTGTGGAAGGTCTGAGTTTTACTCTGTTCAAGGACCACCATGGAAGTGGTTTGTCCTATACAGCCAAAGTGTATTTTTTTTTTAAATATGTGGTGATGTAATATTAAAGGATACTATAAGGTTCTTAACCAGATCTAATACTTGTATAATCCCCTAATGTAGGTTAGGATTTTCTAGAATAAGATTTACCCTACTGTTTCCCAGTGAAACACCTAAAAAGCAAACCTCTTTAATGAAAAGAAACATTGATTGTGTGTGTGTGTGTGTGTGTGTGTGTGTGCATATGCATGTTTTAATTTTAACTTTCTTGTTACTTTTGTTAGAATAGATAAATCCGGCAATAAACATTGTGGCACAAATACTAAACATTAATAACTGCAAGAGATATTAACAAATAATTGTATTTCCTGGTGCCAGGAAATTCCTATATTCCCTTTCTTCTACAGATGCCTGACATATTTCCCATAATGTATCTATCAACTAATTTCAGTGCCATTTGAGCTAGGCTGAAATCTTCCATTCTATGGTCTAACCTCTAGCAAAATACTGGAAGGTGACCTTTGAAGTTTTATCATTCCATTGGAAAGGTGAATAATTTAAATACTGAAACCCATCATTTAAAGCATCAAAATTCTAAGTGAATGTAAGATTAGATTTTGTAGAGGGGGGTACCACTTAAAACATTTTTAGACGACAATTTGTTTTTACTTTCTTTAAGAAAGTTTGGGAAATTCAGCTCCAGGTATATGATTACAAAATTATTTTGTTGTAAAATAGAACCTGGACTTTGGCACAGAAGAGCTTATTTTCCTTACAAGTTATAATTAGGAAGGGTGTGGTCACAGAAAAGTGTTAAATTTTTGCCCAATCATGTCTACTTTTGTGTAAAGTGAAATGTTACCTGGTATTGTCCCATAAAGCTTATGAACAGAAGGTTTGATTGAAGATTTAATAAAATTAACACTACTTTCTTATTTTCTTCTTTTCTTCTTAATCTTCTCTTCAAGATGAAACTCATCAGCACTTGACAAAAACTGCAAATAACAGCCAGATGCAGGAGCTGGTTTTATCTTTTTATGCAAGTATGTGGTGCTAATTAGTGCAAATTGATTAAACTTTAATTGCCTGATCCATGGCTAATTAATATTTATAAGATGAATGAGCAAGAAAACCAGACATTTATTAAAACACTTTAATGATTTTTCATATGTTTTGACAAAGCAAAGCAAATAGATGTTATGAGTTTAGATGTGCCAGACATAAGTACAGTATTTCTTACATTTTCTATCAGCATCAGAAAACTAATCATTTTCCCCCACAAACTACATATGAAAAAAGTTTGTCTCTTCCACACAAGCATTATGGTGCAGTGTTCTAGTTTCTACTTAATTATGTAATTTGTTGAACAACAGAATGACATAGAATTATCAAGCCTCATGCAAGAAAATACACAACAACATCAGATAGAATGTGTGCAAAAGTCTGTCCTTTAAAATGGGTTGAAATGATTTGAACAGACTCAGTTTCTTCTTAGTATGTCTATCTCAGCTGAAAATTTCTATGTTAACCCCAGTCTAACAATATGATGCTATGACTGCCAGCAGATTACTTCCTGAACCTCTCTAAAAGCTCATCTCTTGTTGATGTACAAAATACCGAGGCAATAATTCTTTCTGAATGATAACCCCAGTGCTTTGAATGCATTCTGTGAAAAAAAGAATAAAGTTTGTCTTGCTATCGTAGTGTACTCTAAAACTATTTTTAAGCCATTATGCTGCTTACTTTTCCTCAGTCCAGTGGGAAAGTCCATTACTGCTTTCATTCATTCTGATCCATGAAACTGGATAACCTGCTAAACAAGTCTTTTAAGTAGTTGCCTCTTGGAGATACCCCATTTCTAACTAGGCTTTAATTTCAGGAAAAGTGTCTTCACCTTTGCTTAATCTTCCTACATTCTTTGCCTTCAGATCAGCCTGTAGTCTAAAAAAGAAATAATTGGGGTGTCAAGGGGGTGTGTCTTGGTATGTGCTAATAAATAAAATAGGAAAAATAAGAGATATTTCATTTTGGCTCATGATTATTCATACCGTTCTACTGTTACCATTCTCCCCAGCAAATCTCAGCAGAAATGTTCTATATTTGGTTCAGATATGGCTAACTGTTAGAGGTTAGAAATGAAGCCAATTAGGACTCAGATTTCCTGTTCCTTGGTATAAATTACATTTGTGAACATAAACAATATCAAAAACATGTGACATCTCTGGCAATCCAGCCAGAATAATCTCTATCATGTATTATTTGGTAGCATAAATGTCACCTTTTCTTTACATCTCCAAAGAATAAACTCAGGGTTGATGAGTACAAACCCCCGATGGAACCTTTGGGCTACATTTTATCTAGCAAATAAAATGAAATTTCTTCTCTTTGCGTAAAGAGATGAGCTAAATTCATTGACATTGCTAGCTAAAGGAGGGTGATCACTGACCACAGGGCCATGTTGTATGGACTGTCTTGCATGCACACTGCTTAAAACTGTTCCCATCTGTTACATGTCTAGATGGCACATCCAGAATAGTGGCAAGAAGGATAGAAAAGTTGCTAATCAGATGCTAATTTCTCTGTCCCTAGTTCTCTTTCAGCAGATTAGACGCAATCAAGAAACCTCAGCTACTTCAAGGCCATGTGACCTCTGACATACCTATGCACTGAAAAGTTGTAATTTTTAAACTTGTTGATGAAATTCTCTTTATTTTCATTTCCTCTTTGTCTTAATTTTTTTTATGGCAGAAGCTAAATTAATCAGCCAAATAATTTTTTTTAATAAGTGGTCCCCAAATAATACATTTTGAGCAATGATTGTAAGTGAGAAACACTGAAAACCTTCCCCTACTTAGTACAGTCAATTAGTAATTCTTTTCAGATAATACACTTTTTATACCCTTCTGCCCACACACTCACACACCCCCCACATACAGTTTTTTGATCAACTAAAAACATTCTGTAGTGAAAATTTTAGTAAAACATTGTTACTGTTATCCCGTTCAGCACTGCAAAAGAACTCTACTACACAAATATTTTAAAAAAAATCCTTTTAGAAAATAAAAATCATCTGGACTACTAAGTGATTTACCATAGCAAATTATTAGAAGATTAGATTAACTTTCACATTCAGAAACAATTTATAAATAAATATATCTAAGCATTAGAGAAAGCATTTTGAATGGATGAATAAATGTGGTAGCCTATGGAGTAGCAACTATAAAAATCTGGAAGGGCAAAAATATTAAGTCATTCATTGTGTACATGAAGAATTCAGAAAGTTTCTGCTAAACTCAATTACAGATATCATTATGTACTATAATTTCTCAGTAAAAATTTGAACTATGCAGTAGATAATATTTTCTGGAGCACATGGAAACAAGTGTACACATAATCTGGGACCACATGTAAAGAAGATAACACAGGATTGCAGACCAGTTGAGGCTGAAGGAGAACTGAAGGTTATGTGGTTCAAACCCTCTGCTTAAATAGGGCCACATAAAACCAGTTGCCCTGGGCTATGTCCAGATGGCTTTTAAATGTCACCCTCACAACAAAAAGTGTTTACCTAATCTTAAATAATCTTGTAAATGCAGTATCATCTGCCTGGTCATACAGTCAATGTTATGCATACATGCTTTCTTCCACTGGCCTTAAAGTTCAACAAATATAACAAAAATATAAGAATACATTTGAAATTGAAATTCAGTTAAATTTCACATATCACATGATGATTACACAAAAGACTACTGCCATGTGAAACAATGAAGCTCCAGAAAAAATTAGGACAGATTACCACCAAGTCTAAAATTCCCAATCAGAAAAATTGCTGCTAAAATCTTGTTCAGGGTTAGGAATCTAGTGTGTTCAGCACTAGTGTATAATCCCAGTCAGATTTGTCCAGTATGTCTCTGGATCATGCATAGGAGTTTGCAGGCCTAAGGGATATGGATCAGGTAAGGAGTAATGTTAGATCCCGCAGCTTTAGGAAAGCACACTTAGAGCTTTTCAAGGAGAATACTCAATAGGATCCTTTATGTGATGCCCCTCAGGGGTGCGTGCTGAGACCAGTGTTATTTAGCATCTTCATTAATGATATAGATGAAGGGATTGAGGGCACCCTCAGCAAACTCGCAGGTGACACCAAAGTGAGTAGTGCTGTTGACACAGCTGAAGGATGGGATGGCATCCAGAGGAACCTGGACAAGTTCAGAAAGTGGGCGCATGGGAATCTCCTGAGGTTTAACAAGACCAAATGCAAGGTGCTGCACCTGGGTCAGGGCAACCCCCGGTATCAACACAGGCTGGGGATGAGCAGATGGAGAGCAGCCCTGCCCAGAAGGACTTGGGGGTGCTGGTGGGTGAGAGGCTGGACATGACCCAGCACTGTGCACTCACAGCCCAGAAAGCCAAACGTGTCCTGGGCTGCATCCAAAGCAGTGTGGGCAGCAGGGAGAGGGAGGGGATTCTGCCCCTCTGCTCTGCTCTGGTGAGACCCCACCTGCAGTGCTGCATCCAGCTCTGGGGTCCCAGCACAGGAAAGAAATGGACCTGCTGGAATAAATCCAGAGAAAGGCCACCAAAATGATTAGAGGGATGGAACACCTCTCCTATGAGGAAAGGCTAAGAGAATTGTGGTTGTTCAGGAGAAGGGAAGGATTTGGGGTGACCTAATTTTTGCCTTTCAGTATCTGAAGAGAGTCTACAAGAGAGGGACTTTTTACAAGGGCATGTACTAATAGGACAAGAGTAAGTTATTTTAAACTGAGAGTAGATTTAGACTAAGTACGTATGTAACATTGAGCTTCATTTATGTGTTTACATAATGAATAATCTCTTCTACCTTCTATGTTGAGAATACTTTTGGATACTTTTCCATAACAAATAAATGTTTTCAACCTGCTCAGTTGCAATTAAACACTTAGACCATTCTTTTTATTGTGGTTTTAAACTCTATTCTGAATTTTTTTCAGTTATTAATACTTCAGTCATAATGCTGGAGCAGCTTCAGTCATAATGCTGGAGCAGCTTCTAGTGTATCATAACTGCATATTTAAAATAACCTCCCACTATAATCTAAATTCTCTTAACAATAAAATGTGAAACATCTCTAATTGTCTTTAGGAAATCATGAAAGAAAAATAGAGAGGAGAAAAGGGTAAAAAGAAAGAAATGTTCAAAAATATCAGCTGCAGGTTCTCAGAATCTTACCACAATTTTTAAAAGAAGATAAAATTTGCAGAGGATGGCTGTACCAAGGAAGGGAGAAAATGTGCTCCTTGAACTGACTGACAAAGATATTCTCTCAGGCAGTGCTATTCGAAGACAAAGAAATAAAAATGCATTCAAGATTTTTATTAACATTCTAAATCACTTCCTCTGTAATAAATGAATAACATTAACAAAATTAATAGAGGATTTTAAAGGATCCTAAAATTAAAGGATCAAACCTGTTCTCAGACTAGTATAAAAATGTAGACTAATTCAAAATCAGTGTCTTGTACATGGAAATACTGATTTTGCCAATACATTTACTGCTTTTAATACAACATGCAATGAAATGGCAATGTACATCTGTGTTTCTGAAGGGAGACTTGAACCTCAGTCTTTTGCAGAATGAGTAGCTTCAGCTTTTTCATTCTTTTTTTTCTCATTTAAAAAAAAAGGCATTTTCTTCCCTTGAAATGGTCCATTCCTTCATCTCTATGAAAGGGCTAGAAAGTAGTTTTTAATATACTTTAGGAAGGCCACTGTTCAGCAGCTGAACCTGTTCCCAATGGCCTAGTTGGGCAATGACGATCTTTTGCCCTTGGCTATTGATACAATATCTCCAAAGGAACTTCTTGTCCTTTGTTTTGTCATTTTATTATGCAGATGTCCTGTGCAGACCACAGGGAAGGGAAGTATTTCAAAATATTAGAGAAGATATGCTTCTGTGTGTGTATGTATGTATGTGGAAGCCCATTTCAGTTCTTAGTTTTTCCAGTAACTGAGGGAATTTTGATGCCATTTTTGACATCCAAGGTTCTTTTGAAAGACTCTTGCATCTGCACTCACTTCTGCTGGCTAGTGCAAGCTACAAAACATTTGAAGTCCCGGTCATCCTGTCAGTAAACCAGACCTGTTTCTGCCTGTTTTATGAGTCTGGTATTGTTTTTCATGAAAAGCAAACTTGACAAGGATGGGGAAAATCTAGCATGTACCTCGGTATCATCCTAATGTGTTTGAGATACAACTGCATTGAGGAACCAGGAAAAAGTAAAATATTCCCATGACCCATAATATATATTTTTTAAAAAGCAGAAAGGAATGATACAGAACTAGAATGGACTTCTGACTCCAAGAAAGTATTATTGCAAGACACTGGTATACACAGTTCAATTTATAAACTTATCAAAACCTATTTTAAAAGTAGTTAAAATGCTTTTATATTTTTCATATTTGAAGAGAACCAAGATGTCTTTCACCTCTGATGATTAAAAAGGTCACTAAAACCCCAGCTCAATTTTATTACTTAACTGTTTGTTGATAGTTTAGTAATTACAGGCTTTTGATAGAGCATTGCCCGTTCCCTTAGGTATTTTTCCTCCTTCTCTCATCTTCACTATTTCATATATTTGTAGAAGAGTATTTTAATGACATTTTAATATTCAACAGGTAACATAGCCATTTCAGTTTCTACATAGTTTCCTTCACACGTTTATTCATGTTCTAGTGGCCATCCCAGTTTGATTAAGAATTTTCAACATTAAGTGGAAACATCCTGTAATAGATGTACAAGTTATTGACAAACTGAAAAAAAAAAAATTAAAGAAAAAGTTGTGTCAGGACCAGTCCTTGACCTGGATCCCAACAATACACACGTTCTTGTGTACACATTTCTCTATCTAATCTTCTAAGAGCAGATATATCTAAAAGCATACCTAAAAGAAACCTAACTGGAGCAGAAAAAAGTTCTTCACCCAGAGGGTGGTTGGGCACTGGAACAGGCTCCCCAGGGAAGTGGTCACAGCACCAGCCTGACAGAGTTCAAGATGTGTTTGTACAACACTCTTGGAAACATGGTGTGGCTCGGGGATGGTCCTGTGCAGGCAGGGCAAGGAGTTGGACTCGATCCTTGTGGGTGCCTTCTAACTCAGGATATTCTGTGCTTCTGTGATTATAGTGTTCTTTCTCTTACCAGTGTAAGCATACCACAGACAATGACACATATCTTGTGGAAACAACTTTTCCTAAAATTAAGATAAGTTGATTTTTTGAAGTATTAAACTGGCTGGACAGAAGTTTAGACAGATTGGCTCTAAAATTTCAGCAATACCAACATATTTTTTTTCTGACTTTTTCTCTGACTTTATCCATGAAAAGAGGAAGGAAGATGATATTCTTTCTCTTTTGCTGTGTTTTCTTCTGCATAGTTCACCAGCAGTAAACTCTCTGTAGTTAATTTCCCATTTAATGTAGTAAAATTACTGCAGCAGAGAAATGTTCAAGAATAACATTTGGACTAGCTGCTTTCAAATATTGGTATGTTTGACGTTTTCTTGCAATACTTTTTGTGACAGAATATTCATCTTGCAAAATTATTACTGTGGTACAACCAGCTATTCCATGAGGAAATCACAGACTAATTTTTTTTCTTTATATTTATTAAACTGGCTAAAAATCTGAAATAACTAAATGGCATAAAATGGCATAACACCGTAGACATAAATAGAAGTATCTTCTATCCTAAATACTGCTAGTGTCCACAAACACTCAACTTATTCTCCTGAAAGACTATCTCTTCGAATATATTCTTGTCACCTATGATCGTTTCTAACCATTTCATTAACTACTATGCACATCCACTCTTTCAAATATAATTAAACCATTCTTAAATCTGTGGAGTTGTTACATGGTCCTTTATGGTTTTTCAAGCTTACTTTATGTGCCTAAATTTATGCAGACATAATAACATTTCATTAACAAAATTTAGGATCACTTTGAGAAACACTTTGAATTTAAGTGAAATTTATGTCTCCAAATTGGTACTTAAATTTCTTGTAGGGTTTGAACCCTAGAATCAACCAATCTGGTTTTCTTTATTCACAGAGTTTCTTGTTTGCTCCAGAATTGAGCTGGAGTGCAAATGAACATGTAGGAGGGAAGGATCAGGGCTCTGGAGTAAAGCAGAAAGTAAATTATCTTGTCAACGTGAGTTGTGGCTAGAGCTTTTGTGCTTAATGTAGACACTCCAAGAGATCCTTGGCCCTCAAGCAAAAGGAGAACAGCTTATGTCTGTGGTAGTCAAGACATTTTATATGTTTGATGAACTGGATCCCTCTTCAGTTTATTCTGTGAGCATTTAAGCCTATTCCAAATATGAGAAAAGAGTTTTTTGGTAAAATTAAGGTTGGTGCTTTTTTTAAGATAGTTTTACTATCATTTGCTCTTTGACTTGTATTTTTAAAATCTGCTATCATATTTCAAATACTAGATGACCAGTTTAATCTAGGAATGAAAATTATAGTTTGTGTCTTCATAGATAGTTATATGTGAGAGAGAGAGAGAAAGAGAGAGACAGGGAGAGAGACTGAGATTATGTAGTACTTCCATGTGGAAGCTCTACATTTGTGGTTGAATTTCAGGCTGAGAGTTTTCCACACTTGGAGAACACAAAGCATATAGCACATCACACTTCTCTCCAGAGGGGAAATCATGCAGTGCCAGTTTGAACTAAGTCAAAGGATAGAGACCTTTCTATCTTGCATGTTTACTCACTATACCACAGGGAAAAAAAGAAGAGCCAAGAATGAAAGATCACAAAGATAAAAGTATAACTACAATTGTGTCTGTCTTCTTTATGAGCACAACCCTTCCCCCATAACAGGTGAATATAACTAGTTAACTGGAGCAGAAGTCTGCTCTCTCTCTTCCCTTTCCTACTCCAGCTCTGTTGCCTACTTTCAGCATCAAATGTTCAGCCATGTTTGTCAAATGTTGCTCACAAAACACTGGGAAGTTAAGATGTTGACATTACAAAATTCTGGGTGTTAGGACCCAACTCTGTCCCCAGTCAAACTGATACAACTCGCTTCCTAGTTATGTCAAGTGTTGGGTTGCACTAACACTGAGCTGAGCTACAGGCACAACTGGACCTTAATCTTTCAAAAGGCTCCTTAATAACTTGAGTGCTTAATTCAAAACTGTTCCACAGGTAAATCAATTACTGTGTTAAGTGAGTCTGCCACTAGAACAATGAGAAAATATACCTAAGCTCTTTATGCAGTCCCACATTTGTGCTGAACACAATGAAATTTACTGATTATAGGTGCTTAGAGTTTTGTTGATTTTTAAAAATTATTATTTTAAAGGAACAAAATCAGAAATACACACAAAAATTGTAGAACACATTTTCATGCTTTGAAAAACAGCTATCACTTTGACTACACTGGATCTGTTCATTTTTCTCAGGGATGTAACAATTAAATAGATCTATGAAGAACAGAGTATGAGACCCTCGAGGTCATACTGGACGTGTTTTCTCAGTTTGCTCATGCTGAGCTAAAAAGCTGTTGTCTAAAGCAGTAGCAGCAAAAAGAAAATGCATTAAATAAAAAAAAAAAAAGCAGGCTCCTGTGAATTTATGAGGAGTGCATCACAAAGACAAATATTTCAGCCATGCAATTCCATTCGGCCTTTTCAGCTGTGTGTCCATAGCAAGTCAACGGCTAAATTGAAAAATCAATTCCAATTTAAATTATTGGAATAAAGAACACCAGGAGTCAGAGATAAAATGGCTTTGTTCTCTGAGATCCTTTTTAATTGGAAAGTTATTTCTTCAGGGTATTCTAATGGTTCTGAGGAAAGATTGCAAAACAAAGTTGATCGGCTGGGGGAAGGTTAATAGCTAATGTGCTTTTCTTGCTGCACAGCAGCCTCCTGTCTTTATGACATCCTCCATCGTATGTGAAAAGAACCATGATTCTAAATAACTTGATACATATGACTGTAGTGTCTCCCAAAGAAATCCTATTATGGATGTTACTCTGACATATTCAGAGCAGCCTGACTGACATTCTGACCAGAATTTCTTTGCTTACAGGTGTTTATATGGTCATTTTCTTAAACATTCCATGTCACTGAGTGGTTTTGCTGAACATTTATATGATTTTGTAAGTATCAGAGAAATTGTAAACAACATAATAATAGCTGAACATATGGAAAGCATTTTCCTTTTGTTCAGAGAAATTGTAAACAACATAATAATAGCTGAACATATGGAAAGCATTTTCCTTTTGTTTCAAGACTGAAACAATAACTGAAGTGAACTATCAGCTACTACAGGTAGAAAAACTGAGGAGAAACTGTGATTACAGAGCAGAAATGGGATTATGCTGACATGGGACAGAGTGAGAAAGGAAAGACAAAACATTGCTGGGAAGAAGAAAAGGATAATGAATGAATAAAAAGTCATTATGCTTAAACTAAAAGAGAGCAGAAAAGACAGCCTTGTTTCTCATATAACCAACATCTAGAAGTGTCATGGTTTAGTTATAACATCAGTGTAACCTTTGCTCTGTTAGCAGGAAGCTGTTTAGGGCAGCTGTAGATTAGAAATCTTAAATGGGCATTTAATTTGAAATTAATAAAACAGTTATGGTATGTGTTAAGAAAAGTTACTGAGGTTTTCTTAGTATATTTAATTAGTGTAAAAGAGATAAATCTAGTTGCCATGTAATGAACTGAGAACTGCAGATACAGTAAATGTGTACTTACGTTCCTATTATTAATGCATTAAACTTGTAAGAATGTTTAGGAATTTAATTAGCATTTAATAAGATAGCTATAGCAAATTACAGTAGTTAGATGTTAAATGTAAATTAATATTTTTAGTATTTAATTGATATTAACTAATTAATTACTGTTTATTACATGGCAACTAGATTTATCTTTTATAGAGTTATTAAATCTAAATTAGAAGTTCTATTTTAAGTGGCCTCTACTCAATTAAAAAAATACAGTATCTGGGGTTATCAGGGTTTACCTTCATGGAGAAATTGGGTGAGTTTGGGATATTAAATCTAAAACATAAATTATATACTATATAAGTAGATTAAGTATCTTCACACAAGGGGAATACTATTCATGTGGATAATCCCAAGAAAATGAAATTATTTGACTGAGTAGAACTCTTTTGTGGAAGTACTCCCTGAATTAGGCAACAGAAAGGAAAAAGTTTTCAAAAAGAAAAAATATATTGAAAGATCAAAAAAAAGTTTTATCATCCTGCTTGGAACTAACTTTCCAGTAACTCAATGACTCATTAGAGAAGGAGTTAAACAATGAGGTTTTCAAAGGTCCTCTATATAAGATAACTGCTTTAAAAAAACTCCTCACCACAGACAAGAATTTATGTGTTTGTGATTTGGAATACTTTGGAATTTCTAGTCTTTGCTTAAATGGAAATTACACTGCTCTGCACCCACATTTGCACCTTACACTGACCTGGCTATGTAGTACTGACACTATGAAATGCTTTCTATGCAAATAAAGACAGGAGCTTTTAAGACTTATTTCTGAGAGGAAAGCAATTTTACAAAAGCAAAAGAGAATGTGTGCTAAACCATCTAGTCCACTGGTTTGCCAAATAAGAAGTTGCTGTGAGCTCCTGGCTGTATTTCAGTAAAAGGCTGAGGTACTTAAAGCATGGATGAGAGGAGTTTGGATACCAACTTAAATTCAACATATGACCTCCTTTGTGACTTGAAAGTCCTACAAGTGCTTGCCCAGGTATGGACATAAGCAGAACTTTTCTATGTGAGAAATGCCACCTAGCCATTTTTCTACCATGTAAGGCTGACTGGGATACTTCAACTGGACTCGGCAGAAGCATTAGGACTTTTAGGAAATTCACTTGAGTCCCTGAACTTTATGTTCTACAGCTTTGAAATAAATACTTTTAGACTTGTGGAACAATCTCCTGTTTGTTAAAAAATTATTTGTAAAGCCTAATTTATCTGTAAATTCTGCAATCCTTGTATATTTTATTACATGTTTTTTTATTTGTGTCCTTCCAGATGAGAAATAGAGATAGAAAAATCAGAATAAAGAAAGGTCTCTGGAGGGTCTCTAAATCATAGAGATTGTAGAGAGTAGCAAAAAAATGTTACACTCTGATTTTTTTTATTACATTTATTGCTGTCTGGATCCTTTTAACCTTTAAGAATTTTATTGTAAAGCTACTCTGGCCTTTTATAGTTTCTTTCATTTTCCCTTGTTATTAGAATAATACTTTCTTGTAATTTAATCATAGTACTTCTTATATGTCAGTTTCTCCTCTACAGACATATTCAACTACTTCCCATTGCCATTATCTCAGTATAAATAAAAATCTGATTTGGCTCAAATCATCAGCAAAACTCAAATGGATTTGAGTAGGCCAAGGATTTTGACTGTTCTTTAGTTCTCCACTATTCCTAGTTCTCCATTGTTCTCCACTACTGGGTTTTTTTTACAAATCACTTAATTGTCCACTTACTTTACACTCAAGTATCTGAAGAAATACTATTTTCAAACACTCTTCTATCAACACTTCCTTAATGACAAAGGCTCTAATTTCTAGATAACCCTTCTGCCTGAATCATGACACTGTCCTCTACAAACTAACTCAGGAATGTCTGGTGATTCATGGCTGGATGTACTTGTCACCCACCAGATGGCTGCACAGCAAAAGTTTCCCATGAGTACAGTGCCTTGAGATTTCAAGCTCTATGATAGCTGGTCCAGGAATTTTTCATACTTGCTCTCATCAAGCCTTCAGGGTCTATAGCAGATGCTACTGAAGTTTATTTGTTTGAGTGCTACCATACTCCTTCCATTATCTCACCGCCCTAACTGGTTTAGTAAATATTTTAAATCTATATTTCTAATGCAGAGTAAGGAGGGCTTAAATTATAGGTTGATATATCTGCCAACACGTGAAAATAACTCCTTTAAACTGGAGTTTCTACTCATCATTTTCCCAGAGGATTACATTATTTTGGATGAAAAAAAAAGTCCAACAAAACCAAATCAAAATAAAAACCACAACAATAAAGTGAGAACATGTGGATTTATTTAAATTTTTAGACATATGTAAAAGCTTCCAACTGCATTATTTCTTCTGTTACTCTACAATTTGTTATCTCCTAAATCCTGCTGAATTCAATTTGATGGGGAAGGAAAGGACCTGAACTTGCTTCTGACAATATTTGCACTCTGTGAATAATTTCCTGCTTTACTTGCAATTATCATGCATTTTTGGCACTTATTTTCCCACTTTGCAACAAAACAGCATCTTAGATTCTTTCTGACATGATTTTCACAACTTTATATATTTATGCTGTATATATAGAGATATATATGTGTGTGAATACACAGATTATGGACACAGATATTATTAATTCCTATGTCAACTAAGTTCTTTGTTAAGGACAAGGATAATTAGATGATTCAATGGCCATTCAACCACTGTGATTAAAGAAAGACAGATTTTCAACTGGGATGTGTGTAAGGAAGTTGTATTGATACATTTATGTACAGCTACATTTTCTTCCCCATCAGGACTGATTAACACTTTACAACAGTCCAGACAAAGTCTCCTTCTCATCATATGCCTAATAAGATATGACTGCAAAGCCCACAATGTACACCACATTTAATTTAGGGCAGCAGGGAGTGTATGTGCCTGAGGTTACTAAGTGCAGCATCTAATAATTCTATTCTATGCTGGTTGCCCTGTTTGGAATATGTATTTAAGGAAGCAGATGTATATGTTTTCTTGGTTTTGCTTTAATCTTAGAAACTTAGAAACCTTTAGGAGAGACTGTAAGGCCTTAACAGCTTTAAAATGCTGTTGAACATGTTAAAACTGAAACCTGAAAACATTTGACATGAATTCTTTAAATGCTTTTTGTACTGTATAACCATCAATCTGCAATACACGGCCTAGAGACAGCAATCCCACCTGAATCATGCTACAGTTAATATGTACTTTGTAATATAATTTATCAAGCATTCTAAATCCATATGACACAAATGTACAGCATTCAGTCTGAAAAAGTTCATCAAGAGTTGTAAGTAGAACTGAATGAACGCATTATAAGCTCTTTCCATGCAGTGTTTTCCCCTATCTGTCTCCTTAAAACATTTCACACTGAATGGTTTCCTGCGTGCTCTGCTGCAGATTTATTCTTCTCCTGATGCATGCGTGTAACTCCCCATTAATGTTAGTAGGAATGAGATTTACGTATGTGCACTGAGAGGAGAACAGACCCCATGGTATTTTATTCGCCTATACAGGATTATAGCCTCTGAGGATAGATTTGATTTTTTTGTTGTTAGCAAAAAAGCAGCTTGACAAGTAGCTTTTTGATTGATAATACACTGGGAGTCATAATTTATGTAATCTTACACCTGCTACAGAACATAAAGGTCACTTTAAAGGTGTGAGTTGTGTGTGCTGGGGCACAGCATAAACCAGAGGGTCAGTTTTCAGTGCTTACTGTTTGACAGAGGAACAGACAAAAACTCCTACCAATGCTGATAAAATTGAAAATATCATGGCAAGCATTGTAATTAACAGCAAGTTTCCAGAACTTGACATTCTGAGCAAGTGTCATTCCCTAGGTTATTACAGAGGGAATTAGAGTGGCCTTTCACTGTCAAACTGATATATACCATTGGAGCATTGCTGAAGAAAAAGTACCATTCATGATGTCTTTTCAGGATTTAAACATCTGCTGAATTCCATCTCTTTCTATCATTTTCTGAAAATAGATACACATCTCAAAAGGTCTCTATCTGGGGCATTGAGTGGATTCAATATTTCAGCATTTTCTGCCTTTTTTTAAAAATTATTCTTTGTGTAAGAACTCTTTTGTACACAGCATCAGCAGGACTTTCTTAAAGCTTAAACAGTTTTGCTAGGAGAATGGCTTCCTGAAATGTATTCTTATGATTAATCACTGGATATACTCATTTTTCTTAAGAATCCTGTTTGTACACTGGGGTAAAATAAGAGAAAAAAAGCTTTCATACTATAAAGTAGCAAGATATTTGCTCTCATTCTTTTTTTTGCTTATCTCTGGATTTTTTTCTAATAGCCTTGCAAATGTGTAAGGAGATAACTGAGTTTTGTGCAAGCCATTATTTGATACCTTCTTGTTCTAACCTTCATCTCCTGCTGGTACAAGAGGGAACTGTACCTTCAGAATAGGGACATATCCTTTGGACTTTTCAGTCAAATATTACTAATATGTGTACTAAGATATTCACATTCTGTGGTTCTAATTATTTCATTTCCATGATTTGTTATAATTATTAATAATAAAATAGATAGGTTTATTTTCACTTCAACTTTTGTCTGGGAAATAGTTCAAAGCCAAAAAAACCCCTAGTGAGATCTGCTTAATTGTCTTTGGGTGCTGTGATCAGTTTTCCCCAAACTCTGAATATGACCCAATCTTCAATATTTGTTGAATTTGACTTCAGTATCGATGATTAGGACTTTCAAGCCAATTTAGGATTTCCAGCCCATGCTGAATACTATTGAACTGCTCTAGGTTACTGGATGACTGTAGTCTCTATTGATTTGAATCATTTGTTTGGGTCAAGAACAGAGGCTTAGGATTTGGAAGTAATATCTTCAACATGGAGTGTTCATTGTCTCCTGTCATGAGAGGAGAATGTATTTCTCCTTTCAGGGTGGGGAAATGGTTACAAGAAATGACTTCTGACATTAATGGAACAGGGGAAAAATTCACTTTCCATGAAAATAACTGCTTTTAGGCCTAGCTTTGTCTTCATAGATCACTATGGTTTACAAATGACCTACAATAAATTAAGTAGACACCTCTGCGATGGGGATGAAAGTCTTGGCAACGCTGATTAGTTGTGGCAATTATTTTAGAGATTTATGCAGTGTTTACCAGAACCTTCTCTGTCTTACCATTCTATCTGTGATACCACTTTATGACAAAAATGAAAGAAAAACCCATAACTAAGAACTATAAAGAATTTTGTAACATACAACTTATCAGTGCCTCTTTAGCTAATGAGGGAATGAAAAGTATTTTCCTCACAGATAGGCTATATTAATAGCATTTTCTAACATTTCTTTCAATATATTCAAAAATAACAGTGACTGACATTATAGAAAAAGCCATGCAGAACTACAAATGAAACTAATTTGAAACAGTGTGGAAATATATTTTATGAATGTGTACACATTTAAAATTTGAGTTGTTATTATTCCACTTGGTTTTCCCAAAGATATTTTTTCCTATATTATGTTAATTCAATTAAGTTAAAATCTTGTTATCAACTTCTTTAATGACTGACAAAAGTTTTTATGTGTCACAGGCAATATTCAACAAAACCTGCCATTGTTGCTAAAATTGCCATTCAATATTGTTCAGAAGAATTTAAATTTTACTTAAAATTGAAAAAATTGTGAAATACTGTAACATTAAAAATCTTAAATGTTTTTCCATGTAAAATATCAGAGATTATTATTTTTATCTATCCAACTAAATATTTATTAATCACTCAATAGAATGGCTAAATAGGTACTATTTATATGTATTTGTCATTTGGGATGTATATCCTCTTATAATAGCATTTTTGTCTGCTACTGCATGTTCAGGG
Source organism: Atrichornis clamosus (assembly GCA_013400975.1). Lineage (NCBI taxonomy): Eukaryota > Metazoa > Chordata > Aves > Passeriformes > Menuridae > Atrichornis > Atrichornis clamosus. The sequence goes on from WBMZ01005509.1 coordinate 155,367, forward strand.
GAGGATACAATTGATTCAGGAAGGACCAGAGGGATTTTTCATGGAAGTGCAAATGTAACACCATATTTTGTAGTTGAGGATAGTTTATGAGAGAAAGATTTTTGTGCCTTAGTGTAAAGCATGAGAGCGAATTTTTAACACTAGCACTGCTGATTCTCAGGCTGATGATCCAAACCTTGGTTTATGTGATGTTATTATTCTTTATATTAATGTAAAATAAAGAACAGCAACAAATAGAGAATTGAATAATAACTTCATGTCTCCTAGAAAATAAAAAATGCTTCAGTCATTAACTGAGGTCAAAGAGACATAAATACATTGCAGATCCAACAGCTCAGGGAAGAAAATAACAGTTTGAGGAGATCATGCAGGAAGATGTGGCAATTGTTTAATAATTTCAATTTAAATATTTCTAGTACTCTCTTATTTTTTTCTTGTTAATGAAATTTTTGAAAGGATAGCTACATTGTTCTTTTATAGCTATACTGCAAGGCATCTCCCTTGACAATATTTTTTTAACTGTCCTAGAGAACACAACTGTGATCATATTATTTCAATGCAGGAGCAGATATCTGCCTAATGGTAAATATGACTCAATTGGCTGTTTATGGAAACTAAAGATTTTTCTTTAATTAAAAAAAAAAACCAACCAGGTAATAGTTGATGTAAAATGAAGTTCACATACTGCAGAAGAATAATTGAGTTTGGAAGGGACATCTTGAGGTCATTTAATCCAAGCCCCTTGCTCAAGTTTCCAGCTAGAGCAAGTTGCCAAGGTCTATGTCCACTTGGCTTCTGAGTATCTCCAGGGATGGAGACTCCATATCTCTGGCCAAACTGTTCCAAAGTATGACCATTGTCACAGGAAAAAAAAATAATAAAAAATTCTCGTGTTCAGGTGGAATTTTATGTGTTTTCATCTGTGCTGATTGCCTCTTGTCATGCAATGGGCACTACTGAAAAGAATTTGGCTGCTGCTTCTTCAGTTCCTCCCATCAGATATTTACATACATTGATAAAATCCCCTTGAACCCTCTTATTCCCTGAACAATTACAGTTCTCTTAGCCTCTCCTCCCATGTCAGGTTCTCCAGTCCCTTAATCAGTTTTGTGACCCTTTACTAGACTCATTCCCATATATCCAGCTAACTCTTGTACTGAAGAGCCCAGCACTGGCTCCAGCACTTCAGATGTGTCCCACTAGGGTTGAATAGAGGGTGATGGTCATTTCTCCTGACCTATTGGGAATGCTTTTCCTAGTAAAATCCAGAATTCTATTGGTGCTCATTACTGCAACATCAACGAACATTTATATAGTTTATGGTCAATTTGGGGCACACTAGAATTTCTAGGTCCTTCTCCGCAGAGCTGCTTGTCTGCTGGTTGATCCCCAGTATGTGCTGGTTCAATGGATTATTCCTCCCCAGGTGAAAAGTTTTGCATTTTCATGGCTTAAATTTCGTGTCTGCCTAATTGAGGATGATATGGATTAGGTATCCCATCAGTTTCTGTTATGTTGTGATTTACTTCCAGACACCAAGTTTTAGTTCTGTCCCAAGGGACAATATGTACACAATTCTCAAATATAGGAGGTATGGTTCTGATACCAATTATCAATAAAATACACACCTGGCAGAAATTGTGTAATCCAAGAATTGTGCTTTGTTGTGGTTTGAGCCTAGCCAGAGGCCAGGCATCCATGGAAAACCCCCATTCACTCCCCCCACAGCTCTACAGAGGAGGAAAAAAACAATGCAAAGTATGCATCAGTAGAGAAAAGGACCCAAGGAAAATCACATGCAAAGACGGGCAGGCTACTTAAAGAGATGAAAGTAAATTTATTGCACTAAAACTAACAGAAACAGACCAGGATAATGAGAAGTAAAATGAGCTTTTGGAGAACGCCTTTCCCCCTGCCACTCCCTCCTCCCAGCTCTACCTCCTACCCAGATGGCACAGGGAGACAGAGAATGGGGGTTTTTTTGGTCAGTTCATCATCTGTGGCTTCTTCCTGCTGCACAGTTGGAGTCATCTTTCCCCTGCTGCTTCTGTGGGGCTCCCTCTGGAAGACAGTTCTTCAGGAACTGTCTTCCTTTAGAAAGTCCATCTCACAAGCAACCGTCTTCTGCGAATTTTTGCAACACAAGTCCATCCCAGGGGCAGCAGCAGCCCTCAAGCTGCTACAGCTTGGGTCACTCCTCCACAGGTTCTTTTTAAGCATCCACCTGCTCCAGTGTGGGCCCCTCCACGGGCTGCAGGTGGATCTCTGCACTCCTGTGGTCTTCCATGGGCTGCAGGGGCACAGCTGCCTCACCACAGCCTTCACCACGGGCCGCAGAGGAATCTCGGCTCCAGCTCCTGTACCTCCTCCCAATCCTTCCCATCTGACCTTGGTGCCTCCATGTTGTTTTTCAGCTCACATCTTCTCGCTCACCCCCTCTCCCCTGGCTGGAATTAAAACTGCACCACCAGGATTGTTTTGAATTTCTTCTTAAATCTGTTATCACAGAGGCGTTACCACTATTTCTATTTGGCCTGCGGCATGTCCATGTTTGCAGCCAGACAGACACTGGCCCTGCAGAACATGATGGTGGGGCTTCCAGCAGCTTCTCACAGAAGTCTCCCCTGTATGCCCCCTGCTACCACAAACCAGGTCTTGCAAAACTATGACAGCTTATAACTGTAAACCAAATGATCAGTCTGAAGCAGAGGTTAAACCTAGGAAGATCTGAAAAATGCTGATACTGTTTTTTGTGACATTCAATCACGCACTCTTTGAAATTTTTGCAAGTGAAAATATGTTTTTTATCCCAAGACTGGTAAGGTTGGTCTCTGCTTAGTAGTTACAGAAGTTTTCAGAAATTAATATAATCCAAAGAGATCAGGTGTCTCCACTCAGTCTCAATTGCAATGCTTTTTTTCTTTTCTCATTTATCTTACCACACATGTGCTTACAAATAGTTTTATACACCTAGAATATTGTCCTCAAATCCATGTCTCCCTCCAGGTACATCTAGCATGAGATAAAGTTATTTCAATTTTAAATGTTTCTGTTTCAGTATTCAAGTTTGCATAGTTTTACATCTAAAAGGAGAAATGAATGTCTTGTAGAGAGCACTGATTTCTCTTGTTGCCTTGACAGCTATGATCAGCAACAAACAGAGAACAATATGTACTTGGATTTCAAATATTTTTCTTTATCTTTTTATACACTGGAATTATTCTTTTTCACAGAATTAAATACTGAAGCAACACATAAGAACAGAAGTAATGCACTATATTATGCACATCAAAGTGCAGAGCACATCACAATTTTGTTCGAAAAAAATATCTACATGTTGGGAACTAATTTAGATTGTAAAGAAAATATTTTTCTCTCTAAGGTCCAGCCACATGCGCTAGCTTCTCTTTATATTAAATAGCTTTTATTTGTCAGAACAAATGAAAATACCTGAAAATAAGAGGAACAGGAACTCAACTCAACCTACTTCTATACCTCACAGATAAAGTTCTTACTTTACAAGAAAATGTCTTGTGAATCTAGTCATGGACATAATAGCATGGGACTCCCCAAGGAAACCAAAAGCCCTTTTGCCTTCACTATATCTTCAAGCACACATTACACTAAATGCAAAAGGCAGTGACATCAACGGTCTATAAAAGCATGACCTTCAAGTTGATGGATTTAGAGTAATAAAAGACCTCAACAGCAGCTGACATATAAACATAAAAGGAAGTTGTAAGGACATTCCACTTTGGTATATAATGAGTAAGAAATGTAATACTGTGTTTACAGATTCTACAGGCTTTGCTGTGCTGTTTTCACCTGAAAACATTTCTAAATCCAAGAGGTAGAAGGAGAATGGGGACAGGACTGTGAGTGTGAGATCTTAGATTATGCAGGTATAAATTTGGGAAGAAGAATTATGTTGAAAAAGCAACAGCTGAAGGTAATCCATAGGAGCTATATATATACACACATATGTTTCTGAGAAAAAAATAATGATCACCTATCACAGGATTTTACAGGTAAATTTTCCCAATAGTCTCTTGTGGGGTTTTGAATTACTGTCTTGAAAATGTATTTCAATATTATGGGTGCTGATCTGTTCAGTGAAATAAAGCTAAGGAATTAATTTAACTAAAGCAGGGAGGCAATGAAGGGGCAAGTCTTCGAAAATGATCCCAAACCAGCAGTCCATCCATGCAAGACCCTAGGGAACTAGCAAAACGTCCCAAAACACAAAAATTGCCAAGAGAGGGCAGTAGTGTGTTGAGTCGTGGGAACTCTCCTCCCTACACTGGAAGTCCACAGAAGCCAAGATACAATCACCTATTCACTTTGCAGATCTTTGCTAAATTGGGACTGAACCTAAGAAGATAGTGTGATGCTGTCAATATCCTAGGAAAAAAGCAATTCCTTCCACTGTCTAAGAATAGCAGGACTTGTCTGATTTTCTAGAAATTCTTCAGGTGAAGCCCAATTAAAAATCACAGAAAGTTTGAAAAGCCTTCAGTAGTCATACACCTCACAAACAAAATGCCATAAATAGTTATCTACTAATTCCAAGTCATGACAGTATGTCACCTACTATTGAAAATTTAGAATAATCATGGGATGAAGTTTTATTACCTAAACACATGGAGGATTGTCTCTGAATAGACAGAAATCAACAGTTCTACATACATTATAAGTAACTACAAATGCAATACATATGCACATGTAAGTCAGATTTACATATGCAAAAATGCAATTTCTTGTCCACAGACAAATTTTGACTGTCTATGACTGCAACACCACTTTGAATTCTTTGCATACACAAGACTTCTAAATTTAAAGTTATTTGCATGCAGGGAAAAAATTCCTACAGTTCTGCTAACATGCTATGTTTTTCCAAAGCTTTCATCTATCTATAAAATTCTTATGCAATCACCACTTTCACAGTATCTAAGGGGTCTAATGACTCCTTGTTCTGCCAGGTTTGCACTTAGAGCTTTTTATTGCCACTCTTTAGAAAGGTGTTTGAACTGTGGCAGGTAGGACAATCCAAAGACAGATCTCATTTCAAAGTATTCTGAAGGGAATAGCTAGTAAAGAAGAGCAGTGATTGATGCAATAGAAGACATAAGAGGATTTTCTTCTTTTTTTTTTTTTACCAGCTACAGAGAAGTCTAGACTCTTTACTTTAAACTTGAAGTGTTAAAGGGGACTCTTAGATCTGATCATCTCAAAGTCTCTAATCTATGCAAAAAGTGGGCATTGATGTAAAAATAGTACATGTATGAACAACTCAGAAGCATAGCTGGAGTGCAATGTGTATTTGTGGGTCTAAATACTTTGAAAATGCTTGTTCCTGTCTGTGAGACTGGCAGAAGGTGAGAACAGTCAAAGATCTACTCTGTGAAAATTCAGCTCTTTCTTCCTTGCGTACTACTTTTTCCTTCTTATTAGAAAACTTAAATCAGAGAAATCGGTGAAAATGATAGAATCATTTCCTTGCAAAGTGTATAGGTGTATATCCAAATCTATAAATGTATAGTGAAGTGTATTTATATTCCTGCAGTACAGCTAAGTTATACAATTTTATTTTCATATTATTTTTACTGTTCATTGTTAGGAATATTGAAAGAGTGCTATTCACTGTCCTAGTCACAATTAGTTCTGTAAATTTATTCTGTCTCATCCAGTTAACTAGATATGTGTCTTACTTTTATTTTCACACATGTACCTGATTTAAAAATTTCTGTGATCAGAAAATCAAAACTTGAACTGTAAGGATGAGGATTTGACATTTTGATATAAGAAACATTTAGTCTTCAACTTCCATTACTTTAAAGCATAGATTATTAGAATAAAATAATGTGTCACTATTCCCCTCAAGAACTGAAATCAAACGGAATTTTCTTGGCCAGCACTTCTGAGATACAATCTCATCATTGTTGCATTGAAAGGCTAAACATTTTCTCCCAGGCCATCAAAATTGGATTGGACAGAGGAGATCCGAAACACACAGTAAAAAGTGGGTTACACAATCACATTTATTCTTTTCAGAGATAACAAAATATATAGTGAAGTCTAGTAAAGTATTCCTCAAAGTTAGAGACCATGATTGTCCAGGAAGCTGATTCAGGGATTCTGAAAAAATTGCTTACTAAATCCCTAATCAAATTAACTTTATTAGTCCTGTAAATTTTCACGTGATTTAAACATTTCATAAGGTATGTAATTACAGAAAGTGATACATCACAATCCATAGAAGTGTTCCCGACAAGCAGAAACCTTCAAAACATGAATGTTCACTCATATAGATCCATAGAGAAGGAATTGAAGTACATAATCACAATATTTAACACCATATTGTAAAATGCACCACTTTTTTCCAGAACTAGCTCTTTCAGCGTGACAAGAGTATGGAATAAAACACAAAAATGACACACACTCACTGCAATCATGAGTCCTTTGATATAATATCTTAATCCTAAGGATATTTCCCTTCAAGTAACATTGCAATGTGAATATGCTCAGCATGAGCTAGGAAACTTAGCAAGATTCTATCATGTCACAGTGTACAACAGCCAGAAACATGCAGGAAAAAAAATGTTTTGGTTTTCTTTCTTTGTTTGTGGGTTGGTTTTTTTGTTTGTTTCTTTTCTTTTTCAAAACCATGATCCTAACATTAAAAAATCATATCCAGCATTTTTTTCTTGCTTAAATTCTAGATAGAATCCTACCTTAGTCTGTCTTATCCATATTTTGATATCTTTTTATTTCTTTTGTACTTGAAAAAATGTATTCAAAACTGTAGAATATAGATGACTAACTGAATATCTGTATAGTTAAATAACTATATTTTCTACTTTGCTAACGATATACCTGTGTATACAGCTATGGAGAGGTATGAGTATATGCACATGGCAAGGATTAGAACAAAAAAAATTTAATGTTCAGCTTTCACTACATGATTCAAACATTTTATAAAATTTCCTCCAAGGAGTGGCTTTGTTTGCCATTCTTCTGCATGTGGGCATCCAGTAACTAATGCCTCCTTTTAAAATACGTGTACGTGTTTCTATGCATAGTAATAGCATACGTGTGATTGTGACTTGGATCATGACTTGGGTGAGAGTGTTTCAGGTTCTGCACTGAGCAGATCCTAGGCTATCTGGAATGTACTCTGAAGTGTACTGTCCTTTGCTGCTGGTTATAGAATAAATCTAAGATATTTGGTTTTAAAATGATGGTGTTAAAAACTATATAGCTATACAGGGTGAATGCAGCCCTACACGCCCACAGATGCTGCAACTATGACAGTTGCAAAGTCCAAGAAACATTTGTGAGTGAACTAACCCTTTTACTGGGTCATGCTGGAGCAATCAACTGGAAAACAAATTTGGGAAGTCCCCAAAGAAACTGGTGTGCAGTTCAGCCTCAAGTCCATGTAAAATCAGTCCTGAGAGGTCAATATAGAGACATGACATTGTCACAGAAAGATATATGCAAAAGAACTCAAGGAAAATTCTGGCATGTGGCTGGTTATTCTTGCTCTAAGGCAGATGCTGGTTTCCCCACAATGGAAGAAATTTTACTATGGCATCTAAAATATCTTTTCCCCTTTTCCTTGTCTTGCCATGCCCTGCCTTCCCTTTCCTTCCTTTCCCTCACAGTTTTACACTGATCTGTTACTGTAGAGTGATGTGTAAAGGAATACTTATAAAGAGACACATCAGTCAAACTGAAAATCTGATGAGTCAGATCCATCACTGTACAATTAGTAAATCATGTATCTGTTGAGTTGAATCAGTACAGGCTTGTTGAAGTTTATGGTACTACTCCAATTTGAAGTAGTGCTATACTAATTTATACTATTTTAATTCAAACAAGATCTGATAGAGCCTTATTTCCAGTGATCACAGGAATGGCTGATATATTACAGCTATTTCCTTTGTAAGCATAAGGTCATTTGAGAGCTCAGATTCTATTACTGTCTTATATGTGTTGGGAAATACTGACTTTTTAACAGCAAATAATCACTTCATGAAATTTAAAAATGGCATTTGTTTTTGGCTAGTTATGCTCCTGTTGCCTAAGGCTAGATCTTGTTCTCATTTCAGTCAAATGGAGACTAGTCAGTTCCATTTTTCAAATTGTTTTGCATTAATACAGTGCTGCAATGTTTGAATTGGGGCTGAACAAAAGAATTATTTTTGGAAGGGAAAATGTTATCCTGATTTTTATTTAAAGAAATGCTAATTAAATTCTATTCCCTGCAAGTATTTTAGAAAATTTTAATTCTGTGTCAATTTTAATTTGTCTTTTCTTGCCTAAAATTACCATGCGATATAATTCAGACAACTTTTGTTTTGCTGCTCTGCCTTCCTTATTCAAAAGAACATTTTTCAAAAAATACAGATTGTTACGTTTTTTTATACCACATGGGCAAGAGGCCTCTCAAATACACTATCTGCCTACCTTTCCCTCTCCTAAGGAAATTCTTGTTAATATCAGCAAAATATATTAAGACATTTACATTAGCATCCAGTAATCACTGTGGTTTGAGGGTATGTAGAGCAAAGATCTTAGGGACATGTTCAGCCAACTTCAGCTGTCTATGATGTAGACACCTACATGTGAGCTACTTGTCTAAATTTTGCTAAGAGGCAGTGTTCAGAAGCAGGCACTACTTAACGTGCAGTTCCTTTGACCTATATTTAAGGGCTGTGTTAGGATTGGAGGAATGATATGAAGTGCTTATTCCTCTCCACCGACTATATGGGGAATCTAAATGACAAGCTGAAATGAAGACATTTATGCTCTAGACATCTATATTTTCTGAAGAACAAGCCTACCTTAGATGTTGATATGCTGCATCGCAGGCTGCAGAGAGGGGATCCACTTGTCGTTGGGCAAGTCAGTTCATCTTTCTGTTTCAAGGAAGACATGACTGTGAAGGACTTCAGAGGTGAACTGACTTGCCAGTGACGCCCATGCCGTGATTACTAATTCAACAGACATAAACAGACAGATCGTATTTTCTTATGTATTACTCTATAAACAAGATCACACCTCTTCAGTGTGCATCCCTAGAGATTGCCAAAAATTAAGCCTATGAAATAGGTGTATCACTGTTGAGTTACATCACTTGGATGACAGAAGATGCTTTGGTCCATTTAAGGATATTGCTGTGCTAACTGATAAATGTTTATTAGTTTAGGAAAGAAGCATTCATATATTATGTAATTGGCCATACACAATTTTTAAAAAACTTTTAAATATTGACTTAAATTGGATGATAATCTACTGCAGATCATCACAGAATCACATATTTTAGTAGTGTCCAGAGAGATATAAACCAATTTTTTTATAACATAAATAATTCTGCAGGCTAATTTTTCTTATTCATCTTCAAACTTCCACTAATGACTTTAGGTTATTTCCCTAAAAGCAACTAAAAAAAAAAAAAAGCCATGGAATTAGATTAGGCCATATGTCAATAGCCTGTTACCAGAATGTTTATATAAGCAATTTTCAAGGGTGAAAGAAAATATGCCATTCACTTGGAAAAAATGCATTTATTTCAAACTGTGAGGACGTATATCTTATTATAGAACATATGTCATGGGAATTAGAACTCTGGCACTTGGGAAAAGCTACATATCATTTTCAAATTGTTACCAATGGTCTTTAATGTCAAGTTAGGTAATTTCCTATGTCTTGTTTTGGGAAGATTTGTTTGGGTGAACATAAATAAGAACTGGCCTAAAATAAATTTTACTGATTATATTACATTTTATGATCATTCATTAAAAGTGGGGCCCATAATCCATAAGAAATTTACAATCAAATTTGCCCACTCATATTTGCAGGTATAATTACTGCAGTGATTTATTTACTTTAGGTAGGTGTGGGTGCAAAAGGTATCTACACATCTAGGAACTCCTCACACATATGGGAACACTAATGATATGCATCTAATTACTTCACACAGGTTATTTCATGAAAGCAATATCACCTTTACTATATAAGAAACAGATTTTCATCACTAAAGGACTCCTGAGAAGAGCAAAGAACTGACTGCTATTGCAACTTATCATGAAAATACAGTACAAATTATGTAAGCATTTAGAAACTTTCAGGTGTTCATTTATGAATAAAAAATATAGGCTATGTCATATTGTCAGTGGAATTTAAAAATTTAATTGTGTTTTGGATGAGGTTTTTTTCATAAGTACTTGTGTACTGAAACAAGTTTCAGAGAAGTCATATCCACAGTTTTCCCTTGAAGTAAACTAGATATTCATCTAAATTCAACTGAATATCTTCTAAGAATGGGTAAACTGAGGCATGGATAAGTTAAATAGTTTCATCAAAATTACAGTAGCAAGAAGTCAATTGACTGTTGCAACAAGCAAGAAAAGCTCAATTAGAAAAAAATGCTGTTGTATGTTTCAATTTCCTTCATTCACTACCAGAATTCTCTGACAAAAAAATAATAGATAACTGAACTACACTAAATTGTTTAAAACCTCAGAAACCAATTGGGTTCAGGCTCTGGGTGAAAGTCCAGGTTTTATTTTATTTGAACCTGTTCATCCATTCTTAATTAGAAAGTAGGTTGATAAAATGACTACTTTGAAATGTGCATAAACTGTAAAGTAGTAAGATTGAGGTATATGAATATATATATATATATAATATATAATACAAAATACNTATATATATATATATACACACATATATATAGTAGTTCCTGCAAAAAAAACCGTCTCTACATATGGCTTGGGCTAATGGCCAATAAATTTATTACTAGAAGAAATTACAAATGTTGCTGAACACTGTTACAACGTAGAGATGAATCAAAATATAACAGAAATACGGATAATAGAACATTCCATCTGATATTTCACAATAGTTATCTTGTCGGAGGAAACTGTGAAGCTTGATTGAACAAAAGATAAAGTTAATACTACCTAATCAGAAGAGACCATTATAGATCAGCGAAACTGCAAAACAGAATTATATGACAAGGGGCAAGCCACATTATCTAAATTAACATTTTTCCAGCATGAACAAGAAGGGCCACTGTAGGAAAACGAGAGCTAAATAGTGTGGCCTGCATTTAGTCAACCTGAAGTAATTATTAATTTATGGTTGTCTGTGATTTTAATGAAAATGAAAGCTGAGAGGAAAGAATTGAGAGAGATAATGTGCCGTGAAATTGAGTTTCATTTATTTTGGGGGGCCACCTTTTTTCTTTTCTTTATTTTTTATGTTCTCATTTTGTTTTTGCAAAAGGAAAAGAAGCTAAGACAAAATGTCCACATTAAAATTTTACCAAGGTTATGTAACCGTATACATGCTTTCATTGCTTTAAAAATGAGCTATTAAAAATGGCCAGAGACTGAACTCACTGGCTTGCTCTGTTTCTAGCAGGAATGACCAAAGATGACTTCTTTTTTACCTTTTTCAGAATTACCACTTTTCAAAGACAATATTTTGCTATAGCAATTTTGTCATCAGACAATAGGTTTGACTAATAAAATTTACATCTTTCAGAAATACTCTGTCATCAATAGTCTCTTGTGGAATTTTGGAACTCAAAATTATGGACAAAATCATAGGCAAGGAACATGGTCAAACTACAGTAGCTGCCTTTTAGTTTCAATTGTTTGTCTTGTTCTCTTTCCACTAAGAAATTGCTGTAAATAAATCAACAGGTGCTGTTTTGACTTGTAAAAAAAGATTAAAAAGAAAGGAAATAATATTTGCATTTTTAAAATGGATTAAGTTTCGGTTAAAGGAAAGTTTGAGAGGCACAAGGAATAACAGTTTTAAAAGCACACGACCTACTTCATTATGTTTGGGATTTTATAGTCACCAGTCTGTACAACACCCACAGCCTTCAGGACAATTCAAAAGCAATACAGAAATGTTTGGTCATTCTGGAATGGATGACATGCGAGCTTTGCTTTCTAGAGCTGTGTGAGAACAGTTATGGGGTTTGTACTTTACCCTCTCTGTGTTCAGAAATTATTTTCAATATATTCTGAGAGCAAGAATCTTGTCTGTTATCAACTTTTAATGATATTTAAGACACTGTGGTGTGTCAGACATATATTGTAGTCCAGCAGATATAATACAGTACCTATGGGAGATCTTTGTTCATCTGAAATGGTAGCTGAAGTCCAGAATATCTCAAGCTATCTCAAAAGGAACTAAAGAGCTGTGTATGATCAACTAATCCATGTCATGTTGACCACAATGATTAGATTTTCATTGACTTTAACAAAAGCCCCAAATCCTCTTGATTACCTAGAAGCTTTGTAGACTTCTGAAGAAAAAGCCTACAAAAGAGTGAATCCTATATTTAGCTATTAATTTTGACCTTAAAAGCTACTTCTACCTGCAGGAAAGCTGAATTCTACCCCCAAAACCCCAAACAAAACAAACAAACAAAAAATCACAAAACTCTTTCTTATACAACATTCTGTCAGGTTCTCTCCATTCCAGAAAGGAAAAATCACGTACATTTTGGCTTAGGGACCAGCAAAGTACACATAACTTAAGTGCCCTGCTCCAGCCAGGACAGAGTTAACTTTTGCATGAGGGGACTTGGCTAGGACTGGGAGGTTATTCTATACCACCTCACATCATTGCCGGGGTCAGGGGGAAGGGGATATCTTCCAGGGAGAAGGGGTGTCTTCCAGTCGAGTGAGCATGGCTGAGGGAGCAGCTGAGTAAAGCCAGTTCTGAGCATTTTGCATGTGAATCTCTCTCCTCTCCCTTGTACATTTCTGTTATTAATATTGTTTCTCTTACTGTTCATTTTTCTTATCTCACTGCTGTTTCCAATAAATGGCTTTTTTTGCAACTCGTAATCTTCACTTTTTGTGCCTCCATTTCTCCTCTGCATCCCACTGCACAGGAGGTAGAGAAGGAGGGGAACAAGAGAGCAGCAGCGTGGTTTGGAGAGTCTCAGTGGGAGCACTAAATTGGGGAGTACCATTCCCAAACCATGACATTAAGAGTAGGATTTCTTGGAGGAGGGGGAAATAAATGAAGGGAGGGGAAAATAAATGAAGGGAGGGAGGAAGGAAGGAAGAAGGGAGGAAAGGAGGGAGGGAGGGACGGAGGGAGGGAGGGAGGAAGGAAGGAAGGAAGGAAGGAAGGAAGAAGGAAGGAAGGAAGGAAGGAAGGAGCAAACATATTGATTTGTTATTCAAATGGAAAAGATACTAATGAGTGTTTTGAGATACCTTCATACATTCATGCCAAATCAGACCAAAATATAAAGATAACTATCTAAGGTCACGTGTTTAGAAATATATGCTGGCTGATTCAGTAATGGGACACAGGACACAAGACAAGGAAATTTGATGTGATCAAAGCTGACATTGAATAGAAGAGACGATGTATTTACTTACACCCTGATTATCATCAGTTATTACTGATTAATCAATTGACCCAAGACTGAGGTTGAAATAGTGGAGAGATGTGGAGAGATTATCATCCATAACATAATGTACAGTTCTGAATCAATCTATAAGTTTTGAATCAATAGTGATCAGGCTAAATAATTAATTTCTCGGTATATTCTACAAAAATTTGTTTATTTAATGTGTACCTGTTTCTTGTGGAAATGGAAATTAATTCATGCAGGGAGATGATGTGTGAAGGTAATGTTTTCTTTTTCTGTTAAGTGTCCTACATGTAGCTGCTGGGTTTACATACAGAGGAACTGAGGAAGCAAACAAAGGAAAGGTAGAAAAAGTGAGTGAAAAATTATTGTTGAAGACTCAAAATTTTGATTATATAGTGTCATAAGTTATATATTCCTGAGCTTACCAAAATATTTCATAGTAACAGGTTAACTTAAAATAACTTGGAAAATAATAGAAATTAATTTTATCATCAACATGTTCCATAAATATTTTCCTCATTTCTTGACTATGTTTAAGTTTGTTTTTTCCTTCCTATGACTATGAGTAACTTTTAGGTATTTACTGTAATGGGCCTGATTCCTAGGCACACAACATTTGTTAGCAGTTAAATACCTCACTGAAGTTGATTGAATTTAATGTGCATTTTTGCAAACTTTTGTTGAAATAAAAGTCAAGGATAACATACTTACTTCAATTTTCATATCAAACACTTCATTTACCATCAGAAGCAGAAGATACAGTGCTTCTATGGTTGAGAATTGCTATCCTGAAAAACTAGCAATACTTAGGCAATTGCCTACCTTGAAATCAAAGATCAACAGAAACCAGAATAGCCTATGGCTTTTCTGTGACAGAATGACAACCTGTGGCTTCTCTGTGATAGTCTGACACTCTCATTTTGAAGGGTACAAAGACACCCAAGGACTTGTGCTACTGCTTGCCCTTGTTGTTGCTAAAATAAGCCCAGCTTAATAAAGTGGCAATATTTTCAGTGTTTTTACTAAGAGCTAAAAAGTTTTCTGCAGTGTGTTCATCAGTGAAATTGATAAATATGATAGAAATACATTGGTTATTTAACTGCATTGCCCGAAAACCTCTCATTTAGATATATTGCGTTTGTTTAATTAACGAAGTCACTAGCTTTCCAAGTGAAAAGAAAGTAAAAAGCTCATATACATTATTCTCCTTTACTTTCTCATTAGCTGCAGCACTTTCTGACAAATATTGACCTGTAATTCTTTCCCTCTGCCAGAGAATTAAATAAAATATGAACTGCACACAATATACACCATCTGTCCAATTCTACAAACTGGTAAGTATGTTCACTCCCATTGACTTTACTTCAAGCCCAAACTGCCCACAAACAAGAAACATTCATACATCACACAAGTGTGTAAACTTTGCTTGCTTTTGTGTTGCATAGTTCAAATATATTTCCTTTTTCTAATAGTTTTTTTATACTAAATTTGCTGTTTAGGAGTATTGTCTATCCTGACAAACTGGCTCACTCTCAGTCTATTTCTTCTAATCTGTTCAGAAATATTCAATTACTGATCCTTTATCTATTCAGATACTTGTATTTTGTTTTATCATCTTCTTTAGTAATGCAGATGTTTTTCCCAGTAAACTACATCACATTTTATTTAACAGATATTCAGTTCTCTTCTGGTTAAGATGTTGGGTTGAATTTTCCTTGGTCTGATAGAATGCTACCAGCAGATAATGTCTACCTGTTTATGTTACAGTGAAAAGTACTTCAAGGCTTTAAAGCACTTTTTTTCTTCCTTTTTTTTTTTTTCAAAAGTCTTTCTTCACCTATAGATGCTCATTCTTATTCATGCTTCTTTATTTTCACGTGTCTTTATACATGGTTCAGTCTATCTTTAATTAGGTCATCAATAATAGAATTCAGCTCACTCCAGTATCTGATCTCAGTTGCATGCTGTTGTTTATTCTTTTAATTTCTGATCTTCCTTTAGTCAACTGATCTGTTTGAAGTATTCTACAAAAGCACGGTATATCAATATGACATATTTACCCTTTTGACACCAGTTTAAGCAATAGGTACAGCACAGTTTTATAAAATACATAAATTTGTTCCTTCCTTTAACAGAAGGGAATAGATAGAGCTCTTTTACCATCTCTAATTTGCTTTGAAACCTTGTGAATCTCTCTTCTCTCCTCTGGAGTTCCTTTCTTTTTCTCCTTTCAATTCCACCTTTATCTGTGCATCTTCAGATTAAGATATCTAAATATAGATGTCTATATATCAATATCTATATGTCAGACATGTGTCTAAGCTTTCTATGCAGTCAAGATACAGTCAATACAGCAAATGGAGCCTAAAGAGTTTCCCCTCGGGTGAACATTGGAAGTTGGTTTGCTGAAATGCTTCCTAGCCTTCATTGGCTGACTTTCTAAGGTCTTCATTTGTTTATAACTGAATTATTAGCATCTGGCTCACATAGAGATATATAAATTGAGGTGTCAGCATGAAATTGTATTGCAGGTTATGGTCTTAGTCCAGTTCCCCCCCTGTCTTCTGCAGAGTAGTTCAATCCTGCATCATACCTCACAGCTGGATGGAATTAACTCAGAAGTCTTCAGACATATTAGTTAGCAGTAGCTACCTATTTTTAAACAACTGAATTGGACCCTTTACATCCTTATGCAAAAGAAAACCCACACCTATTAAGCTCCTAAGCATTTACCTTTATTCTTAAGATGAATTGTCTATATGACTCTTCCCATTACCTCCTTCTTTATTTTACCAAGCTCAGATAGGAATTGGAGACGCACATTTATATACCAAGTACCTTTCTTACATGTTATCTGTCCAGTTTTCTTTAGATGCTTGTGTGGAAAAAAAGGCTCTAAAATCTCCATACTAATCAGGAGGACAGTACTCACAGTAGCTGGGATTTTGTAAGTCCTTACATACAGCGTGTTGGTTTCAGAAGGCTCTGGGCAAAAGCACAACAATATCAACTGACTCTGAATTCAAGAATGCCACTTTCTTTGTTGAAAAATTTCATGTTGAGTAAGCAATCCAGATTTCCAGAACAAGCCCATGTTTCAAGGGTCTTAACACGAGAATGTAGAGAGGAAGGGGAGATTAAAAAAATCATTTTTAATCTTGAAGTAAGAAAGTTTTCCTTTTCAAGTTATATTCTGTGCAATTTTCAGTACTACATATATGCTTGACTTAGATGATCTACAAGAAAAACAAAAAGTAACCAACTGAACTTCTGTTCTCTCTCTCTCTCTCTCTCCCCTCCCCATATACCCCTCCCCCTTTTCTGTTTCTTTCTACCTCACATTCTTTGTTAAATAAAATCTGTTTTATTGACTTTAGCATATGGTCTCATTGGCACCTCAATTCAGGTAGAGGCATTTCTCATTAATAAGATCTTAACAATCTCAAACAGAATTTTAGTAGAGATACAAGATCTCCTCCTATTCCTGTTCTCTAAATTGATTTAGTTCAGTGGATTGTCTCAGACTCAGAACACAGCAAACACAATGACACATCTGGTCTCCACCTCCAAGAAAAATGTGTAACTATTGTTATATTTTCATAAGAAATATTAATATGGTCTGCAGCTAATAAAATATATATGTTTAAAATTCAAATTATTAAAACTTACATTTTTAATCCTCAGTCTCTAAAGTAGAATTTGAAATCAAGGAGATATGCCTAGAAAGTGAGCGGTCATCTTGATACTTTTACAGGAAGGTACGATGTTAAATGTTAGAAGATGCATGCACTTCCCTCAAAAATACTCTTTCTCTAATGGAGTGCTGCCAGGTACAAAGAGCGTGGGGATGGGTCAAGGTTTCTGAAAGTAGTGACTGTGATATAATACTATAAGATGAAGATGGTGACTATGGGAGATGGTGTTATGGCAATGGTGTGTGAAGAAAAGTGTGCAGCACGAAGGTGGAGAGCACGGGGTAGTACTGCTTGATGGACTTGCTTGGGGTGCACTACCTGGTACACAAGTGTTTCACAGGAGTACACAGTGGGAAACATACTAAGTAGACAGGTTTCCATGCTGCCCTCATGTAATGGGGAAATTCCTTTCATATTCCATTGAGAAAAGCTTCCTGTCCCACACAACTTTTGCTATAATCTGAGAAACATTCTTTAGATTTTTGGATGTCAATGATGCTATATTTCCACACAATATTTAGCTGTAGATGGACTATACTCTTCTTTCTCAGGATCATTTGAGGAACTTTTCAAAAGTCTCCATTGTGCATGTGTTGTAATTTGCTATGCTGTGTTCTCAGAGCACCTTTGTGAAAGCAAGTAATGAGCCATCAATTAAATTAAGGCTCCTTTTCAATGTTCTCCATGTTAGCAAGATTATATTAATATGAGAGTTGATGTCCTATGTTGAAAGGCTTAAAATCATACTTTAAAATGGTATGAGAAAAGATTGTGTTCTTCAATCCATACAAAGAACATGACTGTGCTCCCCAGCCTAAAAATACTTCTTTTTTCTGTATCTTGACTGATATTTAGAAAATATCCAGACAGAAGACTCACTTTGTTAAACTGATTAGCTAACATACTATCTCTCATCCCCTTCTTTTAAATCTTATATTTGAAATATTTATAATATAATTGACAAAATTCTCCAGATTATTTTGTTATTATTATTTTGTTAATAGCTCTATGTCTTAAATATGGCAGACATTCACAAATACTAGCCAAAAAGAAGAAAATTTCTTGCAGTTAATATATCCAGTTTCCTGACTTGAATATTTTGTATAGAAAAACACTATTAAGAGTTTTTTTTAAGAACTTTATTTAGCAAATATTTTCACAGGGCAAAAAATAAGATAACAGCACTGATGAGAAAAAGTTGTGGACAGAGGAAAAAATTAAAATTGAGCTATTATTAAGAAATTATTAATGGAAATGCAAATATTTACATCCCTCATTAAACTTAACCAAGGACTGAAAAAGTGGTGGACTAAGAGATAGTAAATGCATATTAATATGTCTCTGTACGTGGCTTATTTCAAGAGACCCAAATAAGCTTGGTCTACAAAGTAGTTAATATGACACCCAAAGCACCTTATCTATCATTCTAAAATGGAGGGGAATGCCTGAATTTCACACAGCAGCTTATCAAATTGTGTGATTGTCCTGTTCTAATACACACTTATATGAACAGAGAAAAGTTCTCTGATCATATGTCCTGGGTTGTGGGATGTAGTAAAGCAATGTATTCTCCCCCACCTGCATCAGCCCTGATGAGCTGTTAATGACAGGTCGTTTGCAACACCTGCCCAGTGCAGGTTGGGCCCCTGGGACTGCAAGCTGGGGTGAGATAAGATAAGGGAACCCTGTGGTGAGGTGGGGCCTCTTTGGCCTCTTTTGGCTTCACAAAAGACACAGCTGGGAGAGCTTCCCCCTGAAAGCACCAACAATAATCACACCCATCCTGAGGAGGCCATCCCTGTTAATGGCCATCACGGACAATGGGCAGCTGGAACAACCCAACCGCCCAGAACCTCCCAAACCATCCCATCTCATCATTCCATTGGGAAATGCTCCGCCCTGGGGGAGGTACATGGACATTCCTGCGGGAATATAATGAAGCCTGCCTGGACTCTGGGGTACACTCTCTGGAACCGACTCCAGGAGCTGCAGAGGACCACTGCTCTCAGCCTGGGCTGCAGCCACCACTCCCACGGGACTGCAACCACTGCTCACCTGGACTGCAGCCTCCCTGCCTCCCCTGCCTCACCAGCGCCCCCACCTGGGTGTGGCTTTACTACTGGTGTTGTAGTTGCTGTTTGTTCTGTTGGGTTATATCTATCTATTTATCTATCTATATTTTTTAGTAAATAACTATTATTCCTTTTCCCATATTTGATCTCAAAAGCCTGATAATTTTCAAAACTATAATAATTCAGGGGAGGGGGAGATTCCTTCTGCTCCAGGAGGATCCTGCTTTTCCTTGGCAGATATCTGCCTTTCAAACTAAGACATCATAGAATCATAGGTTTTGTTTGGAAGGGGCCTTAAGGATCATTTAGTTCCAATCCTCACATGCCTGCCATGAGCAAGGATGCCACACACTAAATAGGACTGCTCAAAGCCCCATCTAGCCTGCCCTTGAACAATTTTAGGGATGTTCCCTGGTATGCATTAACACATCCACCACTTCTCTGGGCAACCTCTTCCAGAGCCTCACCACCCTCACAGTAAAGAATCTCTTTATAATATCTAATCTAAACCTGCCCTCTTTCAGGATACAGTTTTTACCCTTTTTATGTAGTCTTTATCAGAAAGAAGATGGAAAATATGGCAAATTTTTTAATTAAATTCATCTCTACATTGTACATTAATTTATTGAATACAAATATGAATGAATATAAATTTGCCAGCAACCTGTCACTAAAATATATATTTCAGCATTTTTCCCAAGAAACAAACTTTAACTTATTTTGAGAGAATATAATGGCATAAAGGTTCTGTTATTTCCGTAATTTATGGAAAATAATTTAATTCTGGGAACTGTAATGCCAAGCATGTCTATAGACCAAGGCAATTAGGAGTTTATATACACGAGGTAAGTTGCTTTCCACAAAACGTTTCCTTTAATTCCTGGCACATATGTCTTGTTTAGGAATTCTGTTACTAGCTAGTGCCATACTTTCAACAAATCATTGATGTCTGTGATGTCAGAAGCAGACAAAATCTTCTAAAATGTGTGATAGAAAGAAGAGCACCAGTCTTCAGAGGTTTAACCTTAGCTTCTTGAATTTAGCAATTATTTTCTACCTTATAGCAAGTACATTTACTTTTCTTCTGGGCAAATATATATTAAGAATTGTACAGAATCTGGCTGGATGATTAAAAGTCGTTCTCAATGAATGGATGAATAATAGCTATAACTTGTAAACCATGTGACTACTTGAAACAGCCCAAACTGTAATGTAACATCAGTACTCAAAAATTATGTTTCTTGTTTTCAACAAATCCAAGAGAACAGGTCTAGTTCTGTCCACCTATACGTCATATGAATTTTCCAACATTCTCAATGTCATTAATCAAGGAAAGTGAAGCTGCAATTTTGTTTTCTACTTCCTCTTTTGAATTCTTCAATACTTCAATTCACATTGTATAACTGCTTTATGTCAAGATTTCTTCTCTATCTAGGTAATCTGCAAGTGAAGATAACACATGAGAAATACAATTAAACTATATATGTGTTTATCTACCACTGATCCAAAAACATTACCAGTTCACTGGAAGAATAATACTATAATCTCAGAGAGTTTTGTTTTCATTTATTTTTTTCAAAACCTTTCTGCAGTATTGTCATTACAAACCACCTATTGTCACAATCTTTGTACTGATCCTTGCAAATATCAAGTCTTTTTCGTCCTTGCTATTTAAAACAAAATATACTACACTACTATTCTGATAGAGTCTTTGCACAGCTAGAAATAACTGCACCAGGATCAGAAATAAAGACCTAAGCACATTGCATTTAGTAATGCTGCACTCCTTCAGACATTTTTTCATTGATTAGCACTAAGTATAGCCTTTCAAATCCATTTAAAGTACCCTTTCCTTCCCCTCCCTAAAATAACTCATTAACAAAGTAAAATGACAGTATACTTCCCTTGATCCCATTCACAAAGTTAAGAGCAAAATTAAGGCTTAATTTGCTAATATGAAAGATGCAATTGAGACACTGTTCCTAAACTTTCTTAAAGCAGGCTTTTATCTTCTGTTCATCCCCGTCTTTACAGCAGAGAAGTGCTTTCATTCTTACAATAAAAAGGAGTAAAATATTGCTTACATTTTTAAGATATTGGAGTTTTTTTGTTTGTTTGTGAAAGGGGAAATTTGGAAAAGAGTTGCTTAGCTGTACATCAGAAAGTTAATGTCAATGCTTTTCTACTAATGAATTTTGTTCGTGTAAGAAATTTCATCCAGGCCATTCAGCACACAAAGACTTTCTAACAGTAATGTACTTGTTTTACTTTGCATTTCTTTCTACTGAAAATAACCTGAAACTTCTTCCTTAAAATAAATATTTGCATATGATGCACATTTACATGTGTGCTAAATTGCCAAAATCTCAAAGGAATCCCAGAGGATAATCTGAAAGATGTTCCAATAATGGATTATATCTGAGAGTAGTTAGCAAAAATGCCACAATTCTCATCTATTATGGGCACATGATATGTAATGGAAAAGTTGCCCATGGCACTACAATACTAGGTGTCATGATATGTATCTAATATTGTTAAAGGCTCGAGCAGGTTTTGCCACCACTGTAGTTTAGCACCTTATCAATATTTTCAACATTAAATAATTGGGATTCTTCCAAACGCCGTATTGTATAACTGAAAAAAATCCAGTATGGAGAATCTGACTTAAATATATTGCCAGATCATACAGATGAAATTACAGCACTTTTGTAGCACCCAATACATAGTATGACTGAAGTGAAAGACTTAATATACATTTGGGGTTTGACTCTTTTAAATCATATAAAGAATGAAGTACACTGGTCTATGATACATATCTGGCCTAGTTTTAACCTGACCTATAATTTGGATTAAATAATGTCCAAACGTAGATTTGGCACTAAGTTACAGTTCTACACTTAGTGTGTCTGAAGGATGGGAGACTTCTTGATTAGTGAAACAATTGATATGAACAAATCCATTTGGTACATTTTACTGCTGGAATGGCAAGAATCTACTAAGTCATTAGCGATGCTTAGGATTTAGCTCCGTGTATTGCAGTGGCTCTGCCAGATATCAGAATTTGTAGGAGATTGAAAAGTACATAATGAACATCCCAAAATGATTCTGAGATAACACTAATAGGAATCTAGATTAATTTCTTGTTTTCCTTCTGCTAGCTAGGAGAAAAGGATGTGTGTATTATATCTTAAATGGTGATTCATGTTTTAATGATTAAACATTATGCGCAAGATCTTCAGTTTATGTACTTAGTTGGCCAGTTATGATCCTGCTGCAACTACAAAGATTTAACAGCTGTATTAGCATGCAACAGAGCCTGAGACTATAACAGACACACCAAAATGGCAAGGGAGGCAGAGCAATAGTGAAAAGACACTCACACGCAGGTTTACTAATAAGCTTTTTATTACTTTCTTCTGTAAATACCAACTTGCACATTCAAATACCTGACCCAAGATCTGCAGAAATTAAGTTCAATAATAGGCGTGTTATTCTACTCTTCATGGCAGATGGAAAATTGTAGCCATACTTACAGATTTTTTTCTGGAAACTTGGATTTTTGATCCAGTTGTTGTAATTGTCAATCCTTTATTTATTCTTTTGCAAACAAAGTTTCTTTAAATCTTTTAAGAAGTGGCACTATGATAATATCCTATAAAATATTAGTTATTAAAGGGTATATTTCTATGATAATTAAGGAGATAGAGAAGATATGACAAAAGCTTATGGCTAGATTTTTAAGAGCTTCTTGTTTTCTAAATTGCCAGGTCATACCTGAATATTTGCTATTAACATAGGATCTGCTGAGATGTCTCTTTGAATATTTAAAACACATTTTTGTATGCGTTCTTTCCTTTCTTTACAGTCACATAGCACCTCATTCTTGATTAACATTAATCAGTCTATTCAGGCTGAAAGGTAATTTCTTTTGAAGTTATGTGTGCTGGTCTGAAGGAAAGTATTGTGGTTTTCTTTTATGTACGTGAACAATGGTGAAGCAAGATACCCACTACAGATAAAAATAGTCCATTAATAATGGTAATACAGAGCACTTATGAGACTTATTATCTGCAAAGCAATTTACAAACAATATCCAATTAATCTTCTCGTTACTCAGTGTAATCCATTCATTACCTAATGGATCCCAAATCCTTAATGCAATAGCAAGTTTCTAACAATACGTCTGAGGCTACCTTTTGCAGCTAAAATTCTTATTTTACTGACAGTTAGGGTGGCTGAGCAGAAACACATTAGGACAATTTCTTGGAGCTAGACTGTGTGAAACTTTGCTCTCAGTGATTT
The DNA here is from genome assembly GCA_013400975.1 of Atrichornis clamosus. Lineage (NCBI taxonomy): Eukaryota > Metazoa > Chordata > Aves > Passeriformes > Menuridae > Atrichornis > Atrichornis clamosus. Next base: position 178,853 of record WBMZ01005509.1, read on the forward strand.
CAACTCCTGGAGCAACATGTACCTGATCCTGTCTGACAATGTCTCGTATCATAACAGCTAAATTAATAATAGTGAAAGGAAAGGGAAACTCCAAAGTGAAACTTAGGGGTACTTCAAGAAAAAAAAGTTATAATATATAATTATACTATACTTTTTAAAACCCCTATAAGATGGTGTCAAGGATAGGTATTACCTATGAGTTAGTACCAGAAGATTTTTTTAAAAATATCAGTAGAATCCTGATTGGAAAAGCTCTTGCCATGATTCCATGGTAATTTTCACATTATTATCTGACCTGAATATAAATGCACAGTTTCATGATGAACTCACTCTAAAACAAGCCAAGGTTAAATTGCATCAGAAATGCTAATCTTGGTAAATTCTGTGGCCTTTACAACATTCTTCTATTCTTCAGACCAGCAAGTGGTTTCCAGCCTTGTATTGTGAATAGAAGTTCAGAATATGGAGTGATGTTTTTGCTTCCTAACTTTAGCCCTCTAAATTAAGAGGACTGTTTTTCAGTGTTTAGTCTTGGAGAAAAATAGATGCTATGACTGGCTAGCCAGGATTTATTTGCCTAAAGACAGATACCTAAACTCCATGGGGGTGTCATCTAGTCTGTCTGTCTCTCCAAGGCCAAAGGAGATGCCAAACATCTGGTGTCCCTTCCTACTGCAGCAGATGGGGCCCAGATGCCTTATCTCCTCAGCCTTTAGATGGCATTTCTTATTGTTTAGGGAAGTGAATGCTTTCTATTCTGTCCCTCTGCTATGTGCCTCTGGTGAGTCACTTGTGCCCCCAAGAGACAGAGGAATGCCTCCTTGGGTGAACAAGTGTACACAGCCACGAGACTCTAAGTTTCATACACATTTTCTAACACTTCAGAAAAAGTAGCTGATTCCCTTATTATACATTGATCACAGCTGCATATGAATTATCTTAATTTTCATTTTAAAAATATTTGTCTCTTATGTTGCCAACAACTTTACCTCTTTAGCTGTGCAACCTCTTTTTTTATTATTATTTATTTTTTACTGTTAATCATTTTTGTGATCTTACAAGTAAGTGTAATTAAATTAATTTCCTAAGCTGGGGGAATATGTTTTCTCATAATATAGTGTCCCCCCATGCAGTAAACTCATCTTGTATTCCATTAGACAATCCTTTCCAATTATTTCAGCCACCTCACCCCTCTTGTCAATGCATTCTCTCAGTGCTGCAAGAAAAAAACATCCAACTCAAAGGCTTCCTCATTGTCCTGCAAAGTTATTCCTTTAGCTGGAGCTTTATATAGGAAGAGGGCAATGTATTCCTTAGCTGCATTCCTTAGTTTATGCTCATTATCACGTGAAGTCAGCCTTGGCATCTCAGAATACTCAGCATTCTTTGTCCAGAACAACAAACCATTTAGAATTGAGCTCCTAGCAGCTGAAAGGTCATGTTTCATTGTATGCAGTAGTTTAGGACTGAGAGAGTAGAAAAAACTCTCAGAAGTTGTGCTCCACTCTTCCATTAACCAGGGTCCCTCAACGAAAAAATTGTAAGCTCTCATATCCAGTTGTCATGAATAAGTAGTCTGACTTCCAAAAGGCATAATCTTAAATGCAAATCCAATTCACTATATGTTCTAGGGAAGAAAAAAAATTAAGTTATTTGTATGTCATTAAGGATCTTGTTGCCAAAAGAAGGGAATAAATATTTTGTGCTAATTTTCACTACTTGTAATAACAAAGTAAATAATTTTAAAAATACACAAAACCTCCATACACCATATGGACTTTCCATTGAATCTGTCCCCTACTTTGCTGGCATTGAAGATTACTTCACATTTATCAAATTACATTGTCAAATGCATCTTCTTGCAATCTATTCAATGATTTTTTTTCCTTTGTCATTTTGATAAGGGTTTCTAACAAATTTACTATCACGTGCTTTTACTTAAGAGATTTTAAAAATTAAGAAAAAAAGTAAGACATTTCTTTGAATTCAATATTTCAGTGTTGCTGAGGACTAAAATTCATACTGATTTCATTTTGCATGTGGCAGTGGTGGACATTGACACCTCCACCCCTGAGAGGAAGAGAGCCCTGAAGGGGCTCAGGGCCTTTTGGTGGGGCAATGTCAAGGATGAAGGCCCCTGATAAAGTTGGCCCCATAATGGTTTTCTCTCCCCTTCTCTGCTAAAAGCAAGGTTTCTCCTTGAAATTGTACCCTTTCCCTGCCTGTCAATCCTAATGTCGCTTATGTTAATTACCCTTCCCTGGTTCTGGAAAGTCCTCTGGAAAGTCCCTCCTTAGTCCCATCCCCTCCTGGAAAGTCCCTTTCTCCCTCGACCCCCCATTGGTCCCAGTTTCCCTGCTCCTCCTGTCTCTCCTCCTCATTGGGCTTCCCCCAATCACCCCACCTTCCCTCTGCCCAAGGACCCTCAGATGATTGGATCCTGGAGTTTTCCCCACCCCGATTCCTCCCCGGTTATAAGATTGTGTTGTACCGTTGTACCTGGCTCTCCGTGCCAGGATCTCATCGAGAGTTGGTCTGCCATTAAACCCTCTCGGTACTCCTGCTGGAGAACCCCTCCCAACCTCTCTGCCTCCGCCTATTATTTACCGCCGGTCGGTGTGTGAGTTAGCGCGTGCCTCCTCCCAACCTGCAGGGAGTGTGAGGTACCACGGAGGGGTGATTGAACCCCCTGAGAGCGACTCCTGGAGGGACGCCTCTCAGAAGGCTGCTAGGCACCTTGTGCTTGTTCCCTTGCTCTGATCTGGCCCAGTTACCACAAGGTGCTGATGGCGGCATTTGTATATGTATTTTAAAATAGATTCCCATTGAGAAGATGCAATATAATACCATGAATGCAATAATACAATTAGTCCTGGTAGCAGCGATAAGGCCCCTGAACCCATTCCTTAAAACTTGATGGCTTACTCACATAACAAATGTTTTTGACTATTTAATTCTGTAACCTTAAGTAAGCAATACATCTATGTTGAATTTAACTTATGTACATCCTTTGAAGTTTGTAATGGAAATTATAACTTTTAAAAATTGAGAAATGTCCTTTTAAATATGAAATTCAGTCTTAACTCAGTATAGTCTTCCATCTCTATTTTCAGTTACTGCTGCATTGCATCCCTACTCTCCTCATAATGCCTCTCACTTTCCTTTGAAAGGTACAGGCACAGATTTTCCCAAACTCACTGTTAGAGTGCTATAGAATATTGGTATATTCTATACATTCTAAGGTTTATGGGAATGACTGTGAAAGGTATATCATTTAGTACAGAGTGATGGCTATTGGATAGGTTTGCAAAGCCAGTTTTCATAGCTCTATGCCTAACTCACGTTCCTTATGGAACACTACACAGGTTGTCTAACAGGCACTAACAAAAGTGGGACTCAATTCAGTTATCCACAATAAGACAAGTTGTAGCCTTCTGAAATATTCCAGATGTGTAATTTGGAAGGTAAAATACAAGACTTACAGATCTATGCCCTTCGAAGCAATGACTGGAATCCAGGAAAATTAGGCCTAGGTCCCAAAATACATTCAATTTTAGATGCCTATATTTGGTATCCGATTTGGGTCTAGAGATTCATGAAGCAATAGACATTAAGGATACTTTCATATTTCAGTCCCAACCATTTTCTATCTTTAGCATTTACTTTCATGAGATAGTACAGAGATACAGATCCCCCCTCTACAAAACCAACTACAAACAGGCTTTATTTAGAGATAAATAAGGGCCTAGCCTATCTAGCCAAGGACAGAATTTTTTTTCTCTTCTCATACATTCTGGTGATACATATCACAGATTGGTGTATAATCTGATTTACAAGACCTTCATGTTGTAGAAGATAAATGTGTTGGATAGTTTCTAAGACTACTAAACTGCTTACACTTTTGCACACTCAAACCCTCTGCTTTGGCCGACAAAATAAGCTTGATCAGGCCAATATTATAACTCCCTTTGTTCACTCTAAGATGCTGTTAGTCCGTTTAATCATTATGTTGCTCCTGGTTCCCACTTTGTCGTGTGCTGTGTTCTTCTACCATCATTTATACCCTAGAGGGCTTATTGATTTATGTACTCTTATAATTAGAATATAGTTTACAGTCCACAGGTTAACCTTTACTCTTTATATAGTCTGTATGAACAAAATTAGAAACTGGACTGACTGTATATGATCCTGGTTATTATTCAACCTCATGACACTTCCAGAAAAAGTGTAATTTAGAAATGTTTTTACCTAAATATTCTATTTAATTATTTCTAAATTTGAATGCCTAAAAATACTTAAAGTCCTTATTTTTATCGCTGTTCTCATACCCATCTGAATTCAATATTACACTGCATCCAAAACTAGCAAATACGCATGTCTACAATTGACTGTCATGTCTACCTCCTGAATATCAGAGCTTCGTGTTTATAACAACCCCGTATGGTAATACTGTTTTACTTACTGAAATAATTTCTACTACTTTTCCCTTCCCTTCCCTTCCCTTCCCTTTGCTCCTTTTTCACTTTCCTCTCTTCTTCTCTTTGCACTCTTTCTTAT
>WBMZ01005509.1:183559-193559 GCA_013400975.1 Atrichornis clamosus
CTTCCCTTCCCTTCCCTTCCCTTCCCTTCCCTTCCCTTCCCTTCCCCTCTCTCTGTATTTTTTGCAGTTTTCACTTTCTTCCAGAGAGTATTGTCACTTGCTTTTGTCATGTCACCTAATATTTCCTAATATTTTGTCTTTATTTCTAATCCTTCACATCAAATTCTGTATTAAATAACATTCACAGATCTTTCATACAGGTTTAAGACTACTAGAGTTCCTCAGGTAATGCCACAGAGGATCATTTTGAAAGGAAACATGAGATCTTGTAATGAAGTCAAAGCACACAACCTTCAAGTTAAAAAGCTGGCTTTGCATAATGAAGGGATGCCTTCACGCCTTCGCAAACATAAAACCATCTTGTAAGATTCTTCAAGTATTTTCCCAGGACTACAAATTAGTTTTTTTGTCATCTATAAGACAATGCATATGAATATTCCCAGAATAATATTTTGGGCAACTTTCACAAAACAGAACACCTTCTGTGATGTTGATGCGGTATTTTGCAAAGCTCAACTACTGCATTTTGACCAGCTCTTACTTAAAATAAAGTTCGTGTCACCAGAGGCATTCTTCAACTAGTTTTGCTTTCAAGTTCCCAGCAGTGTTCTTTCATTTTACAGCTTCTCAAATATAAACATATTAGCCACTTTATTGTTGCTGGGAGTTTCACTTGCAGCTTAAGATACATTTCCAGCTGGAAGTTTAATAGATTTTCAGGTCTCTAAAAATATTTTACACTTACATGCAATGGATGAGAATGGCTTTAATGACACTTGTAGGAATTTCTGACTTGGGATTTCACAGAGTTCAGTCACTGAAACAATAAAGAGTTTTCAAAAGCTGTAAAAAACTCCGTCAGTTTCAGTCATTCAGGAGACTTATCAAAATAATATTAATGGAGAATTCTCTGAGATGAGATTCTTATGATGATGCTACTTATTATGCTCATTTAATGTTTTTGCTAAGAGGAAAAAATAGATGTTTTCTTGCTCTATTTTAAATTAGCTTAATATTTTAATGAGGCTGCTAAATACTTCTATAAACACAGCAGAAATATTTCATAGTTCATCAAAATTATTCACATGCATTTTCCCAGAGATAAAGTTTTTTAAATATTGAAATGGAAAAAAAAGGATACAGTGGCACCTTTGAAGTAAAGTGGTGTCAAAAACCCCCTTCAGTTTGATTGAAAACATCCTTTAAAGTACCTCAATATTTGGGGTTTTTCTTGTTTCTTTACATGTTCATATTTTCAAGATTTTCTTTCCATGAAGCTGTATCTAGACAAGTACTGAGGCCAAAACTGTCTTGCCATTTAAGTCAAAGACAGAATCTCTTTGCCAATTTATAAATGAGATATGTGACATCTCAGATCCATTTAACTGGAGCTTTTTCAGTAGAGTCACATTCAAATTATACTATGAAATTAATTAAATCCTCTAAAATGCCTTAATATTGTAGCATTAAAGCAGATCTTAATAAAATACATAGATTAAGCGAACCAGGGAACCATTGGGCAGTTTTGTGTTTTGATTGTGTTCATACAGTGGTTCAGGGATGGATCTCACAATTGTGAAAGAGATCACATACATTGAGAGAGTAACACAGCATGTGAGCTAAAGATATAACATGATAAGATTAGTTGGCGTTCACCAACATGACAATCTATTTTTAATGGAACACCTAGATTAGGAAATGCAATTTGTTTGGGTTTATGTACTTCTTGACAGAATATGGCTGTCTTAACTGAAAGATGTAATTGCTTTTGTTAGTCTCTCTTTCATGCCTGATATAATTTTCAAGCAGAAGAATAATAGAGCTAAAACAGTCTTTTTACAGTTAAAGTGCACACTCAGTACACCTTTTTTCAGTTCTTAACACTGTATAAATAAAATGTGTCATGCATATAACGGCAATGAACACTTATATGCATTAATTCATATAATTAACTCCAGCACTACAATGCTTCACACTTTTTTGTATCTCTGTGTGAATACACACTTTTTTGTATCTCTTTTGTATAACTGTATGTTTGCATCAGTATAGCATATGTATACATTGTAGTCATATACAGGCAAAACTGCAAAGTATATTTTCTTATGGAATTATTCTGACGATAGGTGTTGAAAACCATAACTCTTACTGGCAGTCACTGCTTTACAAAAAACCCAAAGATGCAGGATGCAAATTCAGTAATTTCATATAACGATACCATAACAAGCTATCACCTTTCATGAATCTGCTACTGAAAATGGAATAGATTAGTGAAAGATGATCATCAGAACCATGATGCTTTGGGAAGAAGCTATTCTACAAAATATTGCCAAGAAGCTTCTGGAATTCTGTTGCAGGAAAAAAACCATGCATTCCTAACATTGGGGGGATTTGAGAATTGTGTGCATTGCACTATATTTTTTAAAAATGGAATGTTATATAAAATACCTGTTTATATGTATATGAAATGTATGTTATTAATTCTCAGCTCTGTTGCCAATAGAAACTGTCCCTTACACCTATTTAAAACTGAAGTATACAATTATTAACAGAAATAGTCTATAGTCACAATGCAACTCAAAACTGATTTGTGTGAAAAAAGAGAGCTGTTTTTCCTCAAAAGTACATTCTTAAATAAGAGAGAGTTGGAAATAAAAGGCAAACTGCACCTTGAAGTGAAAGAACAGGAGCAGATGTCCTTTAGCTGTGTGTTTTATTGATTTATAAACACTCAGTCAGGCTACCTCATCTCTGCAGAGTAATTTAGATATGGGAAAATATCTGTGAAATATATTGATTGCATTATTGATTGAAAAGCCAATTGCTGTTGCACTCCTGTTTTACCATTTAAGTCCTGACACATTTTGACATATGAGCCAGCTGCGACTGCTGCCTCGATACTGCAATGAGATAATGTGAAAGCTGTCATAACCACTTCTGTGTCAGCCACAAGGATTTACAGTGTACTAGTGCTGCTATTTAGCTTGTTCCTTAACCACCTGAATAATTAAGGTTTGTTAAAGCTTTTGCTCTTGCACATTTGGTTTATATATGTGCTGTTTTTATGTTTCCTTTCACACTGGATTGATACATCATGAACAAAAGAAATGTAGAAACCAGGCTGTTATTATTCAAACCTTATACACGTGGGGATGATTGTTTCTGCTCAAATATTTCTCTCCACTCCGTGAGGAATTTGGATTTTAGAACATTTCGCAGGGGAATTCTCACTTGTTTCCAGATCAGTTTACACTCAGCAGCAATAAATCAAGGGAGGACAGGAAAAAACCCTCTACAGCCTATTAACAACTCTGTCATTTATTTTGAAATCTGAAAGTGTGTAAAATACAATGAAAGCAAAAACATACAGCATTTTATTTAGTATTTTTCATAATTAAAAAATACTTTTATATTTATTTATCCATCTGTTGTTGAAATTTAAATGATAGACATACCAAAAAGAGTTTTTGAACCCTGATACAAAATGCAAAATAAAAGCCTTCTCATAAAATGCATCCTTGAAGAACAAAAGAAAATTTTCCTTTATTAGGTCCACATTTTATCATGGCTTGAAGTGAACTATACAGTTTTATCACCTTCTTTCCTACTCTTATCTGTGAAATAAGAAGGCATTTTCATAGTAACTTTAACTCATTTATTTTACTATAATCAATATGGACTTTTATTTTTCCTAAGGAGACTGATTATATAGTTAGAATCATAGAATCATAGGATATCCTGAGTTGGAAGGGGCCCATTAGGATCATCAAAGTCCAACTCCAGTTCATTCATGCCATGTCTTGTTTATTTTCAGTTGCATATTTCTTGACCTTTTGACCAGATCCAGACCTTCAGGTATAATCCATGTGGGACTTATCCTGTGCCCTGACAGAACGGCATTGATTTAGTTGTATTCTGCACTTGCTCTAGGTTGTACCTGTCTAGGTCTGACAACAGGACAGATTTTTTATCATGATCCTTGTATTTCTCCCAGGGTACCAGATGAACTGTAGGCATTCTCTAGACCTGTTTGGAGGGACTCCTTGTGAAAGACTGGAATGTTAATGGTTAATTACTCAAACAATCACTTGCCATTTGCAAAAGCAGCTGGTGCTTTGCTGACTGTGTGCAAGGTAACAGCCCAGGTGCAGAGGGGGTGTGCACCCAACCTTTTGTTTAGTGACATGCTGGGGTTTGACCCAGATAAGGGAAGAGGCTGACAAGAAGCAGATCCTGCTAGGTGGGATAATGCTTTTTTATCATGCCAATCTCCTCTCTTACAGAACTGGCTGTGGTGTAAAACTCCCTCTCAGGGAAGTACCAGAACATTCACCTGTAGGCCTGAGAGCTTTTATCACTTCTGGTGTGCCATAACTGGCTCAAGTACACTGATGTGAGAGGCAGCTGTCATGTCTTAAAAAGTTTGATAAACCATCAAAGACCCCCAAGTGCTCCCAGATTCCTTGCTGAGGCCTCCCACAAGAGGACTGTGCATGACCCATAGTGTTGCAAGAGAGAGTGTAACAATCCCTCCCAATGGGGGGCACCTGGGCATTCCCACATGAACCTGAGTGTACATTAACGCATTGAACTTTGTGTTTCACAGGCTTCCCCCACCCCTGACAGATCGGAGACCATGACCATCACTTCGACCAATGGACATTGACATTGCAACAGTCAAGACCCACGGGTGGTGATATCTTTCTACTCTTATTTTTTCTTTCTCTTTCTTTCTGTTCCTTATACATTTTCTTAAATATTATTTTTATGGTTTTAAATTGCTATGTTTCTACAGATAATAACCAAACCAGCTACGTACTTCCTTTCCATTGCGACTAAATTGCTCTAAAAGAAACCCTACATATATATACATATATATATAAACACTGATCATACAATGTGATTTTACTCTAATCTACCCCAAGAGTTCTATTAACAAGAACTTCAGTTACTCTTGGTTTCAGGGGCAGGTCATAACACTCCCTCACTCTTCTTTTTGTATGAAGTGTATTATTTGATATCTGAAAATGAAATATCAACAAATCTGTTATTGCATACTTTAACTTCTCTAAATGAAATGTGAAATGCATGCTACATTTGCTTATTTCATTTGAATAATCAAATTAAAATTATTTACAGTACCAAAATTGTATTGATTAGTTAGCAGGTGGAAATAGCACATGAATCTATAAAGGAAGTTTCTTCTGCTTTCATTTGGAATTAGTCTTGATCGTTGGATTATGTGATGGCTGGCCATGTATTTCATACTGCAGAACACAAACATGGAAAAATTAATTTAAAAAATGATATGACTAACAATATTCAGAAATACTGTTTCAATTTTCTCCTAGATGAAATAGTGATAATTATCAGGTGCAAACAGAATATAAATGCTAGAAACACCTAATTTTTCAGTCATTGCTATTTGACTTTATAATTTAAAATACAATTCTAGCCAAGAATTACATTTGGAAAAAAAAAACAGACCTACAAAATCTGTCGGGTTACTCTTCCTTTGTTTTTAAATGTTGCTTAAGCAGTAACTTCATATAAAGGAAGAATTATGAATATTCTCTACTAAATTCATTGTTCCTCCTTTCTCCTCTTTTCCTTGAAATTTTATTACTGGGCATGACGCCACATGATCTGGAACATCCCTTTGGTCAGCTGGGGTCCCCTGTCCTGGCTGTGTCTTCTCCCAACTTTTTGTGCATCCCCAGTCTCCTCACTTTGGGTGAAATTTGAGCAGACATAGTGCCTTGATTACGTGCAAACTCTGTTCAGCAATAGCCAAAACATTTGTGTAATCAGCAGTTTTAGCCACAAATGCAAAGTACAGCACCGTTCTGGCTGCTATGAAGTCTATCCCTGCTGGACACCGTACATCCAATAATATTCTTTTCACGTGCCAGCTGAAAAGACCTACTAGGATTTCTCTTCTAGAGCAGTAATGGAAAGGGAAGCAAGGTACAATATCTATAAGATGAATTTCAGAGATCACAGTAGTTTAGTTGTCAGATATAACAAAGGAAGCCTTGGAGGAAGTTTTAGTGGAATCAAGTGTAACATGATGAAGACATAGGTGCTGTAATACTGCTTGGAGATGAATGGATACTAGGATCCCAAATGCTGACAGCTTAGGGAAAGGGATAAGCCATTGTAAATTATATTAGCTAATATGGAACAGCAAAGACAATATTGTGCTTCATTGCAGCTTTCTGCTCAAAAGACCATTCCGAGTATCTTAATGCTTCAAGTTGCATTAGTACTTCCTTCCCCTGTTAATGCAGGAATTTCTTCCTGAAAGGCACACCCATAAAGTAAATCAGATCTTATGTGGACTGAGCCTGCTTTCTGGAGGTTACCTTTCCAAGTTCTGTTTGTCCTTTTAAAAATATAAACAGTCTAGGATAGCTCTTTTCCTATATTAGGCTTCTAATTTAGGTGGACACACATGTTCACGGCTCCTAGATCATCTTGTCATTGAGAATTGGATGTAGAACACTGAGAATAAGAAAACGCTCTCGACAAGTTGAATTCATGTATGAACAAGGAGTCAATTGTACTTCAGAGGTGTATTTCTAAGGCACACAACCTCTTGGGATGACACAGTCTACACACTCTTTCTTGCTGAAGGCTGTGCAAAGAGGCACAGTCTAGTCCTGAGGGACTGAATATAATCTAAATTACAACAATCATATTGTGGCCTGATTCCCAAGACTTTTACAGCAGCTTTACAGCTTTCAATCAATTAGATTAGGAAAAAAATATCAGGTCTTCTAGATAAAAATATTTTATTTGGGTAACAACAAAGATATGTTATTTTTCCCCACTATGGAATTATTGGCTGAGTGATAATAGGTCTATGACATTTCTTTAATTTTTTTTTTTTTAAACCTGGAGTACTTGAAAAACTGCCTATCATTTCTTGCAAGAAAAACTTCATTCTACTTCCAGATGAGCTAAGCGGGCAAACACAGGATGTCTGGGGATATACTCATTCATAACCCTATAGCAAATAATTTTGGGTTCTAAAATAATTGAGAATATGTATGCAGAAGTAGTTCAGGCAGATCATAAAAATTTTTTGCAGGGATCTTAAAGAATAGTAGTGTAGGAGGAAATACTGCTTCCTACATGTCTTTTGGACACACACTAACACAACTTACATGTTTGTACAAATATGGGACCACCCTGAAGGTATACTATGGCATTTTATTTCTGCTAAAGAATAAACTTCTCTTACGGGCAGCCTTAAAATATGAGCATTCTTACTTACCATGGGTTAAATTGCACATGTATCTCTTGCTATGGTCCTTTTACGTCCAAATACAAAGCAGTTCCCTTGCTTTAAAAGAACAATATAAATAATGAAAGAGCAAAGTGATATCCTTCCCCAAAGAATAACCATGTTCTTTGGAAAACTAGTGGTAGCTGGAGCAGATGGAAGACCACAGACAGGCAAATAACTTATTGCAAAAGTTGCAATCTCAATTCCTTCCTCTCATGTTAAAATTAGAAAATATCCATTCTTTGTAAATGTCTCCCAAAAGTTATTGCAATAGAACCTCAATTATAAGGACTGAAAAAGTCTGTGCAGAAAAGTGATGAAGGCCCAGTATCCTCAGCGGTTTGAAATCAGATTGATCATCAATCTGATCGATCAATCAATCAGATTAATCAAAATATTCAATACAGGAAAATCACATTTTCTGTTTAGTCTCTATGGTCTAAATGTTTTGTTGTTCCTATAGATGAAGAAGTGTCAAGTCTTTTCAATGTTAATGTTAAATGAACACGACTTTCTTTTAATTATAAGAGTTGGTAAATATAATAAACAACTAGATGTAGCATTGGGGTTTTTTTGTGAAGAGATTATTTTATTTTACATTCTGCAAAAAATTATTTCACACAATAGTGTTGTAAATTTAAGTATACTTCCTGCTTGTTCATTTACATTTATTTTATTCTCATTATTATACTATTTTTCTGGTCATATTTAATTTTGTGCTGAAATCATTGGAGAGGTTTTAATTTACCTGCACTGAACCTTGAAGCCGGAGTCACACTGAGCTTTGTATTATGACTTTATTAAGAACATGAACATTTTTAAAATTCTGTACATTGTATCCCTTCTTTAGGAATCTTTAGGAATCCTCTTCTTAGGAATGCCTGACAAAAAAAGAAGTAAACCAAAGACAGTACAGAAATATAGAGCCATGTTTTCTGCAGAGGGCATATTTTCTTTCAGATATTCTGAACTCTGTTGAGTAACAAATGAAGAGTACTTTTTTTGGAATATTTGTCTGAGTATAAATGTGCATTAACTTTGACTCTTGGTGGCCCCTTAATGTTCTTCCTTGAAGATTCTATTTTATTCCCCTGAGTGCACATGGAGTACTAAATTTGCACTTCATCGTTTGTACAGAATATGCTAAATATTAAGAGATCACTTGATCACCATTCTCACATGGAGACAAGACTAATGAATGAAAACTTTAAAAAAAAATCTCCTGCAGGAGAAATTTGAGCTGATCACACGGTGTGGGTTTTAAAAGTAAATGTTTTAAAAAGTGAACCACTGGATCACTTTCAAAGAGGTTACAGGGTACTCTCCATCGTGGGTGTTCTTTAAAACAGAGATGGGTATTTGGGGAAGGGAGAGGGTATGTGAGTGTGTGTGTCTTGCATTGTTTTTCAAAAAGACATTCTAGTTCAGCAACAGCCTTATGAGATTGAGCCGACTATCACCTGTGGAAATTAATTATCTGAATTAGGCAGAAGTCTAGTCTAGTGGTCAGGAGAAGTCAAAGTTCTTTGACAAAACAATTATTTACATCCAAAAATTGTCACTAATTTTCTACTCTGCCACACTTTAGTTAATTACAGAAATGTCCAACAACTTTCCTGAAAGACAGAAGATACACATTTTAGGAATAATTATATACCAAAGGATCATCTTACCTAAAAGCACATGATGTGTAAGAATGCTTACACTAACACTCCTATCTTGATTACATGAATGATGTAATACCATCTATTATCCATTAAATACTGAAAATTCTTATAATTGCCTGTGCAAAGCCAAGTGCAACTCTACTTTTACACTATTTAAATGGTAAGTATATTCAACCATGTTGAGAAAAAGTGTTTTCAACCTCAAAACTTAACATTTAATAAAACAAAGTAATATATATTTTTAAGCCAAATTATTGTTTCAAATATAAGACATTCATTTAAATGGCTGCATTATTTTTTTTCACTCAAATAGCATATTACCAATGGTTTAGCTGTCACGCTATATTTGCTGCTAGACAAATCAGTAAGAGACTACAACATATTTTCAAGGCAAGGAATCTCATTCAGCAGTAGTGTTGCTTCACTACAAATCCCCTGAGAATGGCAAAATGCTTTGGGTGACACACCCAAAAAGCACACCCAAGGGCGTGGGAGGTATTAAGAAATTTCAGTGATATGACGAGCCTCATGTAGTAGGGGTCTAAAGACCTAAATAAGAATATTGAATAAACAGGGTCATGTTGAACTATTTATATGATGAAATTGTGGAGATACAATTTTAATAAACACTACAGAATATGTATTGCTTTTTCATTTTTTCCCCAGCAATTAGCTTTCTGTGACAATTATATGTATGCTCCAGAGTTTGTAAGGGAGGCTTGAAATTGTCATTGATGAATGTACTGAGTTTAAGTCATGTATTGTTCCGCGTTTACAACAGAAGCACACTACCATATTAAAGGAATCACATAGATATGGAAAAACCAAAAACATTAGCATATGTGCTTTATTCATACTTTCAACAGGAATCATTTCAAAATGGAACTTGTCAGTGATCAAGTGAAAGCCATCAATGCAATATCAAGTTTTAACTTGTACATTATGTAACAGACTCTAACTATATACGTATACCAAATGTGGTTTGGTTATGAAAATGCAATGCATAATGATTTATTAGATATATTTATCTGGATGTGAGTAAATG
>WBMZ01005509.1:198559-311059 GCA_013400975.1 Atrichornis clamosus
AAATATCTTACTATTCCTCATGCTTAAGAATTATCAAAATACCTTAATATGAATTTGCATAGCCTTGAATTGAAGGATATTATGCTTAGCATTACATCCCAGAACATCCAGGTGCCGCTGGTGTTAGCAGCTGGGTGTTTCCCTGTGGAACAAGGAAGCCTGGTGGCACCAGGACAGCCCCAGCCACAGACATCAGGATCTCCACGGGCATAGGAATGGATCAAGGCTGAGCTGGGATGTGGGTCCTGGGTAGGGCCAACTCAGAGGGGAACATGGCCAGGCTATGGGGAGCTGGAGACCACCCCTACTGTGGCATTGTTGGGACTGACAGCTCTGAGGGCTTAAATAGGGTCCTGGAACATGGGTAGCAAGTGGAGAGAACTGAAGGGGCTGGTCAGGGACAGCCAGGGCTTGTAGGACCCTCAGGACTCTAATAATTATTCTGATAATTGCTGTAATCAGTATATAATTTCCCTACCTCCTCATGTAGTGAGGGTATCACCTCGTTTTAGCACAATGATTTAACTTTCTATTTGAATCTTCCTAATTTTGCTGTAGCTGTGTGAATTCTGAACAGGTGATATACACAGAAAACAGTTTCTTCAGAACGATTTTTTCAAAGTTAAATCTTTGCTTGTAGTTTTGCAGGTTATTATATAGTATTACTATTGTTATCATTTCATTTTTGTTCTTGCTGCCAGCTTAATTACTTTCACAGTCCCCACAAGTCCCAGTGTGCTAAGGACTGTCCACGGAAAGTGCTTTTACTGCCTCTGCGTGCTTGCAGTAAAAACAGAGCTACTTCATGAATACAGAAGCAGAAACACTCAGAAACAAAAGCCAACATTAGCTAAGTTTCTCAGACTTCCACTGGACCACACAATTCCAAGCTTTTGGCGGGAATTACAGAAGATAAAATTGTCCAGAAGAAATATGTGAGAGAACCATAAACAGACTTTACAGGTATTTATAGCAAGCTCCTTCCAAGTGTGAGACATGGATGAGAGAAAACACAGAGGCATTTGTACAAAAATTTTCATAAGGATTCAAAAGATAATGGGTTACTGAGAGGAAGGAGTAGACTTTCCATTTTAACTGTACTAGAGTAGGTTTTGACTGTACCGAAGAGACTCAAGTTTGGACTGAAGTCATGGGATTTATCTAACTGAATTTGGGCATCAGGTGGTAGGTATAGTCACTACACAGGACAGATGCTCTCTACCAATGAGAGGATCACTGCATACCTACTTCACACAGAAAAATTGGTAGATTAATTTATCTCCCTTGTTAAATATGCCCACACATGGGTGAGAAGAATTATGCCCAGGAAGAGTCTGGTTTTTCCTAAGTGACTAGTTTAGTTGTTGATGTCATCTGTTGCAGCTATAAAAAATTTTGTCAGAGGAATTTTATACAAAAAAGCCTAGAAGCAAACAGAGAAATTTTAATTATATTTAGTACTTCGAGGTATGTTTCTAGGTGATTACCCAGGATCATGAAGCTGGGGAACAAAACAGAGAGAAAGCCAACCTCAGTACCCTAAAAAAATTTTTATCTGGAATGAGGGGTTCCTCAGGGTACTGCCACGGTATAA
The DNA here is from genome assembly GCA_013400975.1 of Atrichornis clamosus. Lineage (NCBI taxonomy): Eukaryota > Metazoa > Chordata > Aves > Passeriformes > Menuridae > Atrichornis > Atrichornis clamosus. Next base: position 200,154 of record WBMZ01005509.1, read on the forward strand.
ATTGGGGCAGATATTTCTGCATGTCTGAGAGGACTTTGCAGTATCTGTTAGTACCTGCAACTCACTCAGCAGAATTAATCTGGGGCAAAAGCCTCATGACTATTTCTTGAATATTCCTAGTTAGATCTTTTGAACAATTCACCCATAAAGAAAAAAAAAATGAACAAACACAAACAACCCACAAAACACCAGACTTCAACAACTCAAGAAAGAAGAACCAGGATGAATTCAAGCTTTGATCTTCCCAAAACTAATTGCGTGAAAGAGGAGAAAACTAAAAGCATGAAAGGAGGAAATGTGACTATTTCCACTGAAGTCAGTAGTAGGAATTATGCATACAAGTTGAAAAAGGAGCATATATGTCAATCACTAGGTTATGTACATCTTCATCGATCTGGGCACATCCCTTGAGGTTCTGTCCTTAAAAATTCATAGGTCTGGGGCTCTGGATCATAAACTTTATCTAGTAATCATAACTTTTTTAATCGTGTTTATACAGTTTGCAACATTGGAACATCAGGTACATGAAATTTAACAATAATTAAAAATATAAACATTGTTTATTCCTTTAAATTCTTTTTGGGAGGGGTGCTTCATATTTATTTGAAAAAAATGTAAACTGGAATGTTTTGGGAGCAAGCATTCCTGACTGCTCTAAGGAGCTATGCTCACCCTTCTTTAGAGCATATCTACCACTACCAAAGATTCAGCTTTAAAAATCCTGTCTGTATCAAAGTCCTATTAATTCATGAAGCATTAGACTCCTTGCTCCATAACTTGTGGCTTCAGTTTATGTCACCATTTAGCCCACCTAGCAGGATTTGGTTTCTTCTTTGGGTCATACAAAGTGTACCACTCCAGTACTTTGTTTAACAAGTCCTTGTGCTGTCTAATGGACTAAGAGAATGATCGTCATTGTTAGGTGCACAGGAGAGTGAACTGCATGATACACACTGTTAGTCTGATACACTCTCTGATGACAGTTTATGGTTCACCAGCTTGGTTAAACAGCACATCAGAAGCAGTGATGGGTGATCAATCTCATCCCCTATGGAATTGCTCCCCAAAATGTCATTATTGAGAAATAAATCCAGGAAATACAATCAAAAGGAATCATCAGATCTTTTGTTTAAGTTCAGAGTTATAAGGAAAGGAGATGGGGTTTTAAAAATTGTTTTTATTTGTTCTATTTATGCATGCCAATTATGAAGAAGTAGTATTATAAAGTTTCATACTGTAACTGTTTTGTAGTCCTACAGTGAAGCATGATACAGGTACTTTATAAAAAGTTACTATACATTTCCAAATGCTTTCAAGAACTGCTTCCTTTTTATTAATCCTCAGAAAGTGAATTATGGACTTCATTTTTTGCTTACAGGCACAGAATCTGGCTCTGCAGTTCTTTACTGTGTTGAAAAGTGCATTACCCTACATAACTGACTTGGCTTGGTCTAGCTAGGAAAGCAATGTAAAACAGGGTGACCAAACCTGGACCAGAGTAAGGCCAGATGTAAATACAGACTGCAGGGGTGTCAGGAGAGCAGCCCTGCAGAGAGGGAACTTGGGATGCTGGTTGGTGGCAAGATAAATAGGAGCGAGCAGTGGGCCAAACCAGGCAAACTGCACGTGGGGTGCAGCAAACACAGCGTAAACAGCAGTGAAAGAGGTGATTGTCCTGCTGTACCCAGTGTTTGTGCAGTCTCAACTGGTGTGCGGTGTGCAGGTCTGGGCCTCACAAGTTAAGAGCAATGTGAATGCATCCAGAGAAAGGTAACATAAGCGATGGAAGGGCTGGAAGGAATGTACTGTAAAAAGTGACTTTGGGCTTGTCTAGTTTTGAGAAAAGGAGGCTGAGGGGCAACCACATTGTTCTCTATGGCTTCCTGAGGCTGGAAAGTGGAGAGGGAAGTGCTAAGTTCTTCTCCCTGGGAACCAGTGATAGGACACATGGAAACGTTCCAAAGCTGCACATGGGGAGGATCAGACTAGATAAGAGAAAACATTTCTTTACAAAGAGAGGAGTCAAAAATCAGCACAGTTCCTAGAGATGCAATGTATGCGCCTATATGCAATTTATGTCAGACTTTGAAAGACATTTGGATAATGCCCTTAATAATATGTTTTACATTTTCATCATCGCTGAAATGGTCAGGCAGTTGGACTAGAGGATATTTGTGGATTCCTTACAGCTGAAGTATTCTGTTCCATTCATTTCCTTTTTGTTCTATTCTATTCTATTCTATTCTATTCTATTCTATTCTAGTCTAGTCTAGTCTAGTCTAGTCTAGTCTAGTCTATTCTATTCTATTTTAAATTTTAGTTCAGATGACCAAAATGCAAGTTTTTTTATTCCCACATCATGCATCCAAAAGTATATAATTTGATAAATATTCCTTTATCTTCACATTAATTAAACTGGAGTATTGGAAGAGTCAGAAAAGGTTAGTTCTCTCAACTCCTTTCAAGTGGGAAAAAACCCCCCAAATCTAAACTAAACAGGTTTTGACAGATAACAATTATTATTGAGAACAAATATATTCTGCCCAAACACTTTATCGTGGCTGTGTCAGAACCATTATTCACAGTCATTAAAGCTAAGAACTTTTAATGGTTTTTAAATACATAATTTCTTAATATTAAATCCTGCTTACCTATTCTGACCGTGTTCAGAAAGATGTTTAAATCATTGTCTCCTTGAAATTAAGGGAAATTATCCTATGAAGTTCTTTGTTGTTCTGTTTTTAGTTTTGGTTTAGGTGGGATTTTTTGTCTTTTTTAATTCTCTTTTTATTTTCTTCAAATACAGCTACACTTTAAACATCCAGACAGTAATGGACAGACAGTAGTCAAAAGTCATTAAATTTTGCCATAGTTCATGAAGGTTTGTATTGTCACTCAGTGTTCAACATTACATAGTGTGAAATATGCTGTCCCTTTTGAGTGCACTGCTTAAATTAGAAGGTCTTCCAATATTTCTAGTGAGCTCAAGTCATCAAGCCCATTTAAGCTCTCCAATACTTTAAAAGTATATTTACAGTCCATGTAAAGGCATGTCATGAGGCCCTTGGTGGAGCATCCATGCAGAAAGAAGCTCAGAGAAATGACAGGATATTAGCATATGGCAACAGAACACTGCACATGCCAGAGAGGAACTTTCCTAGCTTTCAAAATGGACTGTCAGGTGGTGCTTTGTGCTCTGAACACAATGTGGATGAAACCTCTTTGCAAGGTCTCCGGTCATATCAGACAGTCACAGACTGAAGAGTAGGTCCTCTTGCAAGACAGCCTGTGATTTTACTGAAACTTCCGTGGCCTGCGGAAAGGAAAAGTTGTGATTTGGAGGCATATATTTATTGACTAGCAGTGAACCTCTACAAATATTATGTTGGAAAATTTGGGCAATCCCGAGTATGGGGATTTCTACACTGAAGTACCACATCCAACAGTTTAGCTTTTATAATGATTGTTTTATGAGCCAAGGTTTTTCCCTGATATTATTTTGTGCTCTTTCTACCTGAGTCAGAGATGAAAAGTAGCCACCAATGACACACACGCTTTTTGACAAAGAAGGACAAAATATTTTCTATCCTAACAACTCTAGATTCCTGGCACTAAGCAAAACTTCTCCAAAATATCTACTGTGGAAAAATGGTCAATACACTTCTCATCATATACCAACACTTCACAGAAACTTCTGTAGAACAAAGTTACTATATATGCCATTGCCTAGTAATTGCAATTAAATGGCAATCTTTTAATGGCATTCAGTGATGCAGAGAGGTGTAAAATTCAGCAGTGTCATGCACTATGGTTGGTTTTGATCTGCAGAATTTTTTACCTGTCTTTTTTTGAATAATAAATAATTACTCATGAACATTTCAGCAAGTGAATATGTGTATAAATATATACATCTCCTCACTTAGTTCCAGACTGTCACCATTACCATTATTGTTGTAACACTTAAAGTCATCAAACTTCAGGTCTTTAGGTGAAATGGATCAATGTCATTTCTTATGTTGTCCAAATTTAAAAGATAAGGTAAGAGCTGAAACAAAATGATACCAAAGTAAAGGGAATTGCCTATATTCACAAAATGTACCAATATTAGAAAAGGATTCTACTGATTTTTGAGGCTATTAGACTACTTAATAAGAGTAAATTAGAAAATAAATAAAATGATGTTCCCCAGTCAAGAGAAAGGGATGAAAATATTTTTTTTCTTTTTTTTATACTTAGGTAGATATACCTAAACTTTTTCAGTAAGAAGGCGATGCTGCAGCTTTGTCAGAATAGGTCTGTCCTTCTTGCAACAACACATATAAATCACACATGGACACTGGAATTATGTTTCCACACACAGCTTGAGAAATTTTTTTGTTTAATTCTTAAATATATTTAGCAATTTCTGTTCAACATAAGCCCACTTTGGAGAGATATAGAAAGCCTGTACAGAATATAATTTTGATTCATTTTTGTTGTTAAACTGTCTGTCATATCTTTCAAATAACTAAAGTTAAAACTCCTAATATCCTGTCTTATAAGAAGATAATGATTTGTTTGGTTTTTATGGTGATAATTTAAGGCACTCTGTTTTAATGAAAATAATCTCTCATCAGTGTTGTTCACAGGGAGGAATGGAGAAAAAATGTGACAATTTTTTGGCAATTTTTTTTTTGTTTCCCTGAAGATAACACCTCCTAATTTAAAAGGAATTGTGTTGTTTCTGGACCTAGTCCTCTTCAGAAAAGTGAGAAGATTATGAAGCTCACAGCTCACATCTAAAACCACTTTAGAGCAACTTCAGTAAGAAATTACAGGATAGAATGTAATATTATGATCACAAATATACAAGTGATTTTTACATGTCCATGAACTGGTGAAAAATACCTTCCCACTCAGACACAGATGCAACAGAGAGCATTACTGCAAAATTAGCACCAATCTTCACTGGACCATTCAGTGTCACCAAGTATTCATCAGATATGAATTACACTCTGAACAAATTGCCTGAAGGAACAGATACAGGGATTTTCATGTTCTAAACGTGCTTTCCTATTAGTATCAAAATACTCCTTTGGAGGATATATCAACCCCTGAAGACATGCAATGAACAGAAATGCTACAATACTCAACCATTATTGCAAAGTACAGTCTTTAAAAATGAAAGATAATATACAGTAGTCTTGACTCCCTATTCCCTTAGACTCCATTATAATCACCCTTATGATGAGCCACACCTCATTATAATAACAGCCAAATTGCTTGGGTCCCAAGGGCAGACTAACAGTCAGGGTGGATTGTACTTATACTCAAAATAACCAAGAATAATCAAGATGAGTCTCTCAGTTTGACAATGTATGACCACTTTTGCATAACTAATGCTGTTCTGACAGGAAAAATGCTGGAGATTAAGCAAAAAGAATTAATCTGGCTAATAGTGATTGGAGGCATAACAGTGAGTAATGTGTCAGCATATTTACTGCAGTTAAAATAACATCTATGAAAAAAAGTTCATTTCTTTAGTTGCCCAAACAGAACTTAAAATCCTGCATATCATTTGTATAAATCTTGCATATTTCTGTACTGAAAAGATACGATGCAGTACCATTTTTAGGGTCAATGACAAGTATGGCTTCTTAATTAAAGGATAAAATCATTAAGGATGTTTGTTGATGATGAACTGGGGACAGAGTTGTCAGTTTACACCTAGTGAAGGTTTGCTCCACAGCATTTTATATCTTCAAAGTAATAGTAATTATGTTCAAGATGTTTTCCGTGAAAACCAAAACCATGTGAAACCCTTGTGGTATTGTGTTTCATTACAAATGCCAAATATAAATGAGGTTCATCAAAAGGTTTGTTAAGGTTCACGAACTTAAGAGTGGCTTTGAATTAATCGATTAGTTTTATATTGAAGCCATACAAAATTTACTTGGTTCCTTATGAAAAAGTGGAGGAAACAGTGAAGTTTTGTCTCAGTTCTCCCTTCACACTTTGATGGCCAGTTGTTAAGTCACCTGACTCACTTCACACGGAGAAAAATTGCACTGTAGGTGACTCTGAGACGCAAGGAAATAAATGCTTAATCACTAAAATTAATAAAATATAGTAACCTACAATGGCAAATAAAAATCTAGAAGCTGATACATTAAAGAGATGTAACATTAAATTGCCACCACATTTTTATTAGGCAATACCTTAAAATTAATTTCTAAAGTGGTTGAGAAAACTTATATTGACCATGATTTCCCCAATTATTGTTTTTTCTTGTCCTAATCTGATATCTTCACACAAGGCACAATCTTAATGGAAAAATAATGTTTGCAGTCAATGATTTGTAAAGCATTTTCTAGGGGGATCTCCTTCTTGTTTCAAGTGAAAAGCGAACAGCTGCAATTTGTGCCTGTAGAAGTATTCATTTGTAAAAGAGAAAGCTAATTAGGCCCAATATATTACAACCTCCATAGGACAAAGATCTCAGAAGAGGTGACAACTCACAGGATGTGCTCTAAGCTGTAATGTGGTAAGCAGTAGCACTGCATGGCCTTAGAGACACTTGAGCCATAAATTATTCATTTTTTTCCAGCCAATAGCTTCTGGGTACTCTGCATACTCCAGAACATGGAATTACTCCTTGGGCAAAGTATACTGCAGAAGTAACAGAAATCTTATGAGTTTTTTCCTTCCCTCAGAAAGGAAGTGTGGATGATTTTGCTTCCCAGTATGACACAATTTAGCTGTAAGCTTTCTGGATCAGGATTTGGAATGGAAGTTGTGGGCATCACCTTCAGTGTAAGCTCAGGGTTTAGACAGGCTTGCGAAAAGGAAAGGGAGGTGGAGAGAGATTATTCTTGGCAAGATCAGTTTCACTCATTTTCACCACCAAAACCACTTTGCGCTTGGAAACTAAACTGCGTGTGCATGTGCATGTGCATGTGTGTGTGTGTGAGTATTATAGCAGATGGAAAAGATAGAAGAGAAGTCAAAAGGTAAATCTCACTTCCTACTACACTCTTTTTTTAATCGTCTGCAATCTCACAATGCAATCAGAACTATTCACACATAGCTACTTTCACACACGGAGAAGACAGAGGGCTGAAGCCTGAGAATAAAGTCTTGAAGGAGATAGTGAAGGGGTAGTAAAAAATCCCTTTGTTATCTGGTATCTTCACTTTCACTAGGAAGTTGCATTAAGGCTTGAAGTTACAGATAAAATTGATTCTAGAATTCAACCAAAAGTTCTACAGGCAACTGTGGATGAGTTTTCGTACACAGATAATCCATGATCTAATTTTCTAGAAACAAACAATTACAAGAGTTTTATCTAATCTGCAAATCACAGCTTCCATTATTTCTTAAAAGTCAACTGAAAAAGCTCACCTTTACCCAATACCTCAGGCTTTGGGATCTTAAACCAGGATTGGAACAGGGTGAAGAACTAAAATCCATTGTACTAAAATAGAGGTGTGAAGACACAGTGTGATAAATTAATCAGTAGGTAAAACCACTGGAAAAAAAAATCTTTAATTGACACCTTTTCATTATTTACACTGAAATGAAAAACTATTAAGACAATATACTAATATACTCATTTGGAAAGTCTTTGCCTGTACTCAGCTGCATAGGGACCCATATATTTAATGTTAGAAAGATTTTAAAGGGACTATTTCAATTTGACCTTTGCTTTCCACAGATGTCATCTCTCCTTTCATACTCATCTAAAAAATAGAAAAGGATTACTGCTAGTGGTGCTGCCGAAAAATCTTTCAAAAGTCACACATCACTTACAGAATAGTTCAGTAAAATTTTATTGCAGGATTTTGTTAGAAAAAAAGTCATGCTAAGCTCTCACATATCTGGCTGAACTGGTAAGAAAGACCCCACTTTCAACTTATTTGTAAACTGAACACATTTGAAAGGTTTGTGGAGGGTCAACAGCACAAATCCACTTTCCCAATGACATCATGCCATGTTAGAGTTATTGTTCAGAGTGAATCTCTTAGTTGTGGTGATAAGAATTTACAATGTTATTCTTAATTATGACATATCTCCCTGAAGGAGCGAACATTTTTTGAGAAAGGCAAAAGAACCATTTTCTGTCCCATCAGATGGATTCACTACCAGTTCACAAACATCATACATTCAGCAAACGACAATGTTGGAGATGCCAAGGAGTGAAGTTGCAGCTCTCCTATTCTTTCTCTTCATCTTTCTAACTCTCCACCACCCTTAGTTATTTTAATGATTGCCTGATGTGTCCATTCATGTCAAAGCATGTTATTTACTTCCCATTATGGACATGACATTACCTCACTTCACTACAAATTGAGAGAAACATATTGCCTTCCAAAGTTTAAGTATTGCACCATTATCTGAGAACAGAAATGAGTGCTGGCACTAGATGGCAACTACTTACAACAGATATTCTAAGTGTTATGGACAAAGTCTCATTTTTGATAATGTACCAAAGAAAGATAAATACATCAAAAATACTCTACTGAAAGAATTTATCATTCACATTGTCAGTCCATCAAGTTTAGTCATATAATTCATAGGCTGATTATGTGGGAAGCCAATGAATTACATAGCTACATATTTTCTAGAGGTTTTATGAATGATAGAGTTAATCAATATTGTACCTGAACAGAGTTAATCTCTAAGTGTTATTGTTAATAACCAAACCTTGAGAATTTTAACTTAAATAAATAGTAACAAAATTAAGAGACTACACACTCAGCATTGATTCAATAAATAAAGCAGTAGCTAAAAGTAGTGGCTCATTACTTTTGACAGAAAGCATAAATAATATGTTTTAATCCAGTAAGATAGTCTAAGTTTTATAGAGTGGTACCATTAAAACAGTGTCACAAGGCATGGAGAGGAGATGGATACCTGGTTTTAAGAGCGTCTAAGCTGCCATATAAGTCTAAATGAGATCTGACCTACATTTCTTGATACACTGAAACAGTAAGACTGAGTCTTACTTGTCTATGTCTAGACAATATACACAAACTGAGGAAACATTTAGTATAAAAGTAGTTGTAAGTCTGTCAGTCTGTTATATCTGAAAGAGATATTTTTTTGTTGTCATTACACATTCCTGATGATGTGTATAGAAACTCTTTCTATGAAGACAATCCAGTATCCTTGTACATGATTCTATATCTTCAAATGTGCAAGAAATTAAAGAAATAAAAAATTCATGATTGCCATGAGGCTCACTACCTCAGTTAGGTACCTAAGAAAGTATTTTTGGAAAGAAGTTGACTAAATTAACTATGCAGCTAAAGGAGAAAAAGTGGCTTTGCTAGCCTCAGGGAAAGATCATGGCCACGTATATTAACAGAATTAAGTTCGGCAAACAAGATTTTCCTCCAGAGTATTCCAGAAACACTTAATCTGGAAGACTGATTTAACAGGTGGAAGTTAGACTCATGGTACATGAACAGGAGATCACTTTTCACAGTTATCTGTTACTGTTACACTGTGTTGTTGAAATACATCTTTCATTTCTTGCATGAAAAATGAAAGCCATGACCAAAATAGTGTATAATTATACAGTGTTTTATTTACATTTTCTTTTTACATCTCAAAACATTTGACTTTTAAAAAATGCAATTAAGACAATAAAAAAAAATTTAAATCCTGTATGAATTCTCCCAACTACCCCAAAGTTTTCAAAGAAATCTAAAAAAAGCCAGATGTTGTTTCATTCTAGCTCCCACAATTGTGCCCTTCAGATTCTGCACAGCAGAGATGCAAATTGATTTGTATTTGATTATCATAAGCAATAGGAAGAACCCATCAAGGCAGATGTGGTGGACCTTCAGAGTGGTGTCACTAGAGGGCTCAAATACTAGTTGAAGGATACATATACAAAGGATATCAAATTCTGGAAGCAGTTTGCTGGGACTAGCTAGTGAAACCAAAGTGCTTCCCAACAGCTCTTACAGCAACTCCCAGGCAAATCTCATGTCCTGCCATAGCTGCTGGCTGAAATGTACCCCTTCGTTGACTAATAAAGACAAATAGGTACCTTCACAAGCAATTCATCTAATCCTAAAAGAGACACACAAGGGTTGATAACAAATAATTTATTATTTTGAGGTATGTATTTTGTCTATTGGCTACAAATAGGTCTATAATGTGTAGCGCAAATTTAACTTTTAGCTATCCTAATTTAGGGATAATAAATTTCATAGTTTGCCTCCAGAGCTGATCCATGAAAATTGTACTGAATTGTAATTAAGTTGTAACAAACAATTATACAAACCAGTGAGAGTTCAATAAATTCAAAGCACGACTCTCTGCATCGCTGGTCAAAACAGGAACAAGTAAAGCCAATAACCTGCTGCCAAAGACAAGTGAAATTCCAGAGTTTCTTTGATCCTGTATCTCAGAAAGTTTTTTATGAAAACCTGCAAATACTCAGTATTCAGGTCAGTTTAGATGTTACTGTGACTGGTGTATCAAAACCAACTCTTAATTAAATCCGTAGAATGTTCAAGCTGAAGTCAAGAAGTGAAACAAGGAATAAGCAGAAGAACCTCTGAAAACAAAATAAGTACAATGAAATAATTATGCAGAAAGAGATTCTTCACAATTAACTATACAAATAAATAATAAGAAAGAATAATAAAATGGAGACTTACAAGCGCAAGTCCTCACATTTTCAAAAATTAATGCAGGAAAAGCTGCTGGCATGTTTCCAAAAATCTGCAAAATATTTATTATTTAGTTTTGCCCTCCTCTTTTCTAATGAATTCACAATTAAAGAAGTTGTAATTATAATTCAGATACTGGCAAAATACATTCTATGGTGTTAACCATTGATAGATTTGTAAACAAAAGCAGCTGGACTGGAATTTCTTCAAGGAAATATTTACATGCCAACAGTTTATCAAACTGAAAGTCTGCAGATAAATCTACACATGGGCATTATGTTAATGACGATAGCAACAGTGATTCATATTCTTAGTTGTAGCTGCTTTGTACTGCTACAGCTGTAAAAGAATAAAACCTGGAAGGAAGAAGGATAAGGAGGCAGGCTAGGGTTTTACTCCCCTGCCTCCTTTCAAGGTTAGAACATTTGTTACATTATACTGGAAATAATGATTAACAATAGGGCCATTGTCCAAGATTCTTTCACCTCTACAGGCCAGATTTCTGGAGGTATGTAACTGATGTAGGATGCAATGAAGGACCTCCTGGGATTATACAAAAGCACAAGTGTCCAGTGGAATTTTAAACGGATACCCACGCAGTCTGAAACTTCCAGTACACAACAAATCGTATCTTGGAAAAACTAAGCATGCATGCGTTTATTAAATCTTCCTACCACTTCAGTGCCAGAAACAGCTGTTTTTAAAAATGCTACCTCCTTGATTCCGACTCAGGAGGCTTGATTTGCATGTTATTATCTAGGTCTTGGGATTTAAAGGGAATCACACCCTAGAGAAAAGCATGAGTATCCACACACTACAGAAGAGAATGGACAACTTCCTATCAGCATTCATTCGTCACCCTTTTGTGAATGAGTGGCATACGACTGTAACTCCCACCAGAGTATCTCGTGTTCGAAACAGGACCCTGACTTCAGTATACATATTTGAATGCAAACACACACACACAAAAGAAAAGAATGAAAAATATTAGAAAAACGTGAATAATATAAATTTAAAAAATAAAATCTCATGACAGTAGGGTGCATAAATTTCATTAATTAAGAATTTTGTTCACTACAAGAGGAATTCAGAATAAATAGGCATTTCCCAAAGAAATTTTACCTTAATACTTACAGCTTCTTTCACGTTAGAAATTCACTCTTTGGAGGATCTTGATTTTAAGGAGGAAAAGGAGTAACTGAAAAGAAATCTCAAGTTGGAGCATCTCATTCCTTCCTAAGAGGGAAAGTTCCCTTCACTGTTCTTGCAAAGTCCTTGGAAGCCGCAGTACAACACAGTGAACTGGGAACAGTACTCACCTAGTAGAAAGAGACTCGAACCAATTGGCTGCAAGTAAAGATACTTGTTTCAAAGGCTGATAGCTTGGAGCTGAATCTTTCTTCCTTTCCTGTCCCAGATGCAGAAAAGGCCTTCAGTGAGTAGATTAATAATGGGGCAGCTGGTGGAGTAGAGACTGGATATAACAAAGTACAGTTCACAGTGGCAACAAGAGCAGACCTAAATGTGAGCAATGCAATTTGAATGTGACTGGGAGTTAGGAGTGGTTTATGGTATGGTACGACTAAGAAGTCATGTGTGGGTTGTATGCTAAAGCAAGAAATATGTTGGTAAATTACATGTAATCACCAAAGTTCAGGAACTCTGTGTCCAAGCAGTGTAAAACAATCTTTCCATGTCAAGGTCTCTCATTCTCCGAAGTGAAGTTGGTTATTCACAAAATCTTCTGAGCCTGACTCATACTAGGTGCTGCACACCCCATACCACCAGAATAGTAAATAATTCCAACTTTTCTTGATTGGCTGACTTTTTTGCTGTTGTTTGGAGGGATTTTTTGATTGTTTGGTTGGGTTTGTTTGGTTTGGTTTTGCGGTTGTTTTGTGTGTTTTGTTTGGTTGTTGTTTGGGTTTTTTTGACTGTGTTTTGTTAAAAACAAAGGAACATCATGGTATATAATCTGTGCCACACCTAGGATGTCCTACTGTGTACCTTCAGGATGATTGCCTTGCATGAATAATGAGCCCTTTTAATTTCCTGGAAAACTGTAGTCTATTCAATATACAAAGGTCAGAAGCTTTGCATGTGCTCAGTAAAATCAGTGTATTCAGAAGCACAAAATGTGAGCAGTTTTGTACGTGACGACATTCTGTTTCTTTGGGGGTGTTGGATTTATTGCACACAGGCAGAAGAACTGCAGGGGATTGTTGGTTAGCAGGTAAAGCACTGACTCAGAGAAAATGGCAGAGAGGATCAGCTGTGGCTAAAGCATTTCACAGAGTCCTTGCTACCTCCTGTTCTGCCTTTGAGAAGGAGGCTGACAGAACTATGCGGTCAGCCAAGTAGAAGTATTCTGTGAGCCAAGTAGATACTTCTGTTGAACTCTCTGTGGTCTGCAGACTAATTAGTTATTTGCCCTGTCTGCCCTGGCTATTGCACTGTTAAAGCCTAATCAAATATGAGAAACCACATAAGGTATTTTAATGTGTATTTTGGAAATTATACCAGCTAGGAAAAAAAGAATACTAAAAAAAACCCCCATTGAGTTAAAAGAGCAAAATGGAGAGGAACTGATGAAACTTGAACACTTCTATTTTCATCTGCATTGCTGTTAAACTTAATTCCTTACATACAGCATTAGAAGAATGGAATGAAAAACAAAGAAGAAAACAACCCTTTTTACCTTGAATGGAACAATATTTAAGAAAAACATAACTTTTAACACTGAAAACTCTTCACGGTGCACAAAAACAAACAGCAGGTCTCAAAGATGTCCCCTGGTACTAATATTCTTGTTTGCCAGAAACTCATTTGCCATGGCCAAATGCTTGCTGATTCAAATAAAAGCATCTCACCAACAATTCACAAAATGATTTAAATTGAACTTGGCCAGCTTGGATAAAAAAAAATTACTTAAATTGGAAAAGAAATAAACCTTGATCAAAATACAGTTTGCTCTTTCTACCCCAAATTAAATACAAAGAGATGATATAGTGGCACTCTCTTTAATGACAACTACTTAGGTGAATATGCAGCATTCATTAAAAGGGTGAAGGATTTTAAAACTTGAATAAAACATACAACTACAGACCATTAGAAAAATGCATTTTCAACTCATTTACTCATGAAAGTATTATAGGAGGGTCCAGGGTTAGTTGGAGTCCTAAGATAAGTGCCTGCTATTGTTCTCACAAAAAAATACACTCTTCATACTGTCCCAAATATAATCTTTTTGAATGCTGATAGTGGCTTAAAAGAAAAAGTACTAGTCATTATTATCACAATCTCTCTTCACTTAAGTAAAACCTGGAAGTAAATAAAAAAGAACAATACCCTTATGAATCAAAAAATAGCTATTTGATTTAGCATAATTTATTTGTATAAAGAAGATTTAGTATGGCAAGGCAGAATATCCCTGATGTCATTCAGTTGTTACTTCATTAGATGTCTCCTCAATACCATCACACCCTATTCAAAAACCTCACCCAAGCCAAAACCCCACGTGCCATGTCTGATTTATCAGCTCCACTTCAGCCCTGAACCTCAGCAGGGTTTATTTGACCTTTTGGAGAGGGTGCATTGCAGGGGCCAGCAGTTCCAATCGTGGAGTGCGTTTCCATTGCTGACTGCTGTGATGCAAGGCGGGAAGGACCACAGTCTGACATGATGCAATCTGTTGCACTTCTAGGACTGGATGAACCCACAGGGAATGCACTTTCTGCTGGCTGCCAGTCCTAGGCTGGTACAGAGCACCAACTGCTAAGGCCACATTGCAAGTGGCAAAATCCAGATGATATCCTTTCACATGACTAAGTTCCACCAGGGAAAGAAGCTGCTTTAGAAGCCTAAGTGCACACCAGAAGCTCAAATGCAAGGCAAATTCATGCTACGGAGGCCTCTTTTCACACATAAAATTGCTTGTGTAGACACACTTTCTATGTACTTTTAAAAGACAGGAGCTGCTGGACACCAGACCTGTCTACTTCTCAAGGCAAGTGGGATGAACATTTTCCCAAGAAAGCATGAGGTGGGTGGAGGTGATTCAGGTTGCTTCTTATTCTTATTGGGTTCATACTCCCTCTCCTCTCTATCAGTAGCGAGCTACTACTAAATAGTTACAGCTTGGTGTGCGTGGGGAAGAAGTAACAGGAGCAAAAGGACAACACGAGCAAGAGTGTGTTCTTCAGCCTGGTAGAAGTGCATATGGGGTGTTGGACTCTTGGTTTCTGGAACTGTGGAAATGGTTGGGATTGGCAGCTACATATTTCCTTCTTTTCAGTGATTCTTCTAGGTTATCTAGTGAAATTTCTGGTTTAATGAGCTGCACAATGCATCACTTTGTTCACCTTAGATTTTGGCTCCAAGAGATCACGCCAGTGCTAAGCACCTAGGTGCTTCCAAGGGGAACTGATACACCATTTTCAGTGCCCAGGGAGCATTCAGGACACTCATGGAAACATTTAGCAAGAACTGTATACTTCAAAAAGGCATTTTATTACGATTTTGAATTAGGCATGTGGACTCTGCTGGAGTTTCTTTTTTCACATTTTGAATCCTGAAATCATTGAGCTAATTTTGTACTATAATCATTACCTTTTTCTCTTCAAGTTTGTCTATAGCTTAATTTAACTTTATGCAGTGATTTCATTTTAAACCCTTAATTCATCACTTATCTTCTTACCATTTGCCATATATATACTGGTAGTGTTGTAGAGGTTTGTGTTGGAGGCAAATAGGACAAGATCTCACCCGGAAAAACTGAGAATTAGAACTTTTATTATTATTATTATTATTACTATTATTATTATTATTATTAATTATATACTGCTTCTGTTAAGTTCTGTGTAAGGTGTCCTGTGAACCTGTTCAACTTCCAGCACTGAAATGGCTTCAAAGGGTAATACGTATATCTGTTTCCCAGAGGTGTGCTTGCTATTGATCAGCTCACAAAGAAGGTAATACTTTATCTCTGTCCTCTTCAATTGTTAAATTGAGTTCAGATTGTTCAAGAGATCCATGTAGAAACTTATTTCTGGCTTCCAATATATCATCCCATCACTGAACAGCCAGATTCTGCAGCATCAGTTTGGTCACAGGGAACAGAAGCCAAATGGTTATTAGTTGCTTCTGAATTGAATTGAAAACGATGTCTGCATGACCAGGACCCTACCAAACGAGTTTGTTTGCTGCATCTGTATCTTGCCACATCTTTCTAAGGGGTTTAGAATCCAGTTTCTCCTTATTGTATCACTGTTTACTTCCATCTTGACAGCTGAAATCTCCTGTTTTCTTCCATCCCTATGTTCTATTCAAAATTCTGTTGCAGTCTCATTCCCTTAGCCTACTTTCCTTCCCAAAACGTTCCTTTCCGTCTCTCCACTTTGCAATTCACCCTGTAATCAGCACCTCCAAAACAAAAGCACTTTTTTTGCCTACAAAATCCTTCAGCACCAAGCCCTAGCTAAATACACTTGTACCATGATACAACTTCACAGGAACTGAAGCCCTAAGTCATTCCTTTTGTCTCTCTGGTTTTAAATTGCCAAGTTTTTCCATACCTCAACTTCCCAATCTGCATGACAACACTTACTTGACAGAGAAGCCAACAAGCCAAATTGATTGCTTGAAAGTCTTCTGTATCTCAGAGTGGCAAAAATCTATAGAATTACAAAATACTTGGCTGCCTTGCAGTATGAACCAATTTCAAGAAAGCAATTTGAAAAAAATGGAGGAAGTATATATTGAAAGGAGGATCTGTTCCACCTTGTTGTTTTCAATTTCCTCTAAGACCATCTAGCCATTATACCCAAGAAAACAACATCACCTTACTTTCTTTAATCCCGATAGATGTTCTTTTTATTATTATATATATTATTTATTCACTTTGCCTTATATATATTTATTGCTAGAAAATTCATCTGAGAACTGATTGGCAAAGTTGCTACAGTTTCTCTTCTTATTATTTAAATTAATTATATCTGTATTGAAATAGGTACCATTTTAGTCCTCTGTATTAACTTTCTGTATCTTCTTTCACATCTTGCTGTTAGTGCAGCTCATTCTTCTGGCCTCCTGATAATGGAAGATCAAAAAGCTGTGAATGATTAAATATATCCCAGCAATTTCTATTCTAGAGCTGACAACTGCTATTTATAGGATAAATTTTTTCTCCTTGTTAAGATAGATACAGAAAGTGTTATGTCTACAAGGGCATCATGCACATAAGTCTTGTAGTTCTAGAACTACAAAAAACTGAGTTTGGAAGATAGCTCTGAAGGTCAAGTAGTCTAACCTTCTTTAAACTGCACAAAGTTAGATCAGGTTTCTCAGGGCCTTGCTCACCTCAGGTCTGAAAATCTCTGAAGATGGAGATCCTGCAACTTCTCTGTGAAAACTGTTCTAGTGTTTCATCCCCCTAATTTGGATTTCCTTGCCCTTACATCCAGCTGGAGTTTTCTTTTTTTGCAATGGAGATATGTTTTCTTGTATGTTTGCTGTATACACCAAGATGAACCTGGCTCTGTCTTTAAGAATCAAATTTAAAGCATCAATTAATTAATTCACTGGACTATGACAACCAATATTTCTCTAACTTGGATGAAGAAATCATGTTTCTCCATATATTATGTGCAAATTCTCCCAAACTGCTTAGTATTGCATAATACTTGAGTTTTAGTTGAACATTTACAAAGCTTCCAAGTACTCTGGATGTCTAGATTTCTTTTATTTCTAACTTGATTCCTTTTAAGAGCTTGAATTCCAGAAAGTCCTTGTTTCCTCTGCCACTGAAAATGAAGCTTTTTAAACAAGAGGCTTTTGCTTGAAATGGTTTGATACTGCTGGTGGTGGAACCACCATCATTGCTCAGGGTGCACTCCTGCTCATTAAAGGCACACTAATGCATTCCTCAGGATCCTATGGATGAGTTAGCAGCTACTGAAGAAATAAGTATCACAGAACTCTTGAGCTAGGATATTTCATTTTATGAAAGACGTTGAAAATGTCTGAAGTTTGGCCAACAGAACTGGAAGTACCTGTAATCAGCAGTCACGCTTGAAAATCTTGGCCTCAGTCTTTGTTTATTGCAGTCTTGTGTCAAATAACATGTAAGCAAATCACAAATGAAGCAATTTTCAAGAATTTATAGAACCTTCAACAAATAAAAGGTTAACCTTTCAGCTCTTAACCCAAACTTAAATCTCTTTCCATTACAAAAATACAAAAAATTAAAAAAAAAATTCAGTTGAGCCTCATTTCTTAAAGGATTTTCCTAAAACTTTAGACATCTAGATGCTGACTCCAAATTTCTTCAGGATCTGACCCTAACCTATAGGCAAGATATACTTAGGGCAACCTCTTCTTGGTTTTGATCTGAGCTTTGACAGAGTTTAGTTTTATTTAAGTCACAAGGAGTACCAACATCTGATCAGCTATCAGCCAATGCAGCCTTCGCCCTGTTAAATTCCAGATAACTTGCACAGATGAAGCAACCATTTATTAATGGAGATAGGTTGGAATTTACATGAGTACAGTTCCTTTCTACTGAAAGAAACTATTTCCTGGGATGTTTAAAAACACAGAGGTAGGTTGCTAGTCTGTTACTGTAGATAATTTGGGTTTCAGCACGAGCTGGACCGAGAGATTAATGAGTTTACTTTTTACCTTGCTTTATCTGTGCCAGAGTTTATAGCAGGGGAGCTGGCTATGGCATAGCTGGGATCCTTCCTAATGCAAACATGCAGGACACTGGAATGCAGGTGAAGGAGACTGCGATTGCCCTATATACAGCTAACCAAAATCCTAATCAACCAGCCAGGAGCAACAACCTGCAGAACCCAGGAAGCCTGTCAGCCTCATGCTTGCAGTGCCCAGGCCATCTAGGGGTAGTGGAATGGGCTTATCCAAGAATACCAATCTCTTCTGCAGTCCCAAACAGGTCTGCCTCCCAATGAAACCAGAAGCATTAATGTAAGTATGGTTCAGAAAGGAAGAGAAGGATAGGAAAGGAAGGCAAGCCAAGGCCAGGCAAGGCAGGAAAATAAGGGAGAGTACTCAAAACCAGTCATACCTCTCTGATTTTTGAATTTTCTGTAAGCAAAACCAACCTAGTTCCAGATTTGTTCTTAAATAACCATCTTGACCTTAAAAAAACCACCTTTTTTTCTCATCATACGACCTAGAGATATGCTAAGCCAGAACAATTTATTTCTCCAAATGCCTGTTTAAATGTTTAAATACTTGCACTTTGTTAAGAAATGTGTTTCTAAACACGTTTTATCAAGTGAAGGAGATTTGAGACAAAACTAACAGGACTACCCCTGCATTTTTGTAGTTAGAGGAATAATATTATTTTGTTCCATCAATGTGTCCACTTTACATTATTCAGCACAAAGCTTTGTGAAATAAGAATCATGGGAATATCACAATGTAAAGGAAAAAGGTACAAATAACAGCTTCATAAACTGAGAAATGTACATAAATAAATCATGTAGATGGGGGCAGTTTGCTTAGCTGGCAAGAAAAAAAAATTGAAAATATGCTTGTTAAACAATAACCACAGAGTGTGCTTTTATGATGTTTTTCACCACAGTAATTCATATTAGAGATAGAAGCAGTTGCATGTTAAATAAAATCATTCAGCATTGTTCTCCTCACATTACAAAGAGCTGACTTATGTTGTTTTTAGATGCCTCCCATTAGAAAGTAAATATTCCTCTGATGTTATACATTTCAGAAAATTTAATAAAGATGAACTGTAAATAAAGTCACAGGGAGATTTCAGACAGTTTTATTAGCAGATTGTTGAAAAGAAAAGAAAATTAAATACAATAACAGTAAACGTGGTTCTCACATTGAAACCAGGCTCAAATAACTAGGCTACCATAGAAAAATTTCCAATTCTTGCATTATGATGTAAAAACAGATTTTTGTACAGATTTTGTACAACAAAATTCGTAATAACCTTTTTTCATTTTTAGAAAACTTTAAATATATAGATAAAAATAGACAATTTTCATAGGTCCTACATGAAGATGAGTATGTTCTGTTCCAAGGGCTTGCATAGAGCGCAAATGTGGTTATAATATAGAACAACTAGACATTAATATCTTTAAGATTACAAAAGCATATAAACAATAACATGAGCACAACTTTTCTTCATAACCTATGCAAAAAAAAAAAAAATCAAAATCAAAACCCAAAACCAAATACCAACCCAAAACCTGTAAAACTAAAGAGGGGCAAAAAAATTCAACTTACGGTAACATCTCATGTTCTGTAATATTTACACTGTTTTTAGCAAGATTCTTTCTAAACATCCAGCTCATAAATTGGTTCCCCTTTAATCCTTAACATTTCTGTTTATGTACCAAGCCAAACACTGAGGCATTCCCAAAGGTCTTGAAAGAATATACGGTAAAACTACTAAACCTACTTACAGGTGACTCTATGCAAGGAGCAGAGCAATGGTAAATGCTAGTACATATTTCAGTTGTAGGCTTTTAATTCTCTTTCAGACATGAATGATTCAAAAGCTTGCCACAAGTCCATCTAACTTTACAGCTGTTAACCCTTTAAAGACTGCATATGAAAAAACTGGAGTACAGAATCCCATATGTGTTTAAGCAACTATGAAAATCATGAAGGAATCATGGTTAGCAAATAACATCACTACAAAGTATTAGACAACAATATTTAATGAAAAATATTGCTCAATATTTCTTTAAAAAAATTACTGTGATGTGAACTTGTATATACATCTTTCTATTGTTAAAAAAGGATTGTGGTGGAGTAAATATGAACTGCACAAAATAAATGTGTACCAGTATTGCAAGGAAGACCTACAAACTATAGAAGCTCAGTGCTAGAGTTGTTTACAAAACATTAGATTTTTTGGGGGGGGGCAAAATAATATTAATATCCAATCAGAACTACTTTTAAAGAAATATTTGCTTTAAGTTAGGCATCTTAGACATTTAAAGTTTTGATATGTTTCCATGTAATAAATAATATTTTATATGAATAAAAAATTAGATGAAGAAAGCATAATCACAAAACTTACAGTAATAGCACTGATTCACAAAATCAGTCTTTAAAGGGGTAACCCAAAAGTATGCAAAGCAAAGAACATAATTTTTAGTAAAGTAATAAGCAGTGTGTTGCAGCTTACTTCCAGTTATCAGCACAAAGGTGAAAACACATATTGTAGCTTTCATAAAGACAGTGAAAGTAACACATAACCATCCATCCCTAAGACAACGTGGGAGGGACAATAGACTTCAACTGTATCACTCAGTTCTACGTGGAATTGGACTGATACATCAAGTGTTTGTTAGGTTTTCTTTTTTTAGCAACATTGACGTAATATGACATTAACATATAAAAATATTTCTGGCATTTTGACTTGCTGCTCAGCCACAGTCCATTCTTAGAAGTGCACTAGTCAGGGCACTAACCAGGGCTCAATATACAAATAAAAGTGGCTGATACAGAATTCTGACTTGTTACCAGATGCTTAAGATCTCATTCAGTAATACTGTGACTCCAGGACAAATATTTACATGCCTGCATGCGTTAAAACTAGAAAGGTGTCTTTCTGACCAACAGGGTGACAAAACAATATTATCTAAAAGTTTCATTTCCTAAACTCTAGATTTCTACTGCATACATAATACCTTCCTTGTGTGATTTGTGTTATATACTGTACATGTGACCAACATTTTGATAAGAAGCAAAGTCTTTTATTTCATAAACCCCTGCCAGTTTACAATGAGAAATTCTTGTTCTTTTTTATTGGTTTTTTTTTAAATTTTATTTTAGGAAAAGAGACTTTGTGAACAGTAAAACAGTTTGTTTACATTCAGCATTTCTTTTCACTTACACAAAATTCCATTTCACTTAATGTAGTCTAACATATATGTGTTGGTCTCTTGGAAAGCATGTGGAAAAAATGTCTTTAGAAGAAAACCCACGATCATCGTTTGAAAACTGAATGTATCAATTTTTTCTTCTTTTACCTTTTTTTTTCCTTTTTTTTTTAAATAAGAATCCTCTTATGCCCTCTACAAGTTCATTTCTGAGCTGTCTTGCTGGTTTCGGTATGGTATAACAGTCTGTAAGTGTACTTGGACACCGCTGGAAGGATCATTTGATGTGCTCAAATATAGAATCATCAGAGGAGGAGAGAGTCTGCATTCCTTGAAAAAGGAAATACTCAGCCTTGTTCTGATCGCCTGTAATTTTGGATACAATAGTCCGGCGCAGAGATGCAGATTTTCACTGTGAGAACAGTGCTACTGTACATTTACAAACATTCTCTAGGTCTCCAGGTTGGGCCACAGGAGACAACCAAAGGAGGACACTCTTGCAGAATTCTTTACATTTTTGAAGAACATTGATAAATGAAGTTGAGGAAGTTGTCTTGAAAATGCTCTGTTTCCACAGAACTCCTTATAAGCCAATGTCTTACTGCAACGTTCTTTACCGTAGCACACGTATTTTCAGCAGGAAAAATTCAATACATGACAGTAGTTTTCAAATAAAGTCTTCCATCTAAAATATGAAAGAGAAACATTTGCTTTATATATTTATATCTGCAATGAATCAAAAAGAGGAAAAACCCCACAAGATTTAAAACCTCAGCGGAAGTAGTCATGCCATAAATCTGTGAAATGTCACCTATGGTACTGTTTGTCTAAAATTAAAAAAAAGTTTAAAACCTTATAGTCACCATTGCAATTTCATCTGACAGTGGTCAAATTAACTCCATTGAAAATTACTCTCACTTCTCAAGTCGTGAAAACTCTAACAACTTCTGAAGCTTTAATACATGCTGGACTCATATCAGTGCCAGGGCACTAGGAATGTAGGTGGAGCTTCTGTGCATGTGTTTTTACTGATATGCAAACATAACTGAATAGTGCTGAACAGCAATTATTTCCTTCATGGTTGCAGAGCAAAAAAATCTTCTTGCATGCAATTGTTAGTACTCCCATCACTAAAGGCATAGCTCATACTTTCTGATTTAGCTATGTTGTTAAATATACCATGTAATGTAACCATTGTGCACATTTGTAGCTATTTATATAGAACCCAGTATAGGATATTTAATCGGTATCAGTGAAGTATAGCCTCCTTCCCCCCATAAATGAGATTAACTGAACAATTACTATGTTAAAGATGTAAGCACGTTTCTCACAACGTTTTTCCACCCAAGTGAGGAGCATATATTTAAGTGAGATATGTGAGGGAACATAAGAAACAATAAGCTCACCTAGCCAGTAACTGTTGATCTAGAAAAATTTGAAAAGAACATACTGCCATAACATATTTTCACCTAATTTATAAGTACAAAGCAATTTTTACTTCACTTGGGACATGAACATCTTATATGTATCTATTTTCATAGCAATATAAAGACTATATTTTAAAAAACAGAAAACAGACAGAAAAACTTCTTCGTTTTCTCACCTGTAGAATAGAAAGCATTGTTCCATGTGAATTAAGCACATTATGAAACATATTAAACCTCCCTAGTGCATAATTACTAAACACTATTTATATTTTAGAATATAATGCATTTGCATGTACGAGCTGTATCTCAGCTCTGAAAGTCTGCATGAACCTCTTATTTAAACTAAATGAATTCAGCAAATATTTCCACTATTTCAGAGGGGCTTTTCTCTGTTTTGGTTTTATTAGTCTAACCTTTTTATTCCAAATCAGTCTATAAAATTCTTATTAGATATACAGGAAAAAAATAGACATACAGGAAAACAATTGTGTTAGATAAACCTGTGTAAATGAAAGCTGAAATTTTTGAAATGCTTGGTCATCATTGAAGCATGTGGCATCACTTCCACGAGATTACTGTAATTGTTGAGAAAGAAAAGTTTAACTTGAATGCAGACAAATATACACCACACACAGCTGTAAAACCTTCTGCACATCCCTTTCCAGTTCTATCAGAACTGCTGGGGAATATAGGAGACTGTAGAATCACTCTGCTGCTGTGATTCTTATATGATGTCCCTTTGTTTTTCCTTTTCCACCACTAGTTTTCTTTTGCAAGCTTCTCGGGTATATGCCCTTTTGCTACTTTCTCCCCATCTTTACATTTTTCTATCCCTTCTCCTTACCTTTTCATGTTCCTAGCTTTTTTTTTTTATTATTATTTTTTATTTTTTATAACTTTTCCATCATATTAAAGTGCTCCCACTCAGAACTATTTCCACATTCTCTTTGCTCTTTATGGTCTTTGTCTGCACTGAAGAGAAATAAAAAGGAATTGAGTAAGGCTTTAACTTAAAGATTTTTTTATTATTATTTGATGCATGAAGAGCAACCAAAATGCTTATGGGTATTCAGGAGAGAAAAAAGGAGCCTCTGAAATGTAGCTTAGTAATACTGAAGGCCTGGAACATCATCTCCAAAGAAAACTTGCATCAAGTACCGGCTAGCTAGAGCTACTACTGGCTACATTTCCATACAGTTCTCCCAAACATATTGAATAAACACAATAAACATTTACAGCACTAAAGCTGTCTGGATACCTCTCTAGGAGCATTACTCTGCATATACACCAGCACTTTGGCTAACCTGAATGTACACTTGCTAATGAGTGCTAGGCATAATTCCCATACCTAAATATTCTGATAACTTGCAGTCAGTGACTTATTTTATTACACCAGGTCTCCATTTACCTTTTAAAATAAAATATGTATTAAAACATATTCTCAATTAAAAATACATCTGCAGGAAGCAGAATCCTTATAGCAGCCAACAAAAAATGAATAGTAGTACAGTTTCAAAAGTCAGCTCTATTTTACACTGCTTAAGGACCCAATCTGGCAGTGAAATCAATAGGAGGTTTTTCACTGTTAAAAGAAGACACTATCAGATCCTGTATTCTGAATCCACAGACAATGAATAAGAACAGAAACAGGCAACTCTACAAAGGATCTTCCTTACAAACTAAGAGGATACTTGTTTATATATATACATAAGTTCTCCTTCACATCTTCATTAATTACTGGGATACAGGAGTCAAAGAAATACTAAGTAAGTTTGCTGATGACACCAAAGGAGGAGGAGCTGTTGACTCCCTCAAGGGTAGAGAGTCCCTGCAGAGAGACTTGACAAATCAGAGAGATGAGCAATCACCAACCATGTCAAGTTTAACAAGAGCAAGTGCCAGATTCTGCACCTGGGACAGAGAAGTCTTGATGGTGTGCACAGACTGGGGAATGAGAGGCTAGAGAGCAGCACTGAAGAAAGGGACCTGTGGCTCCTGGTACACGGAAATTTGAATATGAGTCAGCAGTGCCCCAGTGCTTGGGGGAGGCTTAGCTTGGATATCAGGAAAAGGCTCTTCACTTAGAGGGTGGATGGGCACTGGCACAGGCTCCCCAGGGCAGTGGTCACAGCACCAGCCTGACAGGATTCAAGAAGTGTTTGAACAATACTCTCAGGCACATGGTGTGACTCTTGGGGATGGTGCTGTGCAGGGCCAGGAGTTGGACTCAATGATCCTGATGGATCCCTCCCAATCCAGTATATTCTATGATTCTATGATTCTATTTATGATGAATATATACAATAAGCATAAATCTTCCTATTCCTCAAACAACTATATGATGGATAATTAAAACTACAATTAAATCATCTGTGTTGATAATGGACGTAAAATTTAACATAGGAACTCGGTAGCTGATCCAATATCATTGCTAGGCTTATTATAAAACAAACATATTCACTATTAATGTGTTTGACTAATTCCCCTAACATAGGAAAACATAGCACTTGATTCATCAACTTTAAAATAAATCCTGCCATGTTATGATATAGGTAAAGAAATTCCAAGCTCAAGTAATACTTGCCATGAATTAAAAAATTGCTAAGAATTGCAAAATGTTTCCTTTATTTTCTCAAGATCAATTGCAAAAGAATGAGGTTCAAAATTAATACCCTTTGTTTTAGAACCTGTAGCGCCCACACAAAACCCCCCCCCCTATTTGTGGAATTTTCCACCCTCTCAAACCATGCATTTGGGAGAAGACTGAGAAATAATTTTTTCAGCTGTATGCTTTTCTCCCAGCAGGCTCCTGTTTGTGGCTGAGAAGTTCATGTAGCCACTCATGAAGAACATGCAGCAGGCCAGTAGCATAGCACTTCAGAAATACAGAGACTTCACACTGTGCTGAGAAAAACAGATAACTCACAGCTCTGCAGAAGAATGATAACCTCGCATCAAAAAGCAGTGGCCAAATACAATAGCTATATCTGACTGCTGTCTCTTTCCTTTGGAGACTCCTACTACCTTCTTTCTATCCATTTCTCTCCCTATTCTCAATGTTCTGAGGTTCTTCCAAAATGATAGGAATTCTTAATATTGTTGCCAAAGCCACGAGAATCACTTCGCCTCTAGGTGTAGCCAGAGCTCCTATCTGAATACAAGTGGAGCATTACCACTGATAGGCCTCTAATGATTTCAAGGTTAAAATCACAGACAAAACCTACAAATCATGAGAGTGATCAGCAAATCAAGCCAGCTCATCCTTTGCAAACCAATGTGAAAATGCCACTACTTCTAAATCACAAATACTGAGCCTCTGCCTTCTGCCTCCCCAGCAGCTTTTATTTAACAGCCACATAGGCCTGTTGCATTTCTTTCTGCTGTTAGCAAATGTAGAATTTGCCTATCAGCACAAAAACAATTTTATATAAAACAAATATGGAATACATTGGTCACACAAACATACGCATACAAACATATACTACGTAAACACACACACAGAGCTTTCACTAAGGAAGTTTACAACACTAGGGTATATTTTTAGCCTACTGAAAACTGTTGATCTGTGCTGAAGTTTTCCAAATTTACATGCTGTTAAATACAATAAAAATACATAAAACTTACTTTTACTCTTAGGAAGTCAAGCTAAAACACAAACTGGAAAAATACTGCTAAATTTCTAAATAGAACTCTGTGTGATTAGCAGATTGTCATCTGTTTTAATTGCTCTTTTGCAAATGGCAGTGTTCAGCAAGATCACACAAGCTCATGGTAGTAACTCAAACTGAAAATGCCACTACTCCTAAACATCATTTGTTTTTGTCTGTGGATTGATATGACAGAAATTCTACCCAGAGTGAGGGAGTATTTTTTTAGATCAACTCTTTTTAATTAAGACTCATTTTAAGGTTTTTGAATGAACATGTCCAAATAGTTAAAAGGTCATAAATGTTATAGAAAACAAACAAATGGAACTGACATAAAAGTTTGCAATGCTGAAACAAATCATATGCCTCAAAATGCATTCCCACAGAGATGTGATCTGGGGAATGATCCACATTAGTGTTCTGTGGGCAGCTTGCAGCAAGTATCTCTATGGGCCCAACATTTTCAGAGGTAAAAACAGAAACCCACTCATATTATTTCTATTAATAAGCAACCTTGTAGACTCATAAAAATGTACAATGAAATATTAAATTTTGTCTTCAGTTGCAAACTAAATAAGTCATCCTTTAGATGGTAATGTGTGTATTTCTGCCACTCAGCGCAAGTCACAGTGGGGTTGTTTGCCATGCAAAAAATAATATTTTAGTTGGTATTCCCAGAGCTGCTTTAAAAATAAATGTAATAACAGTGATCATCATGACTATCACACTGCAGTCTTTGGTTTATGCAAATTTGCAAATCAGCATCCAAGGTGTGGTGTCACACCTAAATTCAGTCACTCGCTATCTTATGAAAGCCTACCATGGAAAACTCCTTGGAATAAGATAGTATTTCCTATAGTTAGGAGCTGAAAAAAAAAAACCCAAGTGGCCAAACAGACAAAAAGATACAGTAGCCTGACACAGAGAACAGATAAGAAAGAAATCCCCAGAGTCCATGTTAAGAAGAAAAAAAGACAAAATACCTGGTGAGAAGGAAAATCACAGAATCATAGAATGGTTTGGGTTGGAAGGGACCTTAAAGACAATCAAGGACCACTCCCCTGCCGTGGGTAGGGGTTCCTTTCATTAGATCAGGCTGCTCAAAAAATAAATGACAAGATATGAAACCTCACTGGGAGCTTGGTAAAGTTAGGATGTCAAGGTTTGAATATTTTTAAATTAATTTATTTTTATTTTTTATCATTGTAATTTGTGAGCTGTAGAATAGTAAATGCCAGCCCATGATCCCAGAACCCTCACATCAAAGTAGCCACATTTTTAGTCACTAGAATTCCTAACTTCAGTTAATAGATTTTTGTCAAATATGCACAGGCCAGTGATCGCAGCCAATTTTCACTCAAAATGGGTCTTAGGGGTATTTGGATAGTGTGTCTATTCATCTCTTTCTATTTTCAATGAGCAAAGTTGATCTCTATTGTTAATAAGAACTGAACGAGTGAAGACAGTAACTTTATTCCCAACTCTGACTCTGAAATTTTCTGTGATTTCACTTTTCTTTTTCTTTTTTCCTGTTCTTCTGTTCTCTCTTTCAAACTTTCTGCTTCTTTCCCTTCACTTTTTAGGTAACAGAGTTTTCATGTACTGATGGTTTCTCAGTCTCTTTTCTTGTCCTTAGGAAGATAATAGCAGTGTTAGCTGAGATCTCTAAGGACTATGTTAGCACAAAAACCAAAAAAACCCCAACCACAGCAACCAAAAAACCACATATGCATATGTATTTAATGGAAATTAAAGGTTCTTCACTCATAAAAATCCATTTGAACTCCATGTCTATGGCTGGTGACTGAGGTCAGTTGAGCTTAGAGTCCTCTTCTTAAATCACACGTTCCAACACAAAATCCCAAGGACAAGCCCACGTGCTCCTAAAGACAGCAGAGACTTTGTACTGAAATCAAGTATGCTGTTACCAGACACTCTAACCCTTAAAAACTGCTAACTTCAGTTTAAGGAAATAAAATATTTGTGACCTTAAACGGGACTACTTATATCTAAATAAAAGTAAAGCTGCTCACTTGTGCTAAATAACATAATAAATTGTGTTTCCTGTTAGGAAGTAGCTTTATTGAAAATGGTAGTTATTTTCTCAGAAGTTATTTCCAGGCACCTGTAATCTTAATGAGGTTTGTCCCTTTCAAAGAACAGTTGTACGTGCACGCCCGAATGCACAACCTCTTCAGCCCTGAGCTGATAAAGGCATCTGCATGCCATAGCTCAAGCACTTTTAAATTATATAACTGGTTGGTTTATTTGTTTTAATAAGATGGGGCAAATGTGAATCACTGTGTACTTCTAACCTTTCATTCAAGCTGATGTTTTAATCATTTGGAGGAAGAGAAACAAAACAAAAGAAAGGGATGGCAAACAAATGGTAACGATTCATGTGATATTTGATAAGACAGCAACTGGAAGCCAAAATAAAAGCAAGCATATTGTGACAGATGGAAGGGATCTTAGTTAAGTTGTAACCCTTCTTTGGAAAACTTAAAGGAAACAATTAATTAAGGACAAAATATATTTTTGTATACTCTTCATATATTTCCTTCAAAATTGAGACACGAGGATTTATTTTCCACTGAAGATGGAAGATAAAAATGGGAGTCTAACTTTTTAATTATGGGAAAATCATTTATGATGAGCTTGAGTCCTTTTCAGTTTGTAGAGTGCAAGAACAAAAAGACCAGCTTTTGTAAAATTCAGCCATGAAATTTCATAGTTTTCCTGATAAAATGTAAAACAAGATGTTGTGAGGGGAAAATTATCTTCCCAGTGTCTAGGGTTAATCAGAATGCTGCAGCTTTACAACTCAAGACTGAAAAGGAAGGACAGAGAGATCTGTACTGTCCTGACATTGTCACTGGCAGCACAAGTAGATCATGTATTGGGGAACATGGATGAATGCACTGCCCTCTTCCCTAGCTGAATGAGAGTGGAGTACAAGAGATGCAGGAAAGCAGGCTCAACCATTGTAGCTTTGATATTTGAGCAATTTGTCCTTTAAAAAAAGTGCTTATCCAGTTTTTATGCAAAGATGGGTGATTTCACACTGCATGTTCAATAAACTCATGCAAATATGAAGTATGTAAACATATTT
Organism: Atrichornis clamosus; assembly: GCA_013400975.1. Taxonomy (NCBI): domain Eukaryota; kingdom Metazoa; phylum Chordata; class Aves; order Passeriformes; family Menuridae; genus Atrichornis; species Atrichornis clamosus. The sequence continues at coordinate 229,884 of WBMZ01005509.1, forward strand.
GGCCAAACACTATCCCAGTTTGCCCTTTGTGTAACACCAATAAATTAGTTTCAAATTTGCATATTGTTATTAATCATACACCTTTCATTTCTCTACTTAACATTCATGTACAAATATATTTGTGTTAATACTCAGTGCAAGTATTCAGGAAACTGTGATGTCCATGTGTTTCTTTTTAAAATAGCAATTTATACGTAGAAGATTTAATTTCTAATTTAAGACATAAAACTAGAATATGGATATGTAAAAAAGAGCATCTAAACACCTTTTTTGCAGTTATTTTAAATACTGAACTATTTCTCTCAGTCATTTTATCGTGTGTTTTAATCATTAATATATGTTTCCATTACTCCCATGTTACTGTGGGAGTAAGCTAAAGGTCAGCAATCTGGTCTTTAGTAAACTAACAAAGCAGTGGAGTACCTGAATAGGTCACCTTCTATTATTTAAAGATCATATAGAATGCACAAAACTGGCCACTTTGAGGGCTGAAAAGACTGAACAGGCAAGGTCAGAAATTGTTTGAAAGAAATAGGTTTTTTAAAAAAATCCCACACTGTCTTTTCTTGTTGCTTTATGAACTTAGCAACCCTTTTTTCTATTTGTATAAACAGAACAAGCCATATCCAAAAAAAAGACAACTGAACTGATTACTTAGAAGCACTGAACCTGAGTCACTAAGGCATTGTAGTGTGTCACTTCATGTTGGTAACAAAAAATTAAATTAATAAAGATAAAAAAGAACAACAGAGACAGAACAAAACCCTTTCAACTGAAGAATCATATGGAAAAGTTATTAAAGGATGAAGTCACAGCTAAATACAATCAGCTTGTGGCTTCCACAGCTCATTGTGATCAGTGCTGTTTGTATCACTGTGTGGATAATATTGGTGCTGAACAATCTGTCCTGCATTAAATAGTTTTAAGGTCTGCAAAAAGGTGTGCTTTATTTGCTACCGTATTTCCAGAAATATAAGCAACTCTTTTTTTAGTATCAGCAAGCAACCTTGGATCTGATAGCATAAAATTAAAAAAGAGTTGAATATTGGAATATGGTTTCCACCTGATACCTTATATACTTTTTTTTTTTGTAGAGTCTCCATTTATATTTATATAATTTATTATTCATCTTTTTGGTCTGCTCATCTTTCACTTCTCTCAATTTGGCCTCCTTTTTTAGTCCTTTACTCAAATGATCACTTTTTTACACTAAATATCATCATCAAAGTAATCTTACACACAAGATATCAATCATACAGTTAAGCTTCAAACAGGCTTAAAAAATAATTACTTTCCTTTCTGGAGAGAAAAAGTGGTCATAAAATGAAATTGGATTAAAATACAGTAGATCAGCATTTGCTGGAGCTTTCAGCAATTTTTGCTTCTGAGCTGAATTACAGAAAATATCTATGGAAAAGCACATATAAGTCAGTATTTCTTTAAAATTACCCTCCTTATACACATAGGACAGAAACACACACACAAATCCTTCCCATCACTTAACTAGAAGCTGATACTCTAGGCAGGATACGTGTGCATACAACTACAGATCCCATAATAAAGTGTGAATTAATAAAGATATTTTACGCAATTCTGAAAAAGTAACATGGGTCATGCATGATCTTTCTACTAGGAATAGTTGTGGCCATAGTTAGTACTATCCATCAACAGACAGTGCGATGTCAATTTCTTTCAGCACATACAAATAATTTATGAAGATGAGCTTTCCTAAAGTATTATCTTTTCTAGAGATTTACCTCACACTATTTTTTAAAACACAAGAAAATACTTAGATCTGATACCTACTCCTACACAGAGCATCTCTTCTGATTCACAGGCTCACAAACCTACCTCACCCTTCCTTTCAAGCTACTTCTTTTCTAAACAAGTAATTTAACTTTGATGTTACCCAAGTAACTAAAAGGCACACTAATGTTTTGTTGTTTTCAGATTAGATTGAGACCCCACAATTAATACAAGAATATGTAACTGAGATGTCATTTGAAACACTGCAAAGTTTACTGGAAAATAGAGGCCATTTAAAGAAAGCTAGATTAACCTGCATACATCAATTCTGGAATATGTGGAATCCTCTTTTAATATCAGTATCATATTATCACCACACTTTAATACACAACCACCCTTGTTCTCATCTGTGTGCTAAAACAGAGTAACAGCCCAATGGAAAAGATGAAGAAACAGCCAGATGCAGAACAGGAAGGAATGAGGCTGTAAAATAGATAGACTGCACAGCAGCAAGCTCATGGAAAATGTATTAAGGATGCATGGGATGTCAAAACATATACAATATAACCTAGCTGCTTTTAGGTATTTTGTACAAAAGCAAGTTTATGAAAGACAATGGCACCAAGCAGTGCCATTCAGCTTCAGAACAAGAATCATGGCAACAGAAACCAAACCAGAAGTCATGCCCTAGCAAATCAGCTGTGAACTGAAGTCACGCATAATCCTTCCTACCACACAGAAATAGACATAGAAATAGACCTTAATGAAGTTCCCGGGGCTGAGCATGAGCTGCACTACTACAAAACTGAAAAAAAAGTCAGCTCATGTTAAATCTGAGAAAGACATAAAGCTGAAAGATGTATATGGGGTCTAACCTAGTACTTTGCTATGAAGCAATACTTAAGCAAAAGGCTTTTGTTCTTATCTGGGAAGAAAAACACCAGCATTTTAGATTACAAAAGAACTCTGCTTCTGTGGCAAGTGCTAATTTTGGCCCAAGTTGCTTTTCAATTCATAGTTCATACTAGTACCCCTAACTAACTGTAAACTTCCATCTTGAATACATCTTCATAGATGCATTTAAGTACTGCAGACAAGCCAACCTTCCCCCTTCCCTCTCAGTGGTAACATAATTTCAGATAGGTACTTCAAAATGATTATTCTACCCTCCCAGGAAAAACTCAATTAGCCTTAGGGCCAGGTGGTTTGAATTTGGCACCACTCTGTGTCTTTGCCAGTAGAGATTCCTCAGAAAAAACAGCATGTCATGACAGACTGTGTCCTGGATGCACCCCCCTACAGAAATCCCAGACCATATGGAAGCAGCATGCTTTCCCAGAGAGATCTTAACACCATGGTCCATCAACAAAAAGTAAGCAAGAGAAAAGAGAACGGCTAAATTAAACCACAGAGCAGTCTTAACCAGTGACTTTGGGATCAAGTGACTACCTTGGAGTCAGAAGCACTGATCTGTGCAAAATATCTGAAGTAAAATTTTCTTGCTTTGAAGTGTGATTTTCTCAAGACAGAGGAAATGAAAAATGTTACTTCCTGGTTGCTTTTACTCTTCCATCACTCTCCCTCCTCCCCCAGCTTTCCACCTTCACTGTTTCTAGTCAACAGCAACACATTAATGGCATTGTACAAGTCACTTGCAGGACACTCCCTGGAACAGTGTTTAAGATGCTGGTTACCCATGCTCAAGGTGAACTCCGACAGGAATAACTTCAGAACAGGCGACGTACAATACCAGGAATAGAGTCCACAACATGGAAATACAATTAATTGATTTGATTATAATAGAAAAGCAACTGATTATTCTGTGTACATACATTAAATAATTATAAGAGACATAAACCTGCTCTATTGCAGGAACCCAGCTTTGGTGTAATCATCCAGGATGATAGATGTATTTAAATGATCTTTATGAATTTACTTGTGATATGAGAGCCTGCAAATGCAGATTTTAAAGGCCATCTAGTACTATCCATAATGCTATGCTCTTTTACTAGAAAGAGAGACAAGAACTGAGTATATCCTGGATATATTTATTGAATACCTGACCTGGTAAAATAAACTTGGCTATAAAATTAATTTTAGCTGGAAAATCTAAGAGAGTCAAAGGTTTTGCAAGAATATAAAAAACCTACAGGGAAACCTTATAAAATGAAGATTGTTCTGTGCACTGAATGTTAAGATCAAACTCTATTGTCCATTTGGAACAGGAATAGAACTGATATTTGTATATTTTAATAGTGTTTTAGCCTTTCAATATTTTAGCATTGGGAACCAGATTGCTTCAGATGGCATAGTTACTGCAGCAATAGTGACTGTGATTGTCATAACAAATTTGATGGCAAGGCTGAAAATGGAACTGATCCTCCAATCAGTGTTCTACTTTTATGATGCTTCCAGTATTTCCAGAGAAGCCAAGGCGTCTGATCCAACCACAGTATTTTATGTTCAATTCATCAATGTGCAAAGATACCGTTCTCTCTGCAATGACTAAGAGTGTATATCTTTGAGGCAGAGTATAAAGCTAAAAATGAAAGCAAATTATTGCTGCTTTTTATTTTATGTTTGTATTCAATATAGCTTGATTACTTGAAAGGAGTTGTAGCCAGCATATTGCAGCATGAAACAATATCATGAAAAATACATGTCTTTAAATGCAAGGGTTGCACCGACAGTTTGTCACAGGCAAAATCTGCAGGATCAACACACAGACTAAATAAACAAGTCAAAACTTGAATTATCTAATACAGCATTGTGTATTTTCAACAATCCATATTCTAATTTCATGCACATAAACCAGCACTGTAAATTTTTTGGTCCTGCCTTCATAACACTTTGTTTCCAAGGCCAGCTGTAGCACGTTGTGATCCATCCTTTCTAACATCCATGACAAAACACACTATTATGCTATTGCTGCTTTTCCTAAGCTATTAGAGGCTGCATCACTTTTAAAAAATAAGGCTGACAAGAGTATAATAGAAAAAATGTTTTTACCATTACTGGTACACACTTTGTGTTTCTCAACTAGGAAAAACAAAATGACATCACATTATCATTATATATGCTGCTGTCTTCCAGGATGTCCTTCAGGTGTTACGGAACCCTACAATGAGCAAAAGCTAAATTTTTCTTTTTAAAGCTAGCAGTCTATTCTATAGAATATATTTTCCTCTTTGCAAGCCAGCTGGCAGTTCACTGGAAGAATACTTATTATAGATATATGCTGACAGCAAATTTTAGCTTAGATGGAACGTGATGCTGGCTAAGTATTTCTTCCAAATGTGTTAATTTTAGTTTCACTTCCTTTTTCCTTACTTTTCTTAGCCGTTTTTTTTTTAATTTCATAGGAACTTGAGATACTAATAGAGATGGGTCAAATTCCATTTAAAATCCACAGGAAAGCCAAATGCTTGAATTTAAAAAAGTCTAAATTGTTTTATTTTATTCTTAATCATATCAATATAAAAATAACCACTAATAGAAAACACTATTTTTACACTTAAGGTAGATTTAGCATAGTAATTGCTTGCTATATTGGCTTACAATATGTAATTCATATGAGTATTACAGACATATTAAAAATGTGTTTATCTTAAAATAAAGTATTATTAATACTTCCTATTTCTGAAGGACACAAAAATGCCTTTTTTTTTTTCATATTACTGCCAAAGAGAGAAAGGACAAAACCTAAAATCTGTGCCCACTTTTAAATTAAACTATCAGACCCTCAGCTAGTTTAAGTTAATATAGCTTTATTGATGGCAAGGGCATCTTTTTTTTTTCTTTTTCTTCAACTGACAAAATAGAGCAATTAAGTTGGAGTGATATTTTAGGAAGATGATTGTCTTCTTAACTCTTAATACTGCACAAAGGGCTGCCTGCCTGATAAAATCTCACTGTACAGTTTTATTTATATTTTAAGTCTAAGTGCTTGTTTGCCTCTTGAATATTTTAGGTAAATGTTGAACTATCATTCTCTTTAACATTTTCTGACCCCTCGGTTAGTTTAGGATTACAAAAGAGAGACTGTTCTGTACCACACCAAAATGCTGTGACTCAGTAAAATACCATTTTTGATCTAATGCAGAATAATTGAGGCAAGCCAGTCTACTAAATTTTTCTCATATGATAATTCAGACAAGCTACTTTTACACAAAATTTAGGCTATCAAGTCTTAGTTTGATAAATCCCATAAAATGTTTTTTCCATCTACTGCCCTGTAAAAGATTGAAACTAACAAGCTACTTTTACACAAAATTTAGGCTATCAAGTCTTAGTTTGATAAATCCCATAAAATGTTTTTTCCATCTACTGCCCTGTAAAAGATTGAAACTAACAAGCTACTTTTACACAAAATTTAGGCTATCAAGTCTTAGTTTGATAAATCCCATAAAATGTTTTTTCCATCTACTGCCCTGTAAAAGATTGAAACTAACTATAATTAGTTGACAATAGTCGTAAATTGCTGTATCTTGCATCGTGTCTCTTTGCCACTTTTCAATCCTTAGGACTCTGATCCATCACCAAAGAAAATATAAAAGCAGAAGTTATTAACATAACTGAACTTCTACTGTGCCTTTCATCCAAGATCTAGAATACTTTACAAATATTAATTAAGTTTCACAACACCCTTGTGTGATACCAAAGCTTCCATGCTGCCATGAAGAAATAAGTAGATATTATTTCTTTGTTTATGCATAAAAATTTGGTTTTGGCTTAAGGCATTGGTTAAAAATGCACTGAAGCGTGCAAAATGAGCTATTCCTTTGCCATGTCATTCAAGAGCAAAACATCAGACCTAAAGCATGTAAGCAACCCCAATAAATGTTACCATTTAATTGCAAAATTGATATTATCCACTCAATTCTTTGCTGGAAAATGAGCAAAACAGTGACTTCTTAGCATATACTTCTTGTGACTTTGTCACATCCTACATCAATCCTTTGCAATTAGACAATCTTGGCGTACAATTTTAACTCTTTTTATAAAATGGATTTATTCTATGGGGAAAAAAAAAATCCATACACAACATCCAACAACAACCACAAAGAAATTAATTTCTCACTTCCAGAAACTGAGTTCAGCTCTTCTGGAATATGAGTGAGTTTACTACATTTGTTTGTAGTAGGCTACACTATGGTGCCCTAGTTATTATTTATAATGGGATGAACTTTACTGTAGACATCTCTTTCCACTCCCTCCTGTGAGGGCCAAGGATGACAAGCATAGACACAGATGTCTACTTTGAAGACTTCTATGTTACATCAGGGTAATTCCAGCCCATGTCTTGTTTGCAAGCACAACTACATTAAAAAAGGTGAAAGGTGAAACATTTGTAGTCCATTACAAATCAGTAATGACACAGTAATAAAGTTACAGTAATATAATGCAACTGTATGAGTAATATGATATTATTTTCCCTTCTAGAGTTCTGTGATACTTCATCTACCTCTTTTTCTGTCTCTCAGTTTATGGCCACTTTTGTTCTTATTTCAGAGTTTTCAGAATGCGTCTCTGACTCTTGTTTCATGCCCTGTGCCATCCAAAAGAAATAAATGCTGCAAAGTTCAGTATTAATGCAGAATTATTCCAGTTCCCTTTTCTACATTTGAGGGTGATGCTTTATGCAACTTTCAAAGCTGTACAGAATCAAATGAAACAGAAAAGGAATTGTCAGGCTTGGATATTTTTGCAGAACTGATGCAAAATTACCCATTTCTAACATCAGTAGTTACAAGAAGTGACTGAAATGCAGCTGCTCATTGTGTGTTTACTGTCACAAGTGATGCTGGAATTCTGAGGCAAGCAAAAAGGAAAATACACAACATATGAGATTCATCACATTAATTTCAGACACCTGCACTGTACATAGCTGCATTTGAGCTGGTTTAGTAGACTCCCTTTACAAGCAATGAAGAAACTTGGAAGTTATGATTCATTTTCTTCAAAGGGAGAGATGTGTCTATTACTCTTCATTAACTTTAATAGGAGTCCAGCCAAATAGCTCAGATAAAGACATCTACCCCACAAATGTGTGAAGTGGAACATATCCCTCCCACTGATACTGTTTGGGTATTTTATAGATAATTACATTGCCTCAGCAGCTATTCCACACCTTCATAACACAGAGCTATATCTATACTGGCGTAATGGTATCAGCAAAGTCCCACTATATCTTATCAGTTGAAAAAATTATAGGATAATGTAGTAAAGAATATATGACTGTATACAGTCTTGATAGCTTAAACATCCCATTTATTAAATTCTAAAGCACTCTTAAAGAGCACCTACTTTTTGGTCTCTGCAGGGCTGGCTTTCTAAGGTATTGCATATCTAAAATTAATGCAAACACATTAATGTGTTTATAAACTCCTTGTTCAAGGATTTAAGCAAATGCAGGCATATTGAAAATGAGTAAAAATCCCACCGTGCTGTTTCACTGTGTAAATATGATATCTTTTATTCTAAATCCCCAATCACTTCTTTATTCCAAGTATATTTTCCTTATTCCAATAATATTGTACTCATCCTTGAAGAAAATGAAATTCATTTCACCAGTCTTACTATGCACAGTGGTAAAATTCTGTATAGACACTATTTTAACCATACCTTGCTCTTTGCCCACAGACACTATTTCCAGCAATATTAAGTAAGTAATAGATTACATTGGAATTCTAGGTGGTCCTCTTTTTAAGTAATAGCCTTTACCTCTCTCCCTAAGCACCCAAACATCGTCCTCTTGTATCTGTTTTTTTAATAGAAATAGCTCTCTGCTAAGTACCAAAAGTCTTCTAATCTCCTTGCTGCTCTACATTCAAATTTTGCACTAAACTTCAATATTGTTTGGTTTTTTTGTTTGGTTTTTTTTTTTTTTTTGCACGGCATATTCTCATTCTGCATGTCTGGTTATTTTGGATACCGTCTAAAAGTTGGTGACCACTACAACCTGTCATTTCCCTGGGTCCTCTGCCAGCACCGTCCTTTGCAACTGTTACGTTCATCAGTCTTGCTCCAGGTTCAGTCATTAAATGTCAGGTAGTAACTCACAAACTGTTTTGGATTTTTGTTTTCAACTCTTAGTCTTGTAGGGTATAAGCTAACCCCATATCATATACAAACTCCTGCAGTATTTTAAATTCCAACCTATGATGCTAGTCTCCTTTTCTATGCATAATATCTGATCTGGAAAAGCTATTATGCATCACACATTGACAATAACAAAAAATACCAAAATGTTTACCTTGTCATCCCTAGTTGTTATTTTTTTTAAATAATCATCAATTAAGATGAAACTGAAATAATTTATAAGCCCTTGAAAACTTTTAGTAGAGTGAATAGGGTTTTCTCCAATTTTAAATGTTGCTGTAGTCAAAATGACACAGAATGTGCAATAATGTGTTTGTTTTTCAGATACTGTAGGTCTGAAGAGATTTTTTTTGTATACTTCAATTATAAAAACATTTAAAACATACAAACTTGTGCAATTTTTATTTTAATGAAGATGAGAAGTTCATTAACGAAGATAAATATTTCATTAGATGTTAAATAAAACAAAGAGATTTTTTGGCTTCTCTCAGCACAAAATTCCTTTGAAAGATTAATTAATACATGCAAATTATGCAAATTAGACCCATGCAAATATTTTATGAAGACAATTAAGGGAACCATTAATTACTGCTTTTTTTGCTTCAGTGAGATTCATTCATTTAATTTTAATTTCACTTTAACTGTTTTGATGTATAATCTTGCAGCTAAGAACTTTATCTTTCCTAGTGGGTCACTTAAACTTATAAATTTCATCAAGTGAGCAGCAACAGAAATCTGCAAAGATATTCTCTGGGCTATGTTTAGTATCAAGAGAAATTTTTGACACAATGCACTCCTAGAAACTGCAAAACTGGAAGGGAATGTGAGCTCATTCTTGGACAAGGTTCAACTGCTGGAAAAGCAATTAATTTGCTTTGGCTGTGCTAATATAGGGGAATTAGAAAGTGTGACACAAGACAAATAGAAATAATTAGTTCTCCAAAATGATGTTCTCATTAATATGGTTTGAACAGTAGAAATAAAAAACATTATTGTGGCATGTCTGCATTCTGTCCCTAGCCACAGGAGGTAGGAAAATACAAGATACAGCATTTTTTTCACCTTAGTAGTTTATATGGTGGCATTTATTTTTATTTTTAATTGTAGTTTTAAGGAAGGCAAACTGTGGACCTGATCCTGTTATCTAAAACCTACTGTACTTGCATGAAGCATGAGGGATCCCTATGCTTCTTCCTCTGAAAAGATGAAGCTATAAATATAACTGACTAGGCTTTTCACAACAATACACTCCGGTCCCTAAATTGAAACTTTTATTTCAATATCATTCATTTAAATCCTATTTTACTACATGCAATACCCAAGGTATAATGTGTTTATTCTGCAGCTTAAGCTTCTTTAGTAAAAGATTGCTCTAGCAAAAGAGTTTACAATATCCTCTCCAAATCCAACAACGTAATTTTCTTTTTCCATAACATGAATATACATACATGCATCTGGCAAAGTACATAGAGGTGGATTTTCAGTTGCTCTCCTTAACCCTTACACCAGTACAAAGCAGGTTTTCTACAAGCAGTGAAAATCACTAGCTGGCACTCTTCACAAAAACAGGCTGCTAAGAACATTTGCTCACTTACACTCTATACTTAGCTTGTTGCAGGATTAAAGGTGATGGAAGACTATGTGGCCCCCTTAAAATATTAAACTTTCCCCCACCCCTGCAGGTGATACACCTTCCAGCTGTTTACCAAGTTCCAGCTGGAGGCACCTCCCTTTGAGTTTTACTGTGTACATACCTTTTATCTGGAATCAGGTACTAAAGTGCAATGCCTTGATATAATTTATCTCTTATTTCAGGTAGGTGGCAAATCTACAGCATCTTACAGAAATAGAGATTTTTCTCTTTAAATACAAGGAGAGAAAATGTGGCCATGTCTTGACATTTTTTGAAAGTCGATTACTACAATTAAAAAATCCTTAAATGCAACTACTACAGAGGTTTAGCAAAATTACCCAATAAAATTTCTAGAACTCACACTGTAAGAATTAATTATAAAAAGAATTCTGTCTTTAGGGACATTATTGATAAGAGAAAAAGTTTAAATTCATGAAACCTTCCTATAATTCCCTATTCTTTAACAACGTGGGTATAATACATCCATGTTCCTAATTTGCTAAGAATGTGTCAAATACATGGATTAATGAACATGATCCTTGCAAAATGCTGGGAAGTACCTGCTTCCTTGACCATCAATTCTGTTGCTAGTCAGCTGGTTTTAGCAAATTTTATTAAATGTGTTTGTCTTTAAAGATTTCTATTTAAACAAATATTAGACCTAGTACATCACACCCTATCTGCTAGACTTTTCTAGATTAGCCTTTCCTAAAAAGCTTTTAGCATTCAAATATTGTTCTCCCTTTGTTAGGATCTTATTCTCCCTCCACATTGCTAACTTCTTTCTCAGTTTGACGTTTTTTGCTTCTTCCTCAACTTTCTGTTTTTATTTCTGAGGGCTGCAATCTTCCTCGCATTGTCTCTCACTCTGTACTTCGTATCTGAGTAGTCTAATCCATAAACTGAAATTCAGTCACCATATCCATGTTGACAATTGACACAGCCCTTTGTACTCCAGGTCTGTTCCCTTCTGTCTGACATAAAACCTCAGTCTGCTTTTCTGATCGTCTGTGTGAATGTGTCGCTGCTCTGACAATTTTAGTTTGAGAAAACAGAGCTGTTAATCATTCACCTCTTCAGATTCCTCCTCATCTTCCCCACTACTACTACTACTCTTAGTCACTACGAACTACTCTTTTAATCTTGTCTGTCAGTGAAGTTCAAAATCAAGGTATCCTGTTTGTTTGTAACTTCTGACTCTTCATTACAACACAGTGTCTAAATTTATTCTCATAAAAAGTCTCTGCCCCTCATTCTCCTATCCCTCTTTCTAGCTATAAATTCACATGATGTTTCTCCTCATATCTTACCTACTAAAGTTTCTGTCTTGGTTGTATAAACAAATTTGTATGGCAAAAATATTTTCCTAGTCTGCTTCTTTGAATTGTCACTCTCTTCTAATTCCTTTACTGGCTCTTCCCTTTTGACAAGTAGAAACACAGTACTTGAAAGGTTTTGCCTTACCCTTCACCTTGTGCATTACTCCTTATCAAAATGCTTCAAATTGAAGTGATACTTCCAAATAAGCATCCTCATAGTTTTGTCCCTATTGTTCTCTACAGCTAAGAAGACCCTCATGCAATGTTTACAAGAAAAACTCACTACGACCCTTGAGGTCTGAAGCCTGGATTTGCAGGTGAGTCTCAGCAAGACCTGAAATCAGGAATGGTGCCTGAATCCATGACGTGATCAGAATACAGCTTCATGGACACATGTAACTTCCTGCATAAATCGAAGGCATTTACCGGCACAATCACTAACACCTCATAGCCGTACTCTCACTTCAATATTTGTGTAAAGTTTTAAGGGAAATTACATCACTTGATTATATTTATTTAATAACTTTTATTTACCTGGTCATGAATGGGACGGTAATTTCAATATTCAATCAAAAGATTTAATAAATACTATTGCCCTATGGCTGGCGTTAAGATCAGCCTCTTAGAAGAAATACACTTTTTCACATAAAATATTGCTGTTGCCATAGCATACTTGGGGACAGATTTGCATTTGATGGCTCAGGTTTAATTAAATGTTACATCTTCTTTGTGTTTTTGACTGAAACATTGAAAGCACAGCGTGTAGTAATGCATGCCTGCTTTCAGCTCCTGAAGCACAGAAAGTTCACACTGGTTTATCTTCACTTCTATGAGAAAAAAGTATAGCAGGTATTGAGCCTGTATGTACACAAGGAAGCTGAAGAAAAAAAATTCCGTGGAGCTTTGGGTTAGGAAGCTGGCAGAACCTACATAACTTAAATAACCCTCTCCCCATTACTGTAGCTTCAGAGCTTTGAAATGTCTTTATGGAAGGCCTTTTGGCCAAACTCATTGTATTTGGCCATATTTATGTAGCTGTACCAGAATCTAGAATTTATGTCAGGTCTTTTTTACTGAATACATAGCTGAATATATAGGGCCAACTTGGTATGTGAGGGGTAATCATATCAAATCAAGTAATAATCAAATAATGCTAGGCGGCTTATGTTGTTGTATTTCCAAAGCTTTGTCTAACAAAGAAAAGACTTGAAAAGCCTTAGACCAGGTGCACTTTGTCATTACGCTGATATTCACAGAGGTTAGCCAGCAGTCTGAGCAAGTGCAGAGCAAGCACAGCTGAGGTGCTACGTGTATTCTGTTAGCGTGGAGTTTTGGGACATAAATCCTGTCACTGATATTAAGTTGGTAAACTCCACCTAGTTTTCTGTATGTCTGTACAATGAGAAAGCATGAGGGAACATATAAAAGCAAGGGCAAAACATGAAGGGCAGAACAAAAATCTTAGCTCTTGTGAGATTTAGGTTCAGTCACTGATATAGCACAGATTTCGGATATATCCGTGGTCCAGCTCCTTAGCCCCTCTATGATATAATTGATTTGTTCTGCATCACAGGAGTATTTCCTGATGTGAAGATTAAATCCATTAAAGATTGCAAAGTTGTTCAGATATTACCATGATAAAATTTCTAGTATATTTCCAGTTACTCCTGGCATAGTTCAAAACAATTTATCTGAGACAACCACAAGGCTGCAAATTGAAATCAGTGACATAAATAAATAAATATCTGTTTACTAAAACTTACAATTCATGCAGAAACATTATATTAAATTAAGTCCTCTGAAAATAAATAACCATGACTTAAGAAACCAATTTTGGGATAGCTAATTTTTGTAGATTTACAGAATTAGTGTTTTCTCATGAATAATCTGTCCTCAAACAGTTTCTCAGAACTATTATGCAGAAACATGCTTTCCTTCAGCTTAATGCCTAATTTTGTGTTCTGTTTTGATATACCTATTTACACTAGCAATTGAAAAGAATTACTCTCAGTAAATAAATTCTGTTGAATGTCTGCTAAAGACCAGCTTTGCTTCTTTAGCCTCTTTTTTAAATATGATTACTCTTGCAAGCTTCACAGCAAAATTGAATTATTTGTTTTAAATCCAAAAAAAGGAGGCAGCTATGAAAAGATTTTAATATTGGATGTACCAATAGAAGTAAAAGACATTCCAAAGAACAGAGCAAGTACTAGAATATGCTAAGACATACTAACAAAGTTCTGGGCTGCCATATCCAGGACCACTTTTCTGTTTGGCCAAAGGACTGCTATTTAGTCACACAGGGTAAATATTATCAGATCTTTTTGAAAGTCAGCAAGTTTGAGCTACCTTAAAAATAATAAAAAACCTACCAATTTTTCTCCATATCTCACTTTTTCCTATCTCAGTCAAATGCTATGTTATATACAAGCTAGTCCACAAATAACATGAGAGCAAGATCTAGAGAAGTTATCTCGTTAATGCTTGCATGTAAAAATGGTAGGAGTGCCACAGGCCTTCCTTTTTGAATTAATACATCAATAAATATATTTTAATTCAATATACGTAATAAGCTATAAATGTGTATTTAAAATAACCCAAGTACATAATGCAATATATTCAAAGGCGTACTAAATGAGAAAAAAGGGGTTGATTCAACATCTGGTATGATTTGAGTCAGCCTTCCATACCCTGCATGACCCCCAGCTGCTGCTACAGAAAAGTCTGGATCTTCCAGAGGCATGATTATCCCCGTGCAGATGTCTCAGATGCACTGGAGCACCTAAAACAGCACTAGTCACCTACTTGTGGACAACCAAATAACTTTTTTAATAGTGTAAGAATTCATTTTAAGATTAGAATACCTTAACTTCTCTCTGAAAGCCTCGTTTCGGAGTTTCAGACATGCAGGGATAAGATAACAAACTGATTATGACCTTCCTTGGTAGATTAGCTCATGTAGTTTGCTTAGAGATTTTTTCTTCTTTGATGCACATGGTGGCTGATAGTCAAAAAGGGCCACTGAACAGGATGGCCACAGTTCATATTTAATGGTTTAGGTCTGATTGAACTTGAAATTTGAGATTTGAAATCTAATCTGGATTTGATGCTTCCTTTTACCTACCCAAGGTGTAGTACCTTTCAGGAAGGAGACATGGATCTCTCTGTCTAATAGATTTCCTCCTCTGTGTGCTAAATGGATAAAGTAACTTAATGGCTACTAGTCTGCATTAGTTCTTCAAAGAACAGTACTTTTAGAAGAATTGAAAATTATTACTGTTATTTTGGAATAAGAGTTGTCTCCCTCGTGCTTCACACAAGTCATAAGGGAAGTGCATCTATTAGAAAAATCTCAAACCATAAATATTTTGACATCTGTTGATGGTGAGGTCTTAATGATTTAATAGAAGAATGCAACACTAATATTGTAAGCTGAAATTCCTTTATCTGGCTATAAAACATAAACATCAGGAATTTTTAAATCTTTGTAGTAGTTTAAGAAATTAATGCCAAGAAACAATCTTCTTTATGACACATCTTAATATGATGTGATGCCACTTTCCAGTACTTGTCTAAGATGTAGTAGATATGGTTGAGGGAAAAAAAAAAAAGGAAAGAGAAAAAGGGACAGCTCTCTACACACCGTAGAGGCAAACACTGATAAACATCTTACAGCCAGTAGATCTAGATCCTCAACCACCCTCAGAATGCTTGGGATTATAGTTCAGCTGTGAATGAGCTAGAGATCCACTTTATTAATATCTATTTCATGACAGGATACAGAAACACCATTCCACTGAAAAGATATTGTTTAAATCAATTTTTCATCCTGGTTTAGAAAAAACCATGTGTTTTAGTTTGTCTCTAAGAGGGAAAATGTTATTTCTCTTTTAGCTGATGAAACTATGCTAGAAATGCATGTTTTACCTGCCTGTTCAGGTTTCAGTTTTCTTCTGAGGAAGAAGACAAAGGGAACAGAGTACTTATGGGAAACAAAAATACATAGGATGGTGGCTTGCAGTGCCAATCTTTTCCAGGTAGGAAGACAAGTGGGGTGACCTCAGAAGTGTATCAGATAAGAATTCATCCATCCTATCCTTCCCTCTTTGAATAATATGAACATGTAGGATGAATGAAACTGAAAATCCAAACAATTCTATATAAAGTCTTAATAGCCTCTTTGGAGCACAATGTTGGTTTTTTAAAATATTCTTATTGTCCTGAATTTTCCCACTTGACTCTGTTCATACTTAGTCATTAATTTTAGATATAGTACCTTTAAAAGTGAACTAAAGTACCATGTTGGAAAAAAGTCTGATTGGTCAACCATTCATTTCAGTAGAAAAGTCAGGAACATATTTGATTTCCATCAACTTCATATATATACAGCTATAAAATAAGACATAAATTGCAATAGATAGCAATTTCAAATAAAATGTGAACAATTTTATGTAAGAGTATAAGTGTTGAATGAGAGAGTTGAATGAGAACACATTGCCTTATATATGTAACTAACTGTATATTAACTCTATGCCCTGCCTTTGCTTTTTGGGTGATAGATAACAGGATTACGTACCTTGAAGTTTAAAGGTGTAGCTAACACTGACCTAAGAACACTATGAAACAATTGTCTATTTATAGGTTACTGCCTGCAATCAATACCACCTTCTGTTTAAGTTAATCAATGTTGTCTTTAATTGATTAGCTTGAGTTGAAAACCTGCCAAAGTGCTGACTCCTGGGCAGGGGCGTAGGGAACATACTTATTGCTGTTTGGTTTCCATGCATTGTAAGATAATTTCAGTATTTATCCATGGTCAATGAAATATGAAGCAAAATAAATCTTTAACGTCTGTTTCCTCATTGAGTATTCCAATATAAACAGTAAAAGACAGATGAACTAGCAAGAAATGTTTTAAATGTCTACTATAGAATCTAGGTTTAAAAGCTAAACTATATTGGATAGTCTGCCAAGCCAAAAAAAATCAGTAAAACAAGTGTCTTTAAAACTTGTGAGCTGGTAAAGCTAGTAAAGCTTATTCTTCTTAGAGAAAATAACATAAAATTTTTAAATTAGTGTGCAGAGAGAGAGTCAAGCCCTTTCTAAAATGTATAAAAATTAGAGAACCTATTTTCAGAGATATATCTTCTGCAACAGTAATGAAATTCAAGGTGGTGCACACAGATTAATGTTGTTATTTATTATTATGTATATAATTTCATTGAAGTGAATAGCACTGTTCACATGAATAATAAGCGCATGACCCTGCCATTAATACAAGGTGTTACACACTGAAGTCAAAAAGCAGCTGAAGTTTAAAGCACTAATCAGAAGGAAAATGAAGCATTATGTGTTACTGCAAATAGGAACAGTGTTGAACCAGCAAATATCTTATGAAAACTGAACAAAAATAAACCAGAATCGGGTGGACTAACCAAAAGCAGCTCCGTTAAATGTCACTGAGGGTTAGACACTACACTTCTAACAGTTTCTCCCCCTTAAGACCACCCCTGGATCCGAAAATAAATTTTCTCTTGCACATAAGAGAGACAAAAGAGAAGAGCACACAGAGAACACGTTACCCTTCAGCTTCTAAAATTGAACATTGCATGTGTGTACGTTTTCACCAATGAATCAATTTGTTTGACGAAATCTGGAATGCAGAGAAGGATCAATAACAAAACAGCAGACATCATTCCCCAGTGGGTCACTACAATGGCTTTGCTCCATTCTGTTGTCTTTCCCATATGTTTCTGGTACCTCAGATCACTACTCTTACTTAGAGGTGCTAGAATAACTATAACTCTGCTCTCTCTAAGGAGAGCAGTCACATTATAGAGACAGTCCTGTCTTATGTCTGCATTTAACCAAAACTGTGGAGACTGAAACCAGTTGTCTTACTGACCTTTAGAAACCCTAAGAATGGAAAACTTAAGGCAAAAACCTGATAATCAGACAGGTAAAAAGAAAAATGCAAAATCTATCTATCAGAATGCTGAAAATCACTTTTCACAAGACATGGTATTTCACATAGGCAGACCTTCTTACTGTTTGTTGACTCCTAAGCTGAAAAAAATAATTTTTATTGACAAATTAAGTGGAAATTATTAGGTTCTTTGTTTGTTGTGCTTTTTTTTAAATCTGGCCTAATGCAGGCTAAGTGGCCTAAAAATCACAGAAATGTTCATCTCCAAAAAAGTCAGTCCACTGTTTTGTCATTGCTGTTTCACAGAACCTTTTTATATTTCTATGGGTCTAGAATAGTCAGCTGTTTGTTTCCATAAACAGCCTAGCTAAGTAGCAGATGTTTCCTTGGGCAGTTATTCAACATATCTAGAAAAAAAATCCCTTTGCCTTCCAGGCTTCTGACAGCTTTGTTTCCAGCTCCTGACTTCTTTTCCCTGCTGAAATGTTCAACCTTTATAGCAGGCCTGTACAACAGGTGGGCCGTGGGTCTCTTGCAGTTTGAAAAACCATTTGTTTGGCCCATCAGCTGCTGAGAAGCATCATGTACTGTTTGATTTGCCCAGCTGCCAGGAGGCAGCAACAAGATGTCCAGCAGAAAATGTATATCTCCTGGCTTGTCACCAATCCCTCGGAACGCGTGTGCCTCCTAGTCAGCCACCTGGTCAGCCAGCAGCCACATGGCTCCCGATCATACACACACACACACATTGCCTTGCAGGTCAAGGAAGTGACATATTAAGAAATATCTGGGATATTCAGAAGTAGTATTTGGAAGGGGGGTAGCTGAAACAGAGGTGGAAGGAAAATAAGAAAGCAACAATACAGGGGAAGCTGGAACAGTGTTGAACTGGGTCAACAGTGAAGAAGGAATCCTGGGAAAATGAAAATTTATCTTCATTTCTTAAATGACCTGATACATCCATTTGAGACTTCTGGCTCTATACTAAACCAAAGCACCTTGCTAGAAGTTCCGTGCTATAATAAATGAGTAACAACAAATCCACAGTACTTACTAAGCAGTGATAAAAGTGGAATAACTGATGAGCAAGTGTCAATTGAATAAAAATGCAGAATTTACAAGTTGATATACATAGAGAGTTATTTAGCAATTCCAACAGTTTCAATGAGGACAAAATGCAAGAAAAATCTTGGTAAAATGTATAAAGAATCAGGTGTTTTTCTTAAGTTTAATCAATTAATACTTTAGAGAACATATGGCCATTGCTTTTCATGGCATTATACAGATGGATGACTTCGTCTTCAGGTAGCTACAGATGCAAATGGAATTGTTTTTGATTAAGGGGGACATGGAAAGGAACACAGAGAAATGCAGAGGTAGGAGATAGAAGCTCTGAGAGAACAATGCTGTTACTGAAAGGACTCTACAGATGAAAGAAATGGACTTGACACTGGTCATCACAGTCAATATCATCAGCAAAATAACAAAAGAAAATATTAAAGAGAAGACATTTTAGTTAAATATGCTGCAAAGAGAACTGATGTCCCTAGAAAAGAAATAGATGTCCTGTCATTTGAGGATATTGAAAACTATTTTTAAAAAATCATTAGTTAATTTGAGAGTAGTATTGCACTGGAAAATGTATCCTATCTATGATTAGCAGCCAATAGTAATCTTCCCTAAGTCTACAAACATGAACTCATAAAAATATTCAAAATTTCCAGAAATTAGGACAAGAAGTCTGATGCGATTGAAGTTGGAAATAAGGACAGAAAATGTGACTGGGGAAGTGACTGATAAAATACAAGATAGAAACACAGAAAACAGGGCACTGGAAGACATTGTGAAAGGGAATAAGTAATAAAAAACAATTGGCTGACAATAACTGAAACTGAAGTTGGGGGACTGAATTATTTGTATTAATAGACAAGAACAGAACCCAGTGGTTGAGAATAGAAGAAAAGAGGGGAGACAGAACACAGACAGGGCAAGAAAGTCATCTGAGGTTTCTTAGAGGGAGAAATCTTGACCAGTAACTGGCTATGTGGCATATAGATATTATGGGTCAATACCTGGAGACATCTGGATCTTGATTAGCAAGGATATTAGGCATAAGAAGTCAAAACTATGGAGGCTGGAATTATGACTGGATATAAAAGGAAACTTGCATTGAAAGATGTGAGAAAAAAGGGGGCAAGAAAGAGATTATAAAATTTGAAAGTTGCTATTAGGACTGATAGCCCAGAAATGAGGAAGAACCATGAATAAGAAAGCTTGATGGAGCCACTGTTAGAAGTGATACATGTAGCAAGAAAAATGAAGAGAAGATTCTGTGCCCAAGAGCATGAAATGTATCCCAAGATGTGTTTATCTCAACAAGTATCTGTTAAACTCCCATATCAAAATGGTCATTCCTTAGACAACAGAGTCATATTAAAGTATTACCATTTATCAGTTACTTGTTTAGCTTCATAGCACTGTGAATCTAAAGATTCAATTTAATATGGTTTTCAGACGTGTCTCACAGTGAAACTTCTGACTTTGTAGTTCATTTGTTAAGAAGAAAATCCTAGGAACTGGTTACCTCGGACATTAGTGAAGCAAAGCACTCAGCTGTTAGGAAATGCCAAAACTGGGATTTAATATATGAAAGAAATTGAGATAATAATTCACAGCTCTTCTGTAAAGCATGATGTCTAATGATGGAAGCATTACATATAAACCAGGTATTATATAAAGCAGGAGAACATACACTGACCACTGAAGATGAAGAAAATGTTGGATAGACATCAATTTATTCACCTACATTCTTGTTCTCTGCACTGAATGAGACAGGGCACTGTGAAAAATACAGTATCTAATCATATAATTAAAGATTGTATCATGACACATACACAAAGACAGTTGAACAAAGGTGCGGAAGACAACCTTAATTCTACCATTTCCTGATTTTGGAATGCTTGATGCTACAGCCTTGATAATGGCCTTTTCCAATAAAGTTTCTGATCTCATAAAAAATATCGTCACATATTTCCACACACTTTTGTCCAAGATTTATACATCAGAAATGGAACTGTGTGCAGTAGCTTCACAGAACTACCCAAAGTTCCTTTTCAATGTGGAAGTCCTTCAGATAGCCATCTTTCAAACACAAATATAACAAGAAAGAATCAAGGACCATCATTTGCTGAGATTATTACATGGATTTTGCTTGTTGAAAATAGATTAAACAAGTTTCAAACCAATGCAGAAAACAATTTTAGGTTTCCAGGTAAATGACTGAAGTTGTATCTAAGCAACTTTTATTAACATGGAGGGCAGCTGCAGGGCAGCTTTCCCCTAATACTTGGGCAGCAAAATGCACACACTTGGTTCTTGCAATGGGCAAATTTAAATCATAATTTCTTTCTTCCTCTTCTTCATTAGCTTTCAAAGGCCTTACAAGGAACTTGATACAGGACTATGCAGTCAGGGTTGCAACAGGGTTGCTGTTGCTTTCCTTCTCTATTCCTGGATGTGTTTAACATCTCTATTTCCTGCCTTGTCCTTTCTGGGAGGGTAAAAAGACAGATGGCCCTGGAAGGTTTTGTATGCATGGTGGCTGAGTGGGTCTTTTTCTCACATCAGGAAAGCATAATCTGAAACCATTTAGGATTACACTTAACTGAATTGTTAATATGAGCCTACAGAAGAGGTTGAGAACTAAAGAAAGGCAAGAAGTTGGTGGGAAAGGGCTTAGAAGGCATAAGCTCGTTTTGCTAAGGAAAAGGAAGAGTAGATAACAGATACGTCTGGAGAATGGCTGATAATGTGCTAGAAGGAAAAATTATATTAGCAGCAGAATAAGGAACTGAGGCATGAAATTTTGATCAATGGACAAGAAGAACAAAATTTGTGCTAAAGGAGAATGCATAACTGAGGAAAAAAATGATTGAGAATGCAGCAGGGTGGGAAAACTTTGAGAACAGGCAAAATGCACAGGGTCTCTTGAAACACAAACAGACATTGGGGAAAAAAACTCAATAGGCATGAGAATTCAGGGAACTGAGCAGGGTGAGACGACTTAAGAGAAAATAATGTAGCTGATTTCAGGAGCAGCTGGAATGATGGCTTGTAGAAGTTGGAAATTAATTGGAAGAAAGTAGAAAAGGTACAAGCTGAGGCAATTGCCAGCAAATTTAAAATAAATGGAAAAGACAAAAAAATAGTAGCATGAGAGAGGAAATACTTGATTATGCTTCCTGTTCTTATCAGGAGAGCTCTGGCACAAAAGCAAAAACGCATTTGTTAGTGATTTGGGAAAAGGAATACATGACAGGAACGTGAGAAGGAAAGAAAGGTCTATGGGGAAGATGGAGCAGAACTAGAACAATTTTACAGGATTTTAGATAATGTGTAAAAGGAATTGTGCTTAAGTGGAATGAAGATGAAGCTAAAGGACTTGGAAGGGAAAGTACTGAGAGACAGAAAATTGGGAATGTGGGAATTATAGAAGGAAAGATAAAATAATAATGTAGGCAGGCAAATACATGGCAAGTAACCAGATGGAGAAATAAAAAATCAATGGAAATAAGAAAGTAAAAGTGGCAGTAAATGTCATTGTTCTAGCGCTTAGTAAGAGGTCTGATAACAAAACAGTATATACAAGTCAAACATTATCTTTGTATGGTACCTTTTTGTGTGGGATGAGGGGGTCTTGGGAAACCGGATTGGGAGCTAGGCATAGGCATCTAGTGAACCTACAATATGTATGGAGAAGAGGATAATCTGCTTTATTATTATTTTAAACAGAAACAAAGAAAACATTTAAAACCAGTGTCTACACCAGTTCTTAATAACTTAGTATCTGTTTGTATCTCTTTAAGTACACCTGAGACCCATAATTGAATTATTTATTATGATTATTTGTTAACATTTTATGGATATTGCAGCAAACTGTTATCTACTCAGTACTTAAAAAATTCATACCCAACCCTAAAATACTGTGCATTGCTTCTTTTTATAGTCCCGTACTCAAATTTCATTTTATTATCGTTCCCATTTTACAAAAGACTTTACATGAACTAAAAGTGAATCTAAATGAGTGCTACACGACGAAAAAAATAGAACAGAACATACCCTGTTATTGACAAATGCAATTATCTTCTATGCTCAAATTAGTCCTATTCCTTACTCTTCAAAGTGATACTTAAAAATAGCAACATTAAATATAACTTCAAGTTGACAAGTATCCATTTATTTATAATAAATAGTAAACAAAATCTTTAGTTTTAATTATGATTTTCTTGCATAATATTTTCTTAAATGCTGAAATTACACTTTGTATTTCAATTATATCACTTCCCTACAGAGCACTGCAGCTTTCCTACCATTCTTTGCTTAGTTATAGAACTGCATAGCATGCTCAATACAGTAAACTGAAAAATGATTGTGGATAAAAAGACTGTTACCCCAGGCATGCTTCGATACTGAGACACAGTTATGTTTTTGAGAGGAATAAGAAACGTATAAATATTTCCCTAGTAAGAATTTTTTCCCCAGAGCCTGAAAGATGCAAGAAGTGGTATTATATTCTTTATTATGGAATATATTGTATCTAGAATAATATTATATATAATTGTATATATTATTTCTTCTGCAGTGCATATTGGAGTACACACAGAAAGTATTGGAAAAAAGTTTCATCCATTGGAAAGCTTTTGTAGAGTTTTGCAGGTAAAGGACCCCATCTGTACTGAGCATGCTTTACTCCAGTGCTGCAGGAATGAAGTGATTCTTTCCATGCATTTCTTACTCCTCATTCCTCCCTACAGTTGCCATGCTAAATAAAACCAGAATACTCTCAATGCCTCCCTCCCTGATATCCAGGCAGATGAACAAGAAGAAATAGAAATGCACTGAAACCAGTAGGGAACATAAGCTTGATAGGGAGACAGGGGAAGCAGACACTACAGATGGAGATGTGGTTTGCAACAGGGAAGGCTGGTAAGAGGGAATGTCAGTGCAGCTCTCGAAATGACTGGATAAGAGAAGGAGGCAACAGGAAGGGTCAGACAGAGCCAGGGGCTGGGGGTCACTGAGAGAGAAGGAGCTTGTAATTAAGGAAATAATCAGTGGCATGAAACCTAGTTCAGAAGAGAATGCTGGAGGAATGGGAAGTTAGGAAAAAAGAATGTAATGTAATGCACAATGTAACGTAGAGCAAGGAAAAGAGTCAGATCAGCAACTGACAAAAGGTGGGATTGGAGGGAGGAGGAAGAAAGTAGGAGGAACCGGGACAGAGACACAAGGATACATAGTAAGGGGAACACCGAGAAAAGGGAGTTTATGGTGAAAGGAAATCCTCCTTCCAATATTGGAAGTGAACACAAAGAGTCTTGACATGTGGCATGACTTGTCTGCTATTAACAGTTTCTTGAATTATTTCTGAAGCCTGTCACCCTATAATGGCTGATCTACAATGACAATATCTTCCTAAAGTTACATTTGTGTTGTAGGGTTATATATTGTAGTAGATGTAAAAGTTCTGAATTGCTGTATCATGACTGAGCTGAATGTATTAAACTGTAAGACATAACAACAATATTTCTTGCTTCTTCTTTCCTTTTTCTTAAAAACCCTCTGCTTTATTATATGTTAAGACTGCAAAGTAGATATAGGAAATGTCAGAATTAAAGTTGCCTTTACAATATGGTTCAATATCAGGATCAGAATATATCATAGTCCAGTCTTGAATTAAATAATCATCCGTGGATTTTAGTTTCGTTTTTAATGCACATCACCTTGGACAGATGAATAAAGGAAAAGTCATCATTACTGAGAATATCTCCTCTGAGTCCTTGATTTCATATTGCAAAAATGGAAATATATGAAATGAGCCATAGTAGGCAGAGGATAGCTGGAAAAGAATGTATAATCATTGCTCAAAAGCTGAAGTGCTGTTCCTACATAGTTTGGGACAAGTTCTTTAGAATACATACTTACAAAATTATGTGTTGCTCATATTATAAATATCCAGCTTGATATTTCAGCCTATAAGTAAAACTGACTTCAACAGGAAAAATTATTTAATTACACCTGAATATATTTGCCAAAAAATACAAATTATCCTAAAAAATTAGGTCCTTGTTACTTGAAACTTAAGCAATATGTCATCTTAATCTGCCTGTGACTCTATTTCCCAGCTCTCAAATTGGAATACTCCAAACTTAACTTCCTGCAGAAATGCTCTGAAGATGGAGTAATTAATGTTTGCAATGAGTGCAAGCACTGCAGTGACTGGTGTAGCAGCATGGTCTCCCAAGAAATTCGAAGTCTGTCTTAGCACGAAACAAAATAATGAAATGTTTGGATTATAACAAAATGACATAATGGCTGAATTCTTACCAAATGAATTATGTCAAATGGTGCTTTGAATAAGGCATAAATTTTATGGGAAGAAAGGCAGGATTCTGAGATAACAGATCTTATAAGATGTACCCACTTCCCAGGCAACATTTAATCTGGCATATTCCAACTTCTGTGTTACTGACTTTGCAGACATAACTTGCTTTAAGTGTCTTTGTTTATATACTTGCGTTTGTCTTTCATAAGAATTTATTGCATCTTTCGTATTTGTTTACATGCTCAACCATTAAAAGCTTCTTGACTTTTTTATTCTGTTGTTACAGCCTCTTTGTGGCACACCAGTAACAACTCCTTAGAAGTTAGAAAATGTGATTAAATAACACAGAGAAGATGTCAAATGATACTGTTAGAATGATTGACTTCTAAATGTGAAATAAAGGCAATTGAGTGTGATTACTGGAGCTAATCATTTTAGGCTTGCCTCTGAAAAATGCACCTTCATTTACAATTGAAAACAATTGCTATTTTTATTGCTTGGTATTCACGTAGGTAGATTTAGCCTGCTGATAAGAATAGATAGTATAACATAAATACTATCTGAAAAATTTGCTCTTTACTAATATCTTGATGTTTGCAATATATATATACATTTAGATTCACGGGGGAAGTAATATGGCTCTCTTTAGTACTTCATGTATAAATTTACTCAGCAGATTTGTTTTATTAAAATGTAAATAATGGGATGTGGTAAATGAAAAATCCAAGATGGGAATAAACAGCTTATTTATTGTTAATGTGCAGAGTAGCTTATTGAAACACACCTTTCAGTAACTGCCACTGACTATTACCTATGAAATTCTCATCATGCCTTGAATGTTACCCATTAGGTTTAGCCATTTGTACAGTTAAAAGGCTCAAGAAGTTTCAAATATATCTTTAAAAACATTATTAATTCAAATCAAACTACACATATTCACAAAAACTGCATTCAGCATGTCTGAGATTCAACCCAATACTGCTTCAAATTAATTATTCTTCTTTAATTGCTCTGTATAAACAGAAATGACCTATTAATTTAAAGAAAATCTATCAGCACAGAATGTATTCTCTCTTATAAACAAGCAAGATGAACTTGACCTTGTTTGAACTTGTTTTGATGTGGCCCAGATGGTAGGCTACATGCTTGAATAGCAGTCTAAAGCTGAGGAAAAACTCATATAGCAAGATCTAGATTTATAGCCTTTTGCAAATTCCTACCTTGTATTGTCCTTTCAGCATCTGTTCTGCCCCCGCTGCGGTCAGCTTCTATCTCTGGGGTCAGAGAGTCTAGAAACATAGAAAGGTAAGACTGACACATATTTCATTTGATTCTTATAGCCTTTTTTACAACCTGTTACTCCAATGCTGAATTACAATACAATCAACCTTTGTCAGTTTTTTAATGTTGAACAATGACTGGAGGCCAGGACAATTTTTTGTTAGACTAGGAAGATTAATGAGCAATAGATTTTTCAAGCATAAATGGGGGAAGAAAAAGAGGAAGAAAAAAAATTGACTTCTCAAGCTAATAATATAAAATTGTCCTAGTTTGAACATTCTCTCCAGTGAGTTTATTTGCACATACTATATAAAGTAGCAGAGCAATAAAGACAGAGGTATCACTTGAATGAAGGACAGAAAAAAGATTTTCCTTTTTCCCCCTTCCCATCATGTTAGAAATTTTCAATATAACAAGATTCTTCTGGCACTTAAATTGAAAGTTAATGACAGAGAGACAAAAATTGGCTTCTTACCATTTAGGACCCTGAGACTATCTGTTGAAGCTGCCTGTTTCAGTGTTTGTTCTGCTTGCTCTCGTCGTTTAGTCTCAAATTCAAGTGCTTCCTGCAATTTCCTCTTCGCCTTCTTTTCCTTCTTTAGCCTTTTCTGAATTATTGCTAGGAGAAGAAAATAACATCAATGTACTCCAATTTGTATCCGAAACTTGGCAGCATGATTACCTATTAAGAGTCCTGAGAAATGCTGCAACTGTGGCGTTCATATAAATTGATTAATTACACAATACCCATTTAAATTGCTTGAAATTTGCTGGAATCACCCCGGAATATTCTAAGAGCAACTGTTCTACATGACAGTATTGAAAACTGTTGGTGATATCAAGCAATTACTTTCTCTTTTTGTTTTATTAACAGCTGAGAATCTGTGAATGTTTAGTCAGAAAACCTCGGTACCAGTAATGGAAGGTCCTTTGTGAATCATCTGACGTAGATAAGTCTCTGCATCCGGAGGTGAGGCGGTGTTTTGGAATTAAGACCACCATTTCTCTTTCCCACAGCAGTTAGTATACACATTGTCATGGAGTTCTTGCCTGCCTGCAGCTTCTCTCACGTAAGAGAGGCATCCGTCTGCTTGGGTGCCTGGGCAGCCCCCATTCTGCTCTACTCCTGGTTTCTTGGGGAAAGGCCCTGAGACTTCTAACTCCCCTCCAAGCTCTGCTTCCTGCAGCCCATCTGACCTCTTGGTGCCTGGTGTCTTCCCCATATGTATTTCTTTTCCACATTCCTCATTTGTCCTTCCCTTTTCTCTTTCTCGCTTTTTGTTGGGTCTTGTTCCATCACCTAACTAACCCTGAAGAACTCACAGCAAATCCTTTATGGTGCTGTATCCTCCAGGCAAGTAAATATTACTATTCTTTGCCAAATGTGAGAGGAAATATTAGTAAAGAAAGGAGTATTTTGAAATTAAGCATAGAAAGCTCTGATTTAGAAAAAGTATTTTCCTTATATCTCTTCAGTTTAAACTCTGTAAAGAAAAGAATGGCAAGTTCAGGATGGTACTTCATCACAATTTTCTTATCTATGGTACCAGTGACTTACAACCACAAAGGTAAGCTTTGCAGGATCCCTAACTAAAGGAACATATCACAGGTTACATTCCTGATGGAAAAAAGATAATGTCAACCAATTTTTCTACATTAAAAGCAAAGTGAGCCTCTGAAGCAACCATGTACAGTTGTAAAGCATAGCATTATCTCCCCTACCTTACCCCAACCTTTCTTACATAACACATTTAGGGTTTTCATGGATATGCATGTAAAAAGCTTATTTGTCCTAAGATCTTCCTGTAATCCTTTCCTGGAGAGTCTGTTATTTTGACACTAATTAAAGAGTAGCTACTAAACTACTCACTAAAGAGTTCTTCAAACACATCAAAAGAATCATCCTTACCAAACCCAGATGCTAGGGGCTGTTGGGTTTGCATGCCAAGATCTTTCTAGCCCTGTATCTCACTCCAAAGTAACCTCTGGTATATGCCTAGGGATGAATGCTGGAAAATATAAAAAAGGACTTCCACCAGTACATACTCCCTACAGACAGTAGACTGTGAGGGTGGTATCTTTCACAAAATGCAAATAATGAAACTTTTAAAGGAAATTGTCATTGTTATTACTGTTTAATTTATATGCTAAGAGGAACCACCTTTTAGATTATCTTGGATATTTTGTGTTGCTATACAGAACTGTTCAGGCACAAAATTAACATAAGCACATATCCTGTAGTCAGAATAACTACATAATTTACATCCAAGACTTTGGAATTTCGGTTCTTTCTCATTTTGTGCAACAGCAACTACTTTACAGGCTAATTAGCTCATACTATCAAAGAACTTCTAGCATCTACACAAAGGCTAAACTAAATATATTTCGAATCATTGCATGGTTTTAATGTTTTCATTATAAGTACTTTGAAAGTGCTTGCAATAAATGAGAAGGAAACATATGTTGCTTTCTGAATTAAAATGTCATCATGGCTGACACATTGTAGATGTGACTACAGCAGTCAGAGCCAGAATTAGCAAACCCTTACTGTGTAGCTGCTCACAGAAGAGATATTATCCTACTTTCACCAGTTGATGAGACTCATCCTACAGCCTTAGGAATCACTAATTGGAAAATTTAAAGAGAAAGAAGGAAAGAGTACAGTAAATAAGCAGCTCTGTAGAATATACAGTAGCAGCAATTAATCCAACATTCAAAAAAAAAGGCAAAAATACTCATATATAGCCACTAGAGAAAATTGTATTTAACTTGTGTTAACATGATGAGCAAAAGATAGATAGATGTTGCCTAGTGCTGATGATCTCATTCACGTAAAGGGTTTGACCTTTATGCGACACAGTGGCTTGTATGCTATGCTGTAGCTCTTAAGTGTATTTGAGTATTTTCCACAAGGTATCTCTTCACTTAACAGGAATATGGTACACTTCTCCCTTCGTGCTCATGCTTCCATTAAGACGTGAAACTTCCTTTAAGACATGACACTTGCTATCCAGAAAACTAAAGGTTCCTATGCATTTTTCTACCTTTAATTGAAGAATAAATTTTCACAGTAATTACAACCTGGCCTTATTTTCTCTCTTTCTTCGATCTGTTCATTTTAAAGAATAATCCATCACTTTTCTTTCTTTTGTACAGAAGTATCCACTAGCAGTGATAGTCATCGTCATTATATTTGCTTTGCTGCATACCACCATTAAGTGTTAAAAATCCATTCCTCTTTGGTCTGACTCTTCTCCCAGTGCAAGATCATCATTAGAGGGATACATATAAAAAAGTAGGTAATGTATCATGCTGAAAATAATATTGTCAATTATTTCAGTAACCTGAACAAAATAAAGGACTATGCCATGTTCTTTTCTGAAATACAATTTGGAGTGAAATTCATTTTGCTTAATTTTAACTGCTCAAAACACAAACTGTGTCTAGTACAGTCTAGTCAACTATATGACCTCTGGAGTTAAAGGGAACAGAAAGAAGTCTTTACAGTACAACTGACCCCACCTACCTACCTGGGAATAGGCTATACAATATCTTTTTTTATTGATCAGAAAGTGAACGTCCATTATGTAAATGAGGTGCTTAATTTTTAGATGGCAAAACTAAAGTAAGGTCAGATGGGTCACCCCCAACCTTTTTTATTTTGCATGTGATTGCATAACTCTAAAAAGGAATATATGTTTCAGCAGGTGTGAAAACGATGTGAAGACTAACAAAGCTTTTTTGCCAACTTACTTTGAAAGTGTATATAGTACAATTGTACTGAGCAGAATAGACCAGTTGTTGAAAAAGGCATGATTCATTGCACAGCTGTGATAATTGTTAATAGCTATTGTCTTTAAAAATGTATTCTCATAAGTTAAAAAAATGGTAATTAATGATGTGATAGTCCTACCCTTTAATGGGTCAAGGCATGAAACAGGATTACACGGCGTACTTACTGCTAGCATGTTAGTTAAATGTATGATGACATTGGTTGCGAATCCAGCTGTTCTTGGGATTCTCTATTTAGGTAGTTCCCAGAAAATTAAACTGGACAAAAAGAGAGTTGAAAACTCTAGCGCTGCAAATATATACATCTGACTTGTCACGGTCTGAGATAAACAGCAAGTCCCAGAAGTTAATTCTCCCTTGCAAGGTAATTAGACACTATTCAGGGGTGAGACATACAGAGACAGAAAAACTGATGCATAAGGATGAAAACATGCTCATAATGCAAATAGTTAATGCAAATCACTGCAAACTGTCTCATCTTTACTATCAATGTAATTATTTTAAAATCTTAAACATATATAGGCTTTACAGTGGGCTGATGTTAACGTTACAAATGCTACCAATGCTCCTGTTTCATCAGTAACCTTTACTGTTCCTTCTACAAACATGTATTTTATCTACTATGCATTATAAAGGAGTCATATATTATCATTATATTTTTTACATATGGTTTTCCTAAATATGCACTGTAAGAACAGAGAGAAGAGTTCCTAAAAAATTGCAGATACTTAAATTTTATACAAATTGTCTTTGTATTGAGTAGCTATACCTTTTCATGATGATCACAACCTGCAAAAGTCTGTAACAGCACCTATGGTATTTATAATCTTTTTTGTATTACTGATGTAACAAGCAATATTCAAGAAAAATATTAAGAAAAAGGAAGGTCCTTGCTCCAAGTCTTGTGAAGATCCTGTACAAAATCAAGCAGGTTATAAAAACTTCCTTCACTGCAGTCAGCCAAGACATAACATGATGTAAGGGAGGTAAAGTTTTGATCAAACACAGGTATTAGAAAATTGTTTCCTAAAGAAATAAATTACAAAGTGTTTATGATACCTCTGTTCTTCTGTTCCACAGCCAACTGTTTTTCAAGTGTTTCCCTCAGTTCTCGTTCCCTGAAGAGCTCCATCTTCAGCTCTGTCTTTTCCAGTTGGACCTGTTTCTCTTGAGCTCTGGCATTGTCTATAGCAACCTTTAGTAGACCCTGTTCAGAGACAAAGTTGGATAATAATTGGAGAACGTTAGAACAGCTGACATAATGACTAACTACTGTTAGTTTTTCTTGATAGTAATGTGAGATTTTAGAAATAAAATAATTCTTTCACAAGATCAAAGCCTCCCAATTATCAACATCAATTTTTAACTGGACTTAATTTTAACAGGTGGACAAAATTCTGTAAAAAGCTGGGAGTCAAGTTTTCCCAGAAAACGCAAACTTACCTTTGACTGTGCATATAACTAATGTGAAAAATGCATAGGGATAGGTTATTCCTTTTAAGAAAAACTGAAAAATTGGCAGTCTCACAATCACATCACACACAGAATTCAAATTTTAGTCCCACTTAAACCAGTGGAAATTAGCAAGGGGACAAAAGTCTCTTTTAGGGTCTTGCCATTTTGCTCCTCATTCTTGTTAATTACTATTAATTTCAAATATTTACATATTTCATTGAGTTTCCATGGATGATAGGTATATTGGGATGTTAAGCAAAGGACAGTCACAAAGCAGGAAGATACCTCTGTTTCAACAACTCCGTTCCCTGATCTTGTATAATTGTTATCTCACAGCAGAAAACAAAATACAGTCATCTCTCGATTTCTTGACCTGAGATGGTTGATATAAACTTTACCTTTTTTTCCTCTTGTTATTGTATCATGAAATAATAATTCAGACTATTCTAAACTTCTCTTGGGAATTTCAACTTCAAACTTATTTTTTCTTTTGCAAGGAAATAGGATGATCCTGGCACAACTAATAGTGTATTATTAATAATAATAACTAGATAGTTAGGAACTGAGATAGGGCATTGAAATAGAAGGACAAATGGCATTGAAATAAATGAACATGCAAATGTCCTTTTCCATTTTACAGAAGTCTGGCCATCAGGCTCTATGTCTACACCTGAATCTCTCCTACTGAAGCTATCATAATAAAGTAGATAATTAAGCATGGATATTCACCTATAAACTTCCATTGATATGAAACTTTTCTCTCCTATATCCTAGTAACTTAACTATAGAGATAATTTGACCCAACAGAGATTTAATTACTGATATAAAGCAAAACAATGCCACCAAGAGAGACAGAACAGTACTCCCCAATGGCTCTGCTAGGGAAGCATTCAGCTAACAGATAAAAGGTTCACACTCAAGACCTGGTTTGAGTGCTACAGGCAAAAAATTGTATACCCCAATCCCAAATAAGCTTCTTCCTCCTTCAGCCACACTTCCTAAATCGGATTCTTGGTTGCATGTTTTTTCACTTTTTTTTTGGTCAAATATCTCAAAAAAAAGAATGAAAAAGAAACCAGTATAATGATACTTGAGAAACAGAAAAAGCATTTTTCATGAGTGTTAGTCTGCACATTTATCACACTAGTTTTCCCACTGTCAGTGACCACTTTAAAATTTGTGTCCATCAAACTCCTCTTCTAGTGCTGTTTTCAGAGCATGTTATTTTCAGTAGTCCTCATCCTCCTTCTTAAATCAATTGTTGTCTCAAGTCTTGTCATATTCAGAGCTTAATGCTTTGTGGCTCTATTACACTTCAATCTATTAAAGTCCACAGAAGCTAAAAGAGCCCATCACCTTCTGACTGCAAGGCCCAGATGGTCAGCAAAATTCTATACACTACATAAGTACAGAACCACATTTGGAAATATGGTAACAGTGGTAACACAACAAATATCCTTAGAAATATGCTTAAAGTGTTAGCAGTTTTCTTTAAGAGGCAAATGTTATTGTAAAATAACTAAATCAGGTATTTCGTGTTGAGTGTTAAGCCTGAATGACTATTAAGGAAAAATATAGAAGCTACATATAAAGCTCTACATATACACACAAAGCAAAATACAATTTTAAATATTTGGAAAGTGTTTACAATCTAATTTTTAGAAGTTAAGATTCATTTGAATTCTGTTTCTTTTCCACGACCGTATTCTCCTACATTTGTTACATTTGAAATAGTAAGAAATTGAAGTAGGAATTGTTTATCAATACCTGCTTCTAGATTATTTAAACTCTAGTGTTTTAATCTCCTCCTATTCATCACTTACTGGAACATGTGATGCATCCAAATCATTAATAAACCAGAACAAGTGAAATTACATGAAAAGCATTTGTTGATGCAAAGTGTATTGTTTAGTAAGTTTAAAGCTGCAAGCACCCTCTTTCCAAATTCTTACAATCCATCTTGTTTAACAATAAAATCAAGCTGCTAAAGCAACTGCCATCTTTACTCAATTCAACTACATTCATGTACATGTTTCTTCTTCATCAGGAACAAACAATTAGTAACAAATGAAAGAGATCATTACATCAAGTGCCCTTTTAGATCACCCCAATTAAAACTTTAGTTTAGCTGTATTTTAATTCTAAGATACCAAATTCTAATTTTCTGCTCTGATTGCTCTTGTTGACTTATCTTTGAAAGATGTACTCTCAGTGCAAAGCCTAGAGATTATTTAGCAAGATGCCAATGTTGGCATCACTTAATGTGTTGATTGGTTGTATTATCAGTAGCAGTTTAAAATAAATTACTATTAAACTATTATTGTCCTTGGCTGACAAAACACAATATTTTGGTGTTCTTTAAATATGAAACAATCATTATGAATAAACATGGAGCATAACTCTAGAGTGTAAAACTGATGTCTATAATTTTATATTAGGAATTGCTGCAAAGTATGAAGCTGCTAAAAGAATATTACACTTTCTATTGAATTTCTGCACCACACTTCCTCCCCCAGCCTTTCCTTTTTTTATACTTGCTAACATAGCTAATGGTAATACATTACCTATTGCTGCTGATTATGTCTGAAAAATATTAGCTTTTTGGAGCCAAGATCCACTAGGGACTACTTATAAGCTACACAAAATTAAGTTTCATTTTTAGAAGTTAAATCAGTGCACATCAGTAGGCATCCAATGTGAAAAAAAATCTGCACTAGAGCCAAACCGATGCATATAAAAAGTGCTGTTGCTGCCAATAACAGCACTAATGCAAAAATACTGGAAACAGTCAATATCTCCCTTTATTCAGTGCAGAAGGAGATGAGAAAAACTAAAAAAATATATCTAAAAAATCATCAGTGCCCCTTGGAACAGAAATAGCAATTTCAGAGTCGCATGAAATTCTATTAATTCTCCCAGCGGATCAGCTGTAAAAGATTATACAAAATACAGTATGTCCAACTTGTATGTGCTATGGCTAATCCTCTAACCTGATATTAAATCAATATGCTGCCAATGACAATGGGAAATGCAGTGCAACACAGGACACTAACAAAAAGAAAATATTTCCCTATAGGGAAGGTCACATGTTACAGAGGTTGGATAATGATAATTGTACTTAACATTCTCAGGTTCCAGATTTGTTTTTAATACAATATGGCTCTATCTGGAGTTGCCTTTAAGCATGGCATGCCATTTCTCTCCTCAGTGTCACTCTTAATTTTTATTTCAATATAATGTAAAAAATGTACATTTTTAAACCTGGAGATTTATATAGCATTCTGATTTGGTTTGTTTACTGTACTTGTTTTAGTATTTTCCACTGATAAATTCTGTAGCAATATCTCAAATACAAAGTTAAGTTGATGTATGAGCTTCTTCCCATTCTCTGATGTATCTACAAACATTTTAACGCAGCCTCATGATCCCACAGAAACTAAACATAGATCAATCCTCAACTCAGTCTTAAAATCAGTATTACCCATAATTATTTTTAATAATAATTTAATAATAAGAATTTTTTAAATTATGCAAATAATGTGTTGCCTACTTTGAAATGGATGGATGGGAAGGTATACAGAAGCTCTTTCTCTTTCTGTTCCACCTAACAGAATTTAGTTAGCTACACATTTATATGTGATATCAAAATGACCTCACTAATTAGTTTGACACTTGATGTAGAAGATCACATCCTATTTCCAACAATTGCCCACGTTGAGTGAAAAAGGAAAACCGGAAGATCAAGGCATGCGCAATAGGAAGCTTTCCTAGTCAAACCTCCTAGCTTCCAGAGGGTTCTAGCTCAGGGGTTTCCTTTTGCAATATTAGCTATTTATGGTGAAAACATTTTTATATAACATTGCTTCTATTTTAGACAGGATTATATATATATATATAATTTGTATGCCCTCAAAAGTGTCTAGTGAAAGGCTTTACAAAAAACATATAAATACATACACTTATTAGTTAACTCCACATTAGTTTTTGAATATCCACTATTTATAACAGACTAGTGACAAAGTACTGTGAGCAAGACAACACAGTTTGAATATCTCTAGAGATGAGTCCTGAAAGACAATTTTGTAATTTCTCAGATTGAGTATATTCATCACAGGTAAAGGCATACTACACAAGTATAAATGACATTTTTCCATAAATAATTTCTGTGACAAATACAATAATTATCTGGAATTTTAGCAGAAGATAAATAAAAAAACATGAAGTAAAACTGTGATTTTTTACTTTATCCACTGGTTGCAGTATTTTTCTCTTGGTATTTAGTCATAGGTAGTAACAGTGCTGGAGACTCGCAGCAATAAAACAAATCGTTTTCTTTGTTTACATGTTGGAATTTAGTTTGCAACCATGCATTTCTTTTATTAATATCAATGGGATACTTGCAACTTATTTTAGGTATCTCTTTAAAAATATTTAGCAACAAGACTGTGCCAATACAATATAGTCTTGATAGAAAAATACAGTTATCAGAGTGCAACTATATCATCCCTTAGATATTAATGGAAATTCAGCTCAGGGACAGTAAAGATGCAGACTCTAAAAGCTTGAAAGAACATTACTATTACCCAAGAATATTGTGGTATCATGAAAGGCCATGGCTGCACCATATTTTGGCATAATCAGGCCATGATTCAAAAAGGTGAACTTATGTGAGGGGCATGGACGCATCTTTAGCTTTTCACCAGCACACACAGCATTTTGCTGTGACTCACTTGCCCTCACCCTTCATCCTCCCTGCTGCACATAGACTTCCAGCATTTGCTCTGGAACAAATCAACAAATATACATTGGGAAGAAACAGACATATCACTTAAGTTCTTTGGGGTAATTTATTTTCTCCTTCTTTTAGGTGCACAGATATACCTCCAAATAAGAAAATATGTTCCCAGTCTTGTTCCTTTTTTAAATGATTGTATTTGCTTAATTCTTTTAGAGTTTATTGTTTGTATTCCAGCGGTTCCGAGCAAGAACAACATCAGTTGTTCTGGGTACTGTATATTGTTATTACCTCATCTTTAAATGTACAAATAATTAAAAACTGTATTTTATTTGAGTAATTATTTATGGTGAAATAAGAAAAACATATATATGATATACAGAAGCAAATAAACCTAACTAGCAATTCCTGGTGACAGCAATAGCAAATTGGCTTGTCTAAAGTTTTCCTGAAATTATGAATTTGTGGTTAGAAGCTATCCATTCAATTGTAGTATGGATGGAAGAAACAGACTCACTTGTGTTCAGTGCTCAATTTTAAAGGATGACTCAGACTTCTACAATGGAAGTATGGGTAGGCAACAAGTTCACCTGAGCTCTTCAGTACCTCAGGTCTTATAGCACATTTATTTTCAAATAACAAAAGTGTTTAGAAATTTTTGCTCACTTAAGCAAAAGTACTGTCCTGATGACAAGGTTTAGGATCTTTCTAACCTTGCCAAAGACCAAAAGTAGAGCTCCTAGTGCCCATACAACACCCTATCATGTTCTTTTTTAAACCAGGACAGTCTCTACAACCTTTTCTGGAGGTCTGCAAAGTCATATTATTCAGATCCTTTGGATCCTGCACATCACATAACTGAATATACAGAAGGAGATCATGGCAGAGATATCCACCATCAAGTCCATGCACATTGATATAGCCAGAGGCTCCTTGTGATGATCATATCCCTAAAATGTAGGCAACCTCCAGCACCACAAGTGGCATGTTGTGCATGGTCCCCAGATCCATGACCTAACAAAAACTACACCTGCATTTCACAAGTAGACATATACCCTTTCAGTGAAAGGACACATCTGTATTTTTCAGCACACATGGCCCTGGGGAAAAAAGAGCAGTGCTTACCAAATTCACTCATCTAGCCATTGGCTAGATTTCTGCTATTGTCTGTTTCAAAAACACCTTTGTACTTAAGGCAGGGACTGTAGGCCAGATAATTTTTCAAGAAAGTTAGACCTGCTCCACTGCTACAATAAGAGAATAGTGAGGGATCACACTGCTCCACCTCCCCTTGGAAACCACACGTCTACTGAAAGGGGTGCAAAATTCATCTAGTCCAAGGGACAGCAAGGAGGGATATACTCAGTGACAAGAATCCTTCTAACTCATGTACCAAATGTACCATAGGTTTCAGGTACTGCTTATGTATTTCCTAGCAAAGCCAGAAATTACACTGCAAGCAGGGACCGTGGTACAGAATTGCCTCTTTTCACAGACGCCATCAGTGAATTTTAACTTGTAGCAAAATACCTAAAACTCATTTCTGAACATGTCAGCATCATGGTATCTAACTCATTTGTGGGAATGGGGAGCCCCCTCTCATTGCAATAGCGGCTAAATATGGAACCCATTTAAATGGCATTGATAAAGAAATTGCCACTATTGTTCATATGATATTGTAATATACTATATTGTTTTTAAAGTCAACTTTTCCTACATAGATGTGAAAATCAAAATAATTTTATTTATTTTTTGTTTTATGAAGTGGTTTTCTAATGTTGTCTTGATAAAGATTAAATCTGAGGCAGGGGAGAGGGGGGAAATACCTTTCATATACCATTATGAAAGGATTCCCAGAAATCTGTCAACATGATGTAATGTGATGTGGGGACATACTGAAAAAATCCGAAAGGACTTAATGTCCCACCACTTTACTCTGATAGATGATTTATCATGATATGGAATCTCAAGGTAAGAAGCAGGATGCATAAGAGCACAATGAGAGAAGGCATAAAAAATTTCTGGTTTCTTTGGGACGTTGCCTTTTATTTTATCTTTTCTCTCCAGGTAAGATTAAGGTATTAAAAAAAAAGCAATGACTGACTTTCACATTCGCATTTTCTGTAAAACAAAACTGAATTCATTCTTGGCAAATTAATCCTGGTCATTTATCCTGAAGTAGTGCAGCACTCTCATATTCAATCACGAGATTAGCTAACCTGTTGATGCTGAATGCTTTGCTCATTAGGTTGCTGTCTAGAGACATTGAGTGCACACATTTGTCAAAAAAATTACTAAGAACTTTTCTGTACATGTATGCACAGCTAAAACATTACTAACTGTATTTCTGCCTTAAGAAAAAAATACATTCTTTACAGATTACTCCTGATATGTTAGAAGAAGCTGTTGTCAAATTACTTTGGTTCATGATTTAAACATTTAAGATGCTAAGTCTCAGAATAGCAAAAAGCAATCCTAAATGTGTTCTTTCAGACCAGGCAGAGATAGGAATACTTAATTCATAAATAGTAGCATTTTTCCATTATTAGACCTCAAAACACAACCAATGAATGGCTCATATACTTTTCATAAAACAATTCTGAAGTGCCATAAACTCTAATGAGATTGCTTAAGACAGTAAAGTGAGCAGGATTTGGCCCTACTCTGTCATATCCTTTGCTGGATAGAATACAATTGATTTTATGTATTTGCAGGAATGAGCAGGAAATATATGGTGACAAATACACTAGAAGTTGGTAGCTGCCCAGACAAGGCTTATCTGGAATGAGTGCAATATGGCTGCAGTATTTCTGGCACTATCAGTTTGCTTCTACATGCAACATACAACTGTATTGTTGCAAAATTTGCATATGGGGAACACAAGATCACTGAATTTGTGGACAAAAAAAAAATTATTCATTCTAATATGAAACACCAACAACTTGGGTTCAAGCTACCTACTAGTGTATACTTTAAATATTTGAATCCAGCTTTATTGTACACACAACATCATGACTACTAAATAGGAAATCTGTATAAAATTTGGTAATACTCTTTGAAGTCTGTTCTTTGAAGACAGTACTTTAAGTTAAATGAGCTTATTTATAAAAGAAGTGCTTTTCATAAATGCTTTTATGGGAGACACATTTCAAACAACTTTAAATATCATTTCCACCTTGGCACTCTAGCAATTTGAAATAACTATTTATTAAAGAACTGTTTCTCTATTTAGTAAATGAGATAAAGTTAAACAGTAAGATACATTTCATTAGCCTGTAATAAAAACAGCATTGAAGACAAATGTTGTTAAACACACCAATGTAATTTACATTGAATTTTCTGCTGTGGTTTAATATACAATCTGTATTTTTATGTACTGTATCTGACAGCTTCTAAATTCATTTGTTTGCTCTGGTTCCTTTAAAAACCTAAATTACTACAAAGTTTCAGTAAATTAGTTGATCCAAATAATCTTATGAACTGATTAAGCTAGAATGGTTTTATTAATTTAGACAAATCTGCAACTGGCTCCTCTCCATTCCTTTAAGCTGAACTACGAAAAGGCCTACCTGGATGTTAGTCAGAAGGGTCTCTATGGAGGACAATCCATCAGGGAATAGAAAAGGAGATGGAAAACCCGGAGGTAGTGGTTGCCCATGCCCGGTTAGAGAAAGTTTGTCAAGGCTGTCTCTTGCGGTTGGTGTGGAGAGCGGGGTCTCATCTGTATGTGATTGAAACAAAAATATAGAACAAGTTACGCTTGTCTGTTTTTATTAGACCTCAGTAATGGCTTCCCTAGTGGTTTCCAGAACATTTATTGCAAATTGGTTCCTGCTATCAGGAGAAAATGCTTTCTGCTGAATTTTCTTTAATGAAAAAGCTGTGGAGATACAACAAGATAACATTAATGAGTAACTTTATAAGCCTTTTAAATGCAGTCTCTAATGAGACTGAGTTTACAGTGCCATAGAATCTTTTTAAAACAAATATTATCTCACATATACTTGTGATAATATATTCAGGCTGACTTTATGGGCACCTTCCCAATTATCTCATTTTAGTTTG
Source organism: Atrichornis clamosus (assembly GCA_013400975.1). Taxonomy (NCBI): domain Eukaryota; kingdom Metazoa; phylum Chordata; class Aves; order Passeriformes; family Menuridae; genus Atrichornis; species Atrichornis clamosus. The sequence continues at coordinate 270,321 of WBMZ01005509.1, forward strand.
TGTTCTATTTGGATTGACAATAGAATATTTTCTAGCATGACATATATTTTGTATATGAGAAGTATTTGAATACAAGGCTTCCCATACAATTAACTCTTCCTGCTCTTAATGGTTTCACTTACAGCTCAGAAGATTTTGCAACACCAAGAGAAACTACAGCTCCTCAATACATTTTCCATCAAGACAGTACACCTGATTCCCACAATTAAAACATGCTCTGAACAGTACATGAAATTAACAGCATGGTAACAATCACTGGCCTAATTTTTTTAAGCATGGACATCTTTTAACAATTAGTGCAGAACTCCTTAGTGGGATCTCTGTAACAATCAGATCTGATCAGTTCTGACATCACAACAGGAAAAAAACTCACATAGCTTGAAGACTTCTAAGATTAAAGTTTCACAGATAATCTGTGAACAGATTAAGAAGTGGAAAAAAAACCCCAAACTCCCACAATTAATAGAAACTCCAATACACTCGTTTGTGGGGGGGTTTGGTTGGTTTTTTTTTTTTACTTTCTGAAATATTTTTAGACTACTGTTGATATGATACAGAAATTTAGGTCAATTTCTTTGCATCAGATGTTAATCTGAATTCTTCAAAAGGAAAGCTATCTCTACATATATAGAGATACATATATCTGTACATAGTCTTCTTACCAAGGACTCAGTCATTAACTGACACATACTGATGTATCTCAGTACAATACAAGGACATCAAAATGTATTCTAGGTATTATGCAGATCTCTACTCAGCTATTTGACTGCAAGGAAGTTTGTCAGACTTGCTTTTTTCCGTTTGGGCTTTGATAACTGTAAGTGTATTGGGGTAGTTTAATTTCTTTTTATTTATTTAATCATTTGATTATAGTTTCAATAATAGTTGTACTTCTTTATTTATTCTATCAAGTATATAAGAATTGTGTATGAAAGTTGATCCTAGTTGCCTAAAAAAAGCTCTCTCTTGGACAGAGTGCAGTATTTTCCTAAGTTGACATAGTCTAGGACCACAATAATTTAAATCTGCAGCAAGAAAAAGTTAGAGAGCAGGCTTCGATGACCTCAGAATGAGAAAACCGTAACTCTAAGTCCCAGTCCATTCCAACAGTTCCCATCACCATTCCTTCAGAAGGAAGCAATCTCTATCAACTGTGCTCAGGTGCAGATTTCTTGTTCTGTCTCCTCACCAGCTCTGTTGTGCTGGCCAGTACTTACAGTGCTAAAGTAAAAGTCTCTCCCACTATGTCCTTTCACAGAAATACCCAAACAGGCATTTGAACATTTGCTTCCGTGCTGGTACCACTTAGCTCTTTATATAGGCAGTGGAAAGAAGCAGGTACCACTTCAAGGTACTCCTCCATCTGAGCTTTCACAGGCACCCACCGCAGGAAGAGGCAAATCTTCCTGTACGAGTGTCTGTTGACTGTAAGAGAAGCCTAAGCTGAGCAACTCAGATGGAAAGATCTGCTTTTGGTGACATCACTCCTAACCTGATGCTGTTCTTCCTACTTCACTGTGACTCAGTCCGAGAATAGTCTATACAAGGAGTAGACAAGACCCTGTTCCATGTCTCCTATTTTCACAGTTCATGCCACAATTACTGCTTTCTCATAAAGTCATCACTTAAAAGCTTTCTGAGTTAAAATTACTGAAAGGAATTGATGTTGACCAAGGAAAGCCTCAGCCCATTCAGAGTCATAAAGGATTTTTTCAGCTGTATTTAAATTTTCCATTCACGTCACAATGTGCCGAGAAAAAACAGGCTCTTGATTACTGAACCATTTCCTATCTACGTTACTGAGATTCAAAGCAGGGTCTGAAAAATGTACTCAGTGGATATATCTTCCATCCTCATGCTACCCCATAACAGCAGGGATAGCTCTGTACTCATTTTGTAGTAACATATTAAAATTTGGCTCTAAATATGAGGTAGTTCTTTTCAACTTTTAAAATATTACAGAAATATTCTCCACTTCAGTAGAAAAAAAAAATTTGGTATTCCTGGGTATTGAAAACTAACTAATTCAACTTCTAAAATCCTACTCTAGTGTGAAAAATGGTTACCAAATGTTTTTTTCCAAAGTGCTGTCAGAATTGTTATGCTTTCATTAATCAAAAGAAACAAGCCCAAACTTAAACAGAACTGGTTAGACAATAGATTGATAAACACTACAAAATATTATCACATAGTTGAAAACTATTTTTTTACCACTGCTGTAAATATGGCTTTCCCAAATGATTTCTACCCAAAATTTTTTAAAAAGAAAGAAAAAAAGAAGAAAAAAATTTTAAAACCTCTTCTGTTTTACATTTCTAAGTTTTTTTTGGCTAAAGATTTCTTTATATCAGTGGTACCAGTGAAGGTATTACTCTTGAATGATATAGCAAGAAAGAGTTGAATCACTACTATGCATGGTGAAGTTGATTCATATAAATGAGAAAGGAAACTGAAAATACATCATTTTCCACTAGGTTTGCCAGGAAAATGGATCAATGACCTCCTACTTTCTAAGAACACTTGGAATCTTACTGATATTTTAGGTCTTAAATTGTCAAAATATTTTAAAATATGCTAGATAAAACTGACCCACTTAAAAATTCCATAAGCCTTAATTAACTCAAAAACTGCTCTTCCGTGCAATTGTTGAGATACAGAAAACTCCTACACAGGTCTTGTAACAGAATTTAAGCAAGGGATCAAATTTTTTTTACTATATTACTACTTTGCAATTTATCTAGTGTTAAGTTTGCTGTACTTTGTACATGCTCAAAACGTGAAGTTTGCAAAGATTTTTTAACAATGCGTGGTATTGTTTTGCAATAGGCAAAGTAACTCAAAAATGTTAGAATGATATGAATTGAAAGTAATATCCAAACTGTTATGTTATAATAAATAACAGATAGAAATTTACACTGAAGGGTAGGACTAGAGAGATGAACTTACTGTGAACTTATTTTAATGAAACGTCAACTCAGAAAAAAAAGTTAAACTAATGTGACTTTGTTTCTTGATGTCCCATGTGAAATAAACTTGGAATGCGAGTATGTTTGAAACAGAGCAAATGTACATATCATACACAGGAAGCGTGGATATTTGTGGATGTGAGATAAGCGTTGATTGAGGGAATCTTAAAAAAATGCATTTTTAAGAAAAACCACATCGTAAACACAGCCAATTAAAACATAACCACATATCTTAGTAGCAAAATAATATGACCTCTTGCCTTTAAAACATTTAAAAACCTTTCATTCCTGTATAAGTCCTCTTTTCTCAATAGGATGAGATATCTTTGTGTCCAAATAATCATTAGCCTAACATCTTTTAAACTGCTGCAAAGGAACTACTAATATTCCTCTTAACTAACTAGCAGAGCAATGCTGCAAAACGATGAGCCCTTGCTGGGAAACAGAGATTTGGTATTTTCAGTCTAAACACATCAAAGGAAGTGTTAGAAGACAAGTCAGGGCAAAAGGGGAAATAGGGTCAATCTACAACTCCATTGTCAGAGTGGGGAGCACAACAGTGAAAAGAAAGAGGGAAAAAAAAGAAAGAACAAGGCAGAACAAAGAAGTGTCCAGGCTGTCTTGGCTTGTGCTGGGAACTGAGATGTTATAAATTAACAAATAAACAAGGATAGGACAAGCTGTTACCCAAGCCTCTACAGTATCTGGGCAGAGATGAATATGTGTCTCGACATATGAACTGAATCACCATAGTAGGCAAGTCTGAATGTGACACGTATCTTTAAAATATTTGTAAATGCTACAACCACTCCATTCTTTGTTCCTCAATTTTCAAAATTCACCTGGTTTTGTTCAAACCAGATTTTATCTGTAAACAGCAGCTGGTTTGGGCCAAATACAACAAACATATTTCACTGTATTTGGTTTGTTGCCATTCTATTTTATTCTTCCACCAGATAACATAGAAACAGACATCCTGGAAGCTGTGACAGCTATTTAAACAATAATAGATGAATAGAGGTAGCCATTCTTTTGTCTTTGTTCCTAAAAGCAAGTAGAATAAGTTCAGACCAGTCACCAATCAAACTGGAGAATATTGATATTGCCAGGACTTGAAAGCAAGTGATAATAGGTGGCTAAAAAAAAATACTATACAGATTACTGCCACTCTGTAATCATGTCATGCTTTTTTTTGCAATGCATCTTGAGGCTTTTCTGTTCTCTGCAAAATATTCCACATATATTTGTTCCTAATGCAGGCTCACTCTTACCATTTGAATGATGAAAGAGAATTCTGCTTCTACATTTTATTACCATAATTCTGTGCATATTTTTTTTTTACATTGTAGAAAAACCATATTCCATTTTGGCTTAATATAATTTTGGTTTGTCCTGTCAAACACTCTTTAGTACAAAGCTTTATATTTCACCTTCCTTGGAGTTAGAGGTTTCAAGTTTGAGAAGCTCTTCTGTTGTAATGGATGTGTAATTCTTTATTTATATTAACACAAAAGAACAAGGGGTCCCATGTCCTGAACAGAAATGTTTAATAACTTCAGGCAGATGTAAATAAATAAACACACAAACAAATAAATGAAATCCTCTTGCCCAATTCCCATATCATTTGGCTGCTTTGCAGATTTGGTCATTCAAGATTCACCCTGCATGTAACTGGGAGCAATGCGAGATGACTGTGAAGGATGTTACCACTATAAAAGAAAGGTACTGAAACTAACTCTTATAAAAACTATTTTTTTTAATCTACTTACTTCTTTTTATACAAACTTTTTATACAAACTTTTTATACTTACTTCTTTTTATACAAACAGTTCTCAAGGACACCCAAATACTCTGAAGTTAGAACTTTTGCAACTGTGGCAGCTGGAAATCAGGGGGAATATCAAATGTTCAAACTGACTCACTGGTTAATGTTTCTGTAACACTTCAAAGAGGCTGGTGCTCTCACAGTTACTAGCACCATTGCAAATGCCGTCCACTGAGTTCCGCTTCTTGGCTTGGTATGTTTGCCTGAGGACTTCAGGAATAGTAACTCTCTAATAAAGAAATATGACTAAAAGATTTAAAACCTACATGGAGAGGATCACAGCTACTGAGACTAAGTTTCTTGGATGTGCACTTTATTCACAATGGCTTTGTGCCTCATGCAGTGGCATTTATTTGTGCAAGTAGGTCTTACAGAACTCATGCATCTATATATCAAGCCTACCATTATGGACCATTTTCCTAAGTGGCATGGCTTCCAAATATGCACACCCTAACTTGATTAAAGAACTACACAGGAATAAAAGGACATAAGAACTTAATTTTATGTGCCCACTTTGGAGTAAGACTCATATTTGCTGACAGTTCTATGAGATTTTAACCACTAGAAACACAATATTCTAACTTGATGCTTTTCCTTTTTGGAAAAGAGTTTCAATTAACAATTTTTCAGTATTCCTTTAATCCTTTTAAAGAACATTCCGTATCTACAGATCATTTTTCACTACTGCACAGGATCACTGATCATACTGCAGTTGGACTTGCCTCCATAATGGCAAATTAGAGCCAGATGGAAAATCATCTCTTAAACACAACGTTTGGGACCACTCTTTCTTCAAGGTTCAGTGATAGCCCTTCTATGCTGATACCTTGTGAGCCAATTTATCTGTAAGCACAGAGCGGGGGAAGAAAAGAACGTATTGCTGGCTGGAACACGGACTTGGAGGGTTGGAAACAGATGACTTGACAAGAGACAGGGAGTAATCAAGAAGTGAGGAAATAGGAAAGTTGAGAAAATAGGGAAGAAGGACATTCATGGTGTCAAAACAGTTTGGAAAGGGATAATAGGATTGGGATTACGAAGTGAAGGAGGGAAGGAGAAAGAGCGCCCAGGAGCAAGAAATGTATATTGACTCAGAAAGAAATAAGCAAAGTAGCCAAACTGTTGTCTTATATAGTCAACATATTTTGTACAAGTAATTTTTGCAGTACTTAACAAGAACTTTAGTTGAATGTAAGTTAAATTTACAGCTGTCAAAGAAAATATATAAAATACACTCTTTAAACATTGCATATTTTAGTTTTGTTAAGGAATTATGGGTATAACATCACTGTAAATGAATGGAAAGTGTTGGCAATACATATTCAAAAACCAAAAATGTAATTAGCGGTGATGTTCCAGCTGTGAGGATTTCTTCAGGCTTTTTTGGACTAGATCAAGTTGAGTTTATTCTTCATTTTACATGTCCCTAGGAGGGCCTCAGAGTCAATCAGCACAACTTATCTAATTTTCTCTTTCAATAAAAGGATTATTTTAATAACCTTTATCTTATTTTGCAGCCTATTACTGATTAGGGCTGGGTCAAGCAGTATTGGCTGATTTATTTATTCTAAGTGTTTCACAATATTTTAGAATAAATTATCATTCCTATTTTTAAACAAACATATTTTACCTATTTTTAAACAAACATATTAATGGAATGTTAAAATGCCAGTGGTATTTCTATTCTGTGTACTTTGGCATCATAACACATAATGTGAAAACCAAAATGGCATGATTTCTGTCCCTATAATAAAAAGTATCCTGTTTACTCACAGATTTTTTCACACAATTTTTTAAAATGCATTGAAAGATCAGGAAAAAAGAAGAAATGGGATAGTCAGAGATTATTCTTTATATATCTGATAATCATAAAGCACATATATCTTGAACACCCTACAGTAACTTATACCCATTAATTCTGAAAAAAATTAAGAAATTATCTCTAAATTCCTAAAGATGAAAAGATGGCTAAAAAGGTATGCTAAATATTTTCATTGCATTTTTATACAATATATTAGTATGAAAACAAGGCACTTTATAATATTATAACCTGGAGTTCTTAACTATAAAAACTATGCCCATTATTTCCTTTTTAAAGATCCTATATGTTCCTGGCAGGAATCAAATGCAGAGTAAGACCATCTGTGCTTTGGATGCTGAAAAAAATATAAATGTATTTTACTGGTTCGTGTCAAACATCCCAATTAGTGCTCTGCTAACTCCACTCCATCAGCCAGGCAATACTGAGTGCTAAAAAGAATGTTTCTTGGCTTCGAAGCAATTCTATGAGAGCTGCTTATATGCATACATGTATGTGGAGGGTTGTGCAAATGTGTCTCCCTGTAGGTTCACAAGAGTCCTTCTCAGCTTCTTCCAAAGTTGTGTTGAGGGGTGTCCGTGATCATCTATGTAGTGAAGGGATATCTGGTTAGGAAATCAAACCCCACCCTTCATGATACCAGCTATTTAATCTCTTTTACAGCGTTGGCTCAGAAGCTGGCTCCCTGATCACACGTCCAGCTTTCCTAAATGTATGCAGAATCAAATGACCAAGACAAGTACTTTCAGTCTAAGCTAAATTCCTCATTAACATCAAACTTCAAATTAGGGATTGGACTTTAAGACTGCATAATGAATGTATTGTCCACTAAACCTCACATTTTCAAAATTAGAGACATAAATATGCACATCTCAACTGATAAAAGCAATACACAAAGCAGTACATTCACAGTATGCATATTTATTTTAATGCTGCCTGTTCCTCCCTATAACTGTCTCTGTATGGCTACTGCAAAATGCAGAGAGGAAACATTACACAATGTAACAATTGTAGTTTGCTATATTTTTTTGGATCATTTCAAGAGCCACATGATTTGGATTAAAAATCCTCTGGACATGTTTCATGAAAGTTGAAAAACATCTATTATTTGGGGATTTAAGGTGATTTTAAAATAAGGAATATCAACAATATTAGCATTTTTGTCATTGTCATCTAAAATAACAGCACTCCTCTTTTGTAAGTGCAACAGTAGTAAGAAGGGAGTTTTTGATAAGAGCACAGCTGGTAACTTGTAATTCTCTGAAGATGAAGGGTTTATGTTAATTCCTGGAACTGCATTGTATTCACAACGTTTTTCTTGGTCTGTGTTCAGTTAATCATTCTAATATTCACTCTCTTCAGGAAAAAACTGAAAAAGTCAAAGTTTTCAAGAAGGCCATTATCTAGCTGTGTTGTAATTATGGGAGACTAAGTATTAATGTTCCTGCTACCTTGTCACGTGGCCCATGTTCTTGGTAATCTGCTGACAGCATGAATCAGATGACCAAATAGAAAATGAATATATGGTAATGTGTCTGAGCAACACTTGTCAGCTGTCATTCATTCAGCAACTCATAACTTGTCCCATACCCTCATCCCCAGAGTGCTGGCAAGCAGATGAGGTTGACTAGGCATGCCTGGCATCTGGTGTAAAGTGGCAGCACAGAAGTCAGCAGTACTGCATTTCACAAAAAAATATGTCAGAGAAGTTCAACAGAGAAGGCAAAAAAAGGTTTAAACTCTTCTAATATATGGCAGTTTATACTGGTCATCTGTCCCAGCAGAAAAATATTTATCTGGCCAGAATATATAAAACTTGATCTATAGATTAATGAATGTGCTTTGTTTAACTGAATATTCATACAGAATACTGTCACATTTCCACTTATAATAACATGAGAAAATCTCATATTTTAGATAAATATATAAAATGTACAGTGATGAGGTTTTTTGCAGAAACAATATTTAAAAACATGTACAGTCGTATTCCCTTCACTTTCCTGCAGGATCCTATTAAATGCCCATGATTTTAATAACTTCTTTAACAAAAGGGATACCAGCAATTACCTCTACTATTTGCACTTACCATACATGGATTAGACCAGTGAATAAGATGACCAGCCTAAAAATACACAGCAAGACAGAAACATATTAAGGAAAGCTGTTCCTGAGCTTTTGCCTTGTCAAAATTCCTGCCCCAGATGTATTAGTGCCAAAGATGTCAATAAAATAAAATAATCAGGATCTGAGTCAGAGGGACTCAACCGACACAGCTGTATGGAGCTACTGGACAATAGGCTCAGGAATCCATGAACATGCAAGAAAAAGCTTCAAATGCTTTGGAAATACAGGGGAAGAAACCATGCTTTTAAAACACAGTAGCGACAGGACTGTGCTGGCCCAGCCTTGCAGTCAGGCTTCTGAGAGGTTAACAGGTGTTAGTTCAATAGTGGCCAGGCTTTGCTTGAGTACCCAAAAGGCAATGCACACCTTTTACAGAAATACATGATCTTGTAACTTCAAGATCTTAACTCTTCTCAATTGAACAATTGTTACTGAAAACAAAAAGATGTGAAGCATCCTGTTTTGACAAATTCTGACCAGGAAGGGTACAAAATGAGCGAGCTGTTTCAGTATCATGAAGCAGTATAACACAGAGGCTTCCTTATTTTTGTGGCTAAACCACCCATATTTGCATAAGAGAGTATATTTAAGTCACTTTTTAAAAAATTATTCCACAATATTTTTTTAGCAGATATAATAAACATCCTTAATGTGTCTATCTATGTAATGATTCCAGTACTCTGATGCAAATGTTGTAGACAATAATCGATGTACACAGTTTGGATTATATGGTTATGATATCCTAATAGAAATTTGGCTGTCTGCCTATGGGAGTTCAATATGAGCTTCATAGTTTATAGCATCAGAAACAGTCCTTTACAATATTATAGCCACATTTCTCAAACCATTGCCTATACATTATATCCTAATATCTGATTTTCACAGAAATCCATAATAATAAACAAACAAAATCCCTAAACCCCAGAGTGCTCAGAAATAAAATTCAAAATGAAAAGGCAAGCATTTTTACATCTGATATGATTTCTCTTGCAATTCATTCATCAAACATCTGCAACAAGCTGCCAGAATGTGTCCATTAGTGAGATTTCTATGGCGTTCACTAGCTTGATGCTCACTGATAGAATAATGTAGAAGTTTTACCTCTAATGTTTTCTGCTCCATTTGAGGCATCCACTTTAAAGTGAGATTTGGCCTGCATGTGTTTTCATGTCTTGGAATATGTAATTTATGCTAATATATCAGAATACATATTAGAGAAGACTAAAAAATATCCTTTATGCATTTATGCATTATGAGTCACATTCAGCAATGATCTAAGAAGCTAAAAAATACTTTGGAGTCATGTAACGTGGATCAGCTTGGTTTATATTAAATACAAAAAATTAAGGTACCCTGTACAGCAAACATGCCATATACTTGATGGTAAATTAAATTCTTTGGGATCCAGTTTAAAACCTTCATGCAAATTAAATATTTCATTCAGTCTTTTATCTATACCATATCACAATATAAAGGAAATATGCATTGCAACTCCACTATAGGGACAAATCTCCTTACTAATTCTGTTTCACATCAAAACTTCTGTAATGTTTCAATGTTTATGCCAATAATGTAATTGAAAATTTCTTTATTTCAATCCTTAAGCAATTATAAATGCTATGTAATAGAAACAAAATACAAATCCCAAGAGTGGTTCAAAGGTTCTCTAAGACTTTACAATAATTTATGGATGTGATAACTGTAAATAAACAAAACAGGAATCAAATGATCTTCAGCATTATCATACTGTGAAAACAGTTACTGCCTAAACAAACTGAAACAAATTGCCCAAGCTTTATTATCTCAACCTGATGATATCATTATATATTTAAGGAAAATACTTTTACTCAGTATCCCAATAGCAGGTTGGCTTTTAGCCCAGCCCATAAAAAAAGCAAGAGCCACATCATGAAATGACCATCCTGCATGGTTTTGTGAAATGCTGCACCCAGAAGATCGAGATGAGCAAGTTACAGGATCTTCAGTGATTTTTTTGCTCCATTTTTGTAAAGGAAGTCAGTGCTAAAAATGAAGGCTGGTGGTATACCGAATTTTAGTACAATTACAAAAATTTTAGCACGATTTCAAAAGGTAAACAAATTCTTTCCTTTCAGAAACACCTTCTTTATCTTCTCTTTGTCCCAGCTGTTCCACAACTTAGTTTTTCTTCTGCTTCCTAAAATTTTTCCTTACATCTCAAACACTTTTCTCAGTAATACTTATTGTTCCTAAAGTGTCTTTGTTTCAGTAGTTTCTGCCCTTTTCAAGACATGAAGAAATTAGTCTGCTTGTTGAAATTGCAAGACCAGAGAAGAAAAAAATACAGTTAGAGAAAAGGAAAAGATTGTGACAGAAATATGAAGGGACAAGTCAGCCTAAATAATATCTCTGTTTACCAGATAAAACAGAACTTGACTTCTTTTCTCCTTACTCATTCTCACATGTAAAACTGTGAAAAAAAGATCTAGATAATTATGAAAACAGATAAGAAAGCAGAAAATAAGGTCTTAAAAATACATCTTTAATTTATGCCCCATTTTCCTATATTTTCCTATATTTCATGTAGGTATAAACATAGCTGGAGTGGTGCTGATCTGACTTTTGTTTTTTTGCAAAAAAACTCAAATCAAACCAACCAACTAACCAAACAACATTAAACACAGTATAGATATGCTTGCATGGGAATGTGTAGGAAGGTTCAACATTAGGTCCACTGATTTGAAAGATGAGCATTTTACTATCTTACATGACTTTGTCTTTGGTATATTAAAGAAGACATCACTGTGTAACACTGCACTCTTCATAGAGGGAATAAAGTTGAATCAGTGACTTTACCCTTTGCTTAATCTAAATTCCCAAAAAAATTAAGAATGTGGAAGACATTTCTAAGTCCAGGACTTGCCTCACAACTCTTACACAGTGTGCTAAATTTCTTTTTCGGGTTAAGAACAGGAGGGAAAAGAAACCCAAAGCAACACATTCAGAAAAACTTTGCTATAAACTTATCACTATTTTGGGATGTTCTGTCTTTGTACTGCATTAAGTGTGGCATTCTACGGTCCTATTATACAGCAGATGTTAAATGCAAAGTAAAAAAGTCAGTTGTAAATGATTGATGGTCCTTTTTACTACTTCAAAATAAGCCCTGATTATTTATATAGTTTTGGACACTGCTTGAAAGCATTATATAAAACTAAACAATTGATCCATTTCTTCAATGGTTTTTGTGTGTAATGCATTATGTATGTTTTTACATTCTTCTGTGTAAAAGGCCCTGGCGTACAAGAAATGTTTAGAGTTTTGAGTGCTCCACCCAGTCCATATGGCAGGTTTGCCCTGTGTGTGAAACCTACCTTTTTCCACCAGGTCCATATGGCAGGCTTAAGCTAGCCAGGGCCTTCTATCGTCCACAGGGGCCATATGGCAAAGAGAGCTAGGTGAACACTCATTGACCTTCTATTAATATTTTACGTTTCTCTAGCACACAGACATACGTACAGACATATATGAACTGATCAGATTGAGTAGAAAAGAGTTGGCTCCTAAACCTACTTTAGCCACTTAACCAATACACCTATGACAATATGGTAATAGATATGGAATCTGTTTTTTCCATTTTTATTAAGAATTTGGGTAGTTGAATGTAAAATTTTTCAAATTATTTAACTCACCTAAAGATTTTAAATATTTTTACATATTATTATGTAATTATGCTAACAAACTGGTACACATTAATACTGACATTTCACTATTAGTTTTTAATTACCTTACCAAAATAGAACCAAATACCTTGAATCCACCCTCTAACAAAGGATGCATGCTATAGATAGTGAAAACATTTGTGTAAAGATTCAACTCTGTGGTGCCATACTAAGAGTATGTTTAGAACAGGTTACTGCTCTCTTACTGCATATAAACAAATTGGCAATAAACCAGAGAAACAATAACTCAACATCAACAGCAAACCACAGGCAGAGAGATAAAAGTCTACAAGTTACATGTAAGTAAGTTACGATTCCTTGCAAGCACAATACCTCTACCCTTAGTACTAGAGTAAAAGGAAGAAAGTATGGTCTGAGAGATATCGCATCTTCCTTCTACTGCCTGTACATTTCCTAAGACAGTAGAATCAGATGTCACAACATGAGTAAAACAGTTGCATTGGGTTGGATGATAAAGGAGGAGGGTTTAAAATCAAATGAAAAAAAAAGTGGCAACTTTAAATTGCAATCAGTATTTTCAAAGCAATTACTTTAAAATTGATACATTGTTATAATGTTTACAACTCAATCCAAAGCTTGCTGTAATTCTAAGTAATTTGGGAACCCTCAGCATCTTATTTATATAGGAAAGATGGCAGCAATTTGTAACATGTTTATGAAAGTTTTATTGTACCTACAATCTGATTTAAGAAATGGAACAATATTCCCCAGTAGTAGAAATTTTGCAAACAACTTTTACTTACTTGAAACTCAGAACACTAGGAAATATAAAAATGATAATATATTTTTTATTCACAGGATTTATAGTGCTTTCATCTGGTTTCCTCTTGTTTCAGTTCATGTAAATAACCCCTAGGTTGTCACATGAATATTCAAATATAGCAAGGAACTATCAGTGTTGAAAAATATCATAAAGAATTCAGAACAAGTATGCATGTACATGCTCTCACAGTTTATTTTTGTATATAGCATTTACGTTTTGCTCTGCAAACAATCAATAAAACATGGAAGAGTTTTCCACAAGGAATTTATCTTCTCATTTCAAAGGAGCCAAATAACAAGAAGGATTTAAAGAAACTATCAGTATTTTATTAAAGATTAAAAAAGGCTATTAAGTTCATGCCTCTTCCTCCTATCTTCCTGCTTTTGATCATTGTCAAATACAACTAAATCAATGGGAAAAAAAAGATTAATTAATTTCAGGGGTTAAGAAACATGACCCCAAACTCTTTGACTCTAACTTTCACTGTAGAAAAGGCATAGTATGTAGTTTTAGTATTCATTTATCACCTTTGTTTCAGCATCTCTTTTTTGATATATTCTGTATATATTGTCTTTTGCATGTTCTGCTTCTGTTTCCAATTTACAGTGCATAGGTACAAACTTTTAATTCTGAAGGATCTGTCTTTCCATGTAATTGCTCATGAAAATAGATGTGCAGAGCTCACTTTGTGATCAGTAGGGTTTATGGAGTGCCTAAAAGCGATGAAGGGTAGAGTTCCACTGTCTAGATTGTCCAGTCTGCCATGGAAGCAGTACTCTATAAACAAGGATGTAAATTCTCCACACAACAAAGAAGAGAAGGTAGGTATCTATCAGATGCAGCTGTTAGACAATGCCTAAGTTTAGCAGCAAGATCCTCCATCCTGAGGCTTCTGCGCGCGCTGTCTTCATTTCACGAATCATGCAAAGAACTAAGAGCACTATTTTAGAAGCCTGTGATTCAACAGTATAGATCCCACTATATAATTTGGAACATAATAAAAAGTAAGATACCTTTTTAGATAGATAGATCAATCAAATATTTATTTGTTTAATAAAGGGTTATAAAGGATTATAGAATTTAGAGATGGAGAATTTAGTAATAATTAAATTTATTTTTATACTCTTCAGATCCTTGTCATGTTAGCACAGCTCACAATTTCAAACACATTCTCATAAAAATATAAATTGTAATTTTAAGCTTTGTACTTTCTCACTGAACCAGCAGTTTCTCTTTTGGGAGAACATGCTAAATTAATTAATCATCTGAATGAAATTCTTTTTACATATATAGAAAGAAAGAAAAGGTATGAACCTGACTTCATAAATATAATTCAGTGGGATTTTGTTAAAGTTTAGATGTATAGATTTGTATTTGAAATCCTCTGAAGGTTACAGGGTGAAACCTTCCAACAATATCTCCAAGTCTTCAGGGACCAAATCCCATTATGTGGAGTTCAGTGAAGAGGGTAAACACTACCATAAAGAAATACAAATTGCACATATTTCCCATTTAGCCAGTGTCACAAAAGTTCACCATTTAGAATTCTAACCAGTTAGGACTTATTCTTGGAGGTCAAGTACCTTGTGAACCTTGTCATCTCACTGATGACATCATATCCCATCCATCAATTCTTTCAGGAGCACACTTGCCATCTGCTCAGCACGCTATAATAACTTATTAGACATATTCACAGGGTAACAATCTGTACAATGACACTGTTATCTTAATGCTGGCACATAGAGAGATAGCAGCCATCGTTCCCCTGTCACAGCACAATTATTCTACCTTCTAACTTTAAAAGAGAAGTTACTTTGATATTTTAACTTATTATTAAATCACACAGAAACAATGAATTCTCATCAGATATATATTTTAGGCTTTGTGGTATTTTTTTGACTGGCCACTGATAGATTAAGGGTACAGTACAAAGTACCAAGTTCAGTTTGATATAACTAGTTTGTACCTTGAAAGTTTCTGCAATCATGCTCATTCTTTAGAGTGCAAAATAAATAAAACCCTTTACATTATAATCTTGTGCATACAAACAGCAATGAAATCCAACTTACTCTTTGCAAATATATTACGTTTCTAGAACTAGTATTACTTTTTATCTAACTGTCTTAAACATCTATTCTTTCTAACAGCAATTGCTAGGTAGAAATAAAATATGCAGTCAAAGTGCTTATATTAAGCCTTAACACTTTTTGAAATCTAAAAGCAATGTGAAATTTCATAGATGCCTATATATATTTCTGCAGCTTTTGTAAAGCATGTTAATATAGAGCATGCTTAGCACAGCTGTTGTCACAGCACTTATGACTTAATAAAAGTCCACTATAAATCTCCCTCGACCTCAAAAAATATTTTCAGAAAAAGGGCAATATTTATTTTGCATTACACAGAATTCATCCTCTGTTCCTTCCTTTGGCTCGTCATTTATTCCAGCTTACACTGTGATCAACATTGTACTAAAATAAAGTCAAGTACAACAGCCGCTCTCTGCCCATCAAAACTCACAGACGTCTGCCAAGCACTTGTAACAGCTGGTGTTACATTAATTAGTTTAAACTATTTATTTCATCCATCTCCAGAGCAGATTGAGCAAAAACATTAGAGATTATTCTAGCATCTGTAAGTGCCCTGCAAACATTAACCAACCAAAGTTAAAATATTAGTCATTAACTTATAGTATATGTAAGACTTTATACATTTATCGTAAATAAAAGAATCTGCCATTTAGCATAGCTCTTAGGAAGTTTTCTTTGACTGCCTTTTCAAAAATCTGAGTTTAAACTTTTATAAGACTTTGTGCCCATAAAGTTTCTTTCAAAAAAAAAAATTATTACTAGAAAGCTATTATAATTCCTGGCAGCATGGACCATTAAGCAATATATGACAGGGACTGGGTGACTCAGTGGATTAGTCAGAGGTTTTATGTCCACTGTTGGAATCCAGCCCTAAATACGGTGATCAAAACAGTGTTATCAAACGGTTGTAAAAATCTCAATTAAAATCACTCCTATAGCATCTACTAAGTTTTTAGTGGACAACATAATAGATCTTTCACTATTGACAGAGTTCTCACAACTATCTTTTTTCTTTTAATAGGCTGAGAATGGATGCTGGCAAAAGAATGTTGATTATAAGAGGTCCTAATGCCACATTCCCTACTGAAATGGCTCAGAAACTGGAGCCAATGCAAGGATGACAGGAGTAGGCTCACAGCCACTGTCCATGGGCTCACCTCCATCAAAAATAAAAAGCTTCCAGCCTTGCTCAATGAAATACTTAATGTGAGAATACTTATTTTTAATGCCTAGGGCTCAAAAAGGAAATCAAAGCCTTGTGCAAATGCTTAAGGGGTAACTCCTTCCTCAAAGAATGCGTCTATAAATAAGCACAGAGGGAAGCAGAGGCACAGAGTTGTGAAGTGCTTTGCCCAAAGTCACACAACAGTTTATTGGCAAAGCCTGAAAAACAATCTAAATCTCCTGACTCACCTCATTCAGGTATATTGCTTCATGAGATTTCCCAAAAAACATCAAAATCCAATAGCTCACTTGCAGAATAAAAAAGCAAGTTCATGCATATATGAAGTTTATTAGGATGGGACTCTTACACATTAATGTCCTCAAATCTTATGAGATTCTCTCTTTTTTTTTTCAGAATTATACCATGGAAATGTATATTGTAATAATAATTTTAAAAATGTAGTTACTGAAATTAGCATTATATTTAATTAAATGCAGCTAAAAATAATATTCTATTTTATTAGTTTAGAAAGCTATACCTATCTTCAAAATATTTGCATTTGCAAACAAAATTAATTAACAGATTCAGTTTCACTCTCTGAACAGAAAAGTGAAAAAAGTAATCTGACATGTTAAGATACAACACAGATCCTGATCCTGTGATATTCCAGTTCTTTAAAGCTCTGACTGGCTTACTACGGCTTCCTATGGCCATGTAGAGAAAACTGTCAGTGATGGAAACTGAAGAAAAACTACTATCTATTTTCACCTTTCAGTCCTGTCCAACCTCCATGTAACAAGATTTTTTTCCTTTGCTTCATTCATGTTACAACTCTTTTTCTCTCTCTGTATGTGAATATATGTATGTATATAGAAGTATGCATGTATCTCTGCATATATTCACGATACTTACTGCATTTTTTAACCACCCACTGCACAGTGGTTTCTTTTACTTACTCCCCAGCCAAAAAGGCAGGCACATAGTTAATGCCAAACTTCCTTCAGACCATGCAAGTGAAAGTGCCAAAGTATATATAAGAATGGCCTCCTCAAACAATACTGATAGCTCTTTTTCATGCTCACTCTTTATTGGCCTCGACAGACAGCAAGAGACAGACACCCTTTTCTATTCTTAGGTTCGCAGAATTTATAACATGCTACATCTGCCACATATCTGTTGGGTTACATGGGTACTGCTATTCAATTATCCATTTTTATTTTTATTTTTAGTGCAAGGAACATTGCTGAAATAACTTGTTGGACAGCCTGTTCTTAAAAAGCAAAACTCAGAACATCACCAAACTTCTGATCACATGGAGACAGTGTCCTGACTTAAATCCTCTCTTAAAAAAAAATTATATACCCCCAGTTCTTCCTAACTCTAAAAAATAGTGTACTGGTATAGGTATACTGAATCTCTCCACAGAACACCTGATTGTTCAACAAATGCCCTACAAATGATTCATTTTAAAAGCCTGTTTTAACCAGGGTTCTTACTAATACTGACCACCAGGTTCTATTTTCATTTACACCACAATTGAGGCGTAAACAAAGGCAGCAGGGGCCCTCACAGAGATCTCAGCTTCCCCTTAAAATTGAAGGAGTACATTTCATTATAAACTCTCTTTGTATAATAGATTTCTTGCATTCTCAAATTTTCAGTTAGTATTGCATGCTCAATTTTTATTTTCTAAATACAACTCCAATACAACTACAACAGAAAAATGCTAACCTGCTCCCAGTTCAATATTCTGCTTCACCTCTTGCAGAAATCCATTTAAATGTATAAAAGCTACTGGCCAATTTAGATTTTTTTTTCCTTCCCCTATTTCTTTTTCCTTGTAAAATTCCTCTTTATGCAATAGCAAAGTTAATTGCTAAACTTTGTTACGGAACCCTTTGTTCTTGCTGAAGTCACTTTGCTTGTCTCTCCTACTGTAAGGACACCAAATCCTAAAAGCTGGCAAGAATGCATATGTTTATTTCACCATTGCTCTGCAATTACTGAATGCCACTTAATTATAGCAACAGATGCTCGAGTGTAGGAACCAGAAAAATCAAACGCCTCATTTCCAGGTTATTTTTTTCCATTGCTTCTGCCAACAGCAGATGTGTGAGCCCCTTGTGCTCTGGCGTAAATACTTATCAAATCCTAACAGGTCACCTATGTCACAAACAACATTTCAGATGCAACTGTTTCACCTGATAATAGGCTCTGAAAATAAAACTGTGAGCTGTAAATACAATGTATTCGGAATGAAATGCCATAATGTGAAATTGCTTTTTCTCCAGCTACAACAGAAGTCCTTGACAGTTTTTGGCAGTGATAAATCACCCTCCCATTAATTGTCTCCTCTCTCATTGTGAGGTGAGCTGCTAAAAGGGGCAGTCAACAAAAATGACTTAAAGGACAAATTTTGGCAAAAAGACAATGAAGAAATCTGTCATTGCTAAGCCTCCAGTAAACTGTCATGAAACAATCAAAATATATGTAGCTGAAGTGTTTATGTCTTTGTTAGAAAGGTTATAGGATGACAAGTTTATAGTTAAAACAGGAAGCTTAGTGGGACCAAAGCTGCAGGCCCTTGAGTCACCATTTCTCCATGTGTTCTTTAAAATGGTATGCAGATCCTATTAGGGCTTCAGTTTACACAGTGTTTGATAGTCTTACTGACCCTATTTTCTGACTTTTCTACCCCCTCACCCCAGACAGCAGAAAGTCCCTGTGAAGGCATGGCACAGGCTATAGTAATTCTTGCACCCAGTTTGAAGATCCTTCGTTTCAGTGATTTAACCCAGAGAAGAAGACACAGCACCACACAGAAGCTGACCTTTCCTTCTAACCCCTCCATCTCCTGGTGAGTTAATCTGAGCAAGACCTTCTCACTGAGTGGTTTCCACGCACTGAGAAGCAGCTTTTGCTTCCTGCAGAACAAGTGACATTGCCAGCACCCACGCATGGACCCAAGACTGAGGCGTGTGAAACGATGTCTGCTACCTTCTCCTCAGAAATGACACTCCCCAGTGACTCATGTCACCTAGCCTGGCTTCCTTCTGCAAATAACTCTTCCCCACCACAACTTTTCTAGAGACAGAACCAGAAGCTCCCCCCTCAGGATTCTGCTCTGTAGGAGAAAGAGTTCAAAGTTTGGCAAATTTTTTCTTTTTTTTTAGGGCTGCTAATGTGTAAAACGTAGGGAGATGGCTACCAGTCTTTCCTGCCCTCAGACTGTCTCCACCTCTAGGGCATTCAGACAGCAGATGGTATGTTTAAGGCCACAGGTTATCCTTCATGTAGGAGGGGCAGGGGACGCTTTTCAGATCCACACCTCCAGAAAGGGCAACATTTTTCCTTTCAGAAACAACATGGTGCTGTCATTTTATAATTAGGGTTGTTGTTTTTTTACTATTTCATTTGATGAGGCTGGGAAGTGAAAGTATCCTGAGAACTTAAAAAAAAAAAAAAAAAAAAGAAAGAAGAAATTTCTGTTTACCTGTAAGCAGATGGTTGGAAATTTACCATAAGCAAGGTTGGAAAATGATTTGTTACTAATATGCCTGTCAAGGGCAACGTCTGGAGTTTGGTTTTATATTTATGTTTGTAAGAAAATTACAATATAAATATAAATGAGTTGCATCAGGTATTTAAACTAGACTGGACAGGGCACTAGAAAATATATGTCGGGAACATTTCCCGCACCAGCAGGAAGATGAACTAAGTGACCTAGCATGTCTTTTCCACCACAGACTTCTACCATTTCTGTATTAACTGAGGATGATTGATACCAAATATCCCTTTATGCTACTACCCCTTTTCATTTTGCTGCATATTTGTATGCTTTCTAGGGGAGTTGATATTTTAGGAGAACAGCTATGGGGAAGTACTAAAGGGGATTCTTCATCCCGATGGCTGAGAACTGAGGAAGGTCACACAATAGCTTGTGTAGCCATAGCAGCTTTGTTGTCATGGCATGAGAATCCTTCGCCAGTTCTTTTACTTTTACAAAGGAGCAGTCATCTAACATTGTGAGGTGTTTAATGTAAAGCCTGCTTTTTTGACATGGTTATCACAAGCTATTTTCTGTCCAGACATTTACACAGACCTTGTGTTATCAGTGATTTATCCTCAATCCGTGTTCCTCAATTGTGCTTAAACATGGTTATAGTTGTAGTAAATCATATGTTGAAACACACAACTAAGAAGCAACCATATAGTTATCACTAGCACTGGAACATTAAACAATAATACTCCACTGACCACCAGCCTCATCAACAAGTTTCTATCAGCCTGATCCTGCAGTCCTAAGACAGGTATTTCCCCTTTACCCTCATCTTCCTCCTCCATTTGGAACTCTTTCAACAGCCACTTAAGGACCACATTATATGGTCTCTGCGATCTGAGAGTTATAACCAGTTCAAAGTTAAAAATCCAAACCAAACCAATCAACCAAAAAAACCCCAAGTCTCAACATTCACTTTGGAAGAGTACACTGAATTTTGCCAGGAAATTACACACCTTGTCTTTCAAAATGAGAAAACATAGTGACAAATATTATATGAACATTACATTAAAAACTAAGTATAGTCCAGAAACAGGTGGAAGGCATTTCAGGAAACAAGGACTCTCTTCTGAAAGAAAATGTAGACTAATCAAGAGAAAACAGAAATTTCAGAGATTCCTAGGTATGCTCTAATCATGTGTGACTTAAATTTTGATAAATGTACTCTGTGTACATAAAACATCTCTCGAATGACAGAAAAGCAGAAGAAATAAAGTGATTGAAGTTTTTTGTTTTCCTTTTTTTTGGTGATGAGCCAGTTTGAGAGCTTACTGTGAGCATATGGAGATAGCATATTTGCAAGTCCATCTCTGGAGGATTGCAAAAGGCCCTTAGCTTGTGAAAAACAGCAATGTTATTTTTTTTAACGTTCCCTATATTTAGAGATTAAATCGCTCACTGCACAAACCCATTTGGAACAGGCGAGAAGGTGAAAAGGATAATCAGTACAGTCACTGGTCCGTGTTTCCTAAACGCTTTTGAAAACATTACTGTGTGCAGGCATAAAATTAGCGGCAGGACCTTAAAAAGGCTGGCATTTAGCATGACTTTTTGGAAAGTGACACCCTCATTTTTTTCTTGTAGGATATCATTAAATTTCAATCGCCCTATGGCAGTGCCTTTCCATTAATAACCAATTCACTGTGTCACTTTGGCTCTCCTTTGAAATAATGAGCCTTTGCTTCGCTTTAATAAATTTAAACATATTCTCAAGGCCAGGGAAGATAGGAAACCGCAGATGGGCTGAGAAAAACACGATTCATAAATCCTTAACTGCCTGAGATCGTTGAGAGCAAAACAAAGTAACACTCGTAAAATATTAAACAATCCCAGCTGTATGAGTGAAGCTTCATTAACAAAAATGGACTATTTACTGCCTTCAACAGAGCCTGTGGGTGGAAAGATTCAGAGAAATCTTCTTTAGAAAAACACTGTCATCCTCATTTTGATTCTTTAACCAACTGATGGCATGGTAGATACTTATTTTGCATGGCCATATGCAGAAACATTTTAGCAGAAAATTAATGATACTCTGATTACATTAAATACCACAAATCATGATTCATCATATAAGCAGGAATGAAAGAAAACAGAGAAATTTAGCAGATATATTATCCTTGAAGAATTTGTTTGCCGATAGGAGTAAAACATGACAAACTTTATTTAAATCATAAGGGATTTCTCTAGCACACTAAAATAAAGAATACGAATGACAGCAGAGAAATCAAGCAATGCCATTGCTTCTGCTCGGAAGGTTTGGCAATTTATTCTATGATGCTATACTTCTTCTTTCTTTAACTTGTATTAACATACAGTTAATTTTGTTTTGTATAGCTATCTGGTACAAAAAGAAGAATATCCTTTTTTTCAGGCTTTCATGTCCACCATCAATTTAAACTCCCTCAGAGTTCTGCTCAGGTAAGGAAAGAAGGCTCTGACACATACTTTGGCTTTAAGCACACAAAGCTGTACCCTCAGATTCATGATGCTGATTTTGTGCTGCCCAAATAACATACACAGACTCCCTCTGAGTTTACTGAAGAAGTTGTGAAGACAGCTCTTGCCTCCCAGCTCTGACTCTCACTCCACCAGTTCTTTGCTCTACCTCTGCGTAGGTCCTGCCACCTCCTCTTCCTCACTGGCTCTGAGGCACCAAGGAGCTTCTTTCCAGTAGCACAAGCTAAAACTTCTATATGTACCCCCAGGAACACCAGCTCATAATATTCCTAAATCCCTTTTCAAGCTTTGTTGAAACTTAAATTGAAGCTAACAAGGTTTATTTATTAATACAAAGTTGGAAGATGAAAATAGCCATAACGATTCCACAGAATTTTTGAAGTGTCTACAGCAAGAATAACCTTTCGTGGTATCATGGAGGGTTTTTTTAAGCCAAGAATTGCATACAAGCTTAAAGAAGAATAGAGATCAGTGTCAGTTTACTAAATGCTAAGAACCTGGAAGCTCTATCTCTAAAGACAAGCTGACAATTGAGTGGACAGAATGTCAATACTTCAAACATTTCAAGGGTAAAAATATTGCTTTTTACAATCTGTGTCATATTTAATGCAAGAAAAGAATTTAGATTTTTGTTTCTTTTGCTGGCTGTCAGCTTTTTTCCTTTTATCCCAGTGAAGAGCATAATTAGAGTATTTAACAGAAATACATGGTGCTTTTTTTTTTCCCTAAGGAACAACAGTTTCAGCCTAAATGCAAATATGAACATAATAATTTTTATATTTTAGCTAATACAGTTTTTTTTTTTAAACAAACCTCTAAAACCCAGTTTATTTATTTCAAGATATTTTCCTTATCTGTGAGAACCATTATGTACCTTTAAAAAGTGAAAATCCTTTCTTAACACTCGAGGGGGCATTTTGACCCCTGCAGAGGCATTCCTCTTTCCTGTTCAAAAGGCTAGGAATGCACTTAGCCCTCATGGCTCCCACTATCTTCAGTGGAAACCCCGAGTGCCGCTCAGGAGTTATCACCCTATAACCATTAGAGCAGTCATTTCTGTGCTTAGTAGACCTTCACTGTAGCTGATTTGTATAATCAGGGTTAATCTATTCTGATTGCAAACATCCATACTATAAAGTTTGAATGAATTCACACCGATGCTCACTCAGCTCAGGATGCCCTCAAGACTTCCACGGAAATACAATGTGGGATTTTTGTTTGGTTTTGGGGGTGGCTTGATCCAGCATAAGGAAAGCTGCTATACCCTTCTTTTATTTGAATTTTGGAATAACTCACTTATTCTATCAGCTGTGAGAAGGAATGGGGTACAAAAAGCAGTGGCAAAACACTAAAGCACTAGCAGCAGTGGCAAACCAGTACCTCTAGCACTGAGGTTACTTGTCTGCATGAAAGCAGCAATTAGGCTTTCAACAATAACACCTCAGACAGGCTTGGAAAACAAAACTGTATTTCCCCCAAAGATTTTAAGTGTGGATAGGATAGGAGAAGGGCTATAGGTGACATACTGTTTAATCCAATCCAGCAGAGAAAGCATTTATTTTCTCTGAACACCAAAATTTGCTACTATTTGTTTTAGGCTTCTCCTTTCAGAAAAGAAGAAAAAAATCTAATCCTACGGGAACAATTAGGAATAGTGTAAACCCCTCAAATTTCACAACCACCTACAAATTAAAGAGCAAATGTAAGACAGTCAGGAATTCCTTTTTCTTTTAGTTAATGAAATGAGTAAAAGTTTCCCTTTAAGCATATGTGAAAAGTTTAAATTTATGAACACAACTTTTATAATGCCCCATTCCCCCTACTGGATTTTTTTGCTGTTACTGTAGAATTACAACAGAATGCTTCCCAATTTACAGTCTTGCAAACTAATATACAGAATGGCAGGGAATCCTACACAGATTTTTCCTACTGTTGTTCTAGTCATGCAGGTGCCTTCTCCTAAAGGATAGTTTGGTGTCTGTCCTATCTATGTAAGATTCCCCTATCAAGAGTGTCTATCAGAATAACTTACTGGGGTATTTATGATGTAGTTATCCATCTACTTATTACTAAACTGAGCTCACTAACTTAATTTCTCAAAAACAAACAAAAAGCCAAAGGTTAATGACTTTTGGCCACTATCAGTTTGCAGTAGGTTTGGACTGGCCACCTAGAAGTGAAAAAAAAAAAAAAAAAAGTTCCCTATGCTCCATTACCAGTGCTTTGAACCATCCAGTCACATGGATTTTGATGTTTTGAGAGGGTGAAAAGAATGCAGATTGGCATGAGAATACCACATTAATTCAGCAGTTAAATGGTTCTTTGAGAAGATTCACTGACAGAAAAAAGCAAAGCTGTCTTTCTAAGTCCTCATCCTCTTTGGGCCTATACACATTTTCTGTGAAAGGTTGATTCTTTGCTTCTTCTCCCCCCCTCCCCTTTTTTTTTTTTTTTCGAAACAGACTTTTATCATCTAACATGTGAAACAATTGTAATGTGAGGCATGTGAGCAGAGAGCCTTTGCCACTGGGCCCTCATAAATCTTGCCAGTTCCCAGTGAACAACACCAAATATTTGCAGCTGAGGAACATTTGGTCTGGCTTAAATTAACATATCTCAGCAGTCAGAAGTCATTAAGCTTTGCCAATGATTTGAAACCATTTTTCCATTTCAAAAGCGACACTGGCTGTTACTTATTTTTCTGGATGAAGAAGGTGGTAAGGAACAAAAGCAATGAAATGAAAATTTGAGATACTAATGAAAAAAAAATGATAAAAGGGCTTTGAACTGCCTTTGGTAAATTTGTTATTAAGACTCCTTTTAAATAGCAGAGCACTTATGTATAAGATCAAATAATAATTCAAGATGATACACATTAATTTCAGTGGCAAATTATGTGATTTAAAGGCTGTGAAAATGTATACTTATTTTCTTCCTTAATCCCTTGTGAATATAGGCACTATCAATTTTAAAAGCTGATGAAAGCTTTAAATGAGAAACAATAATCCAACCTTTTTCAATTAAAGGGTGGAAGTGGATTAAATACTGGAGTAAAGAAATGTGCTGTTGTGCTTTTCAAAGATCACATCTGATATGGTCTGTTCAGATGCTGAGGGCAGGAAAAACACCTCAGATCTGAAAATACCACAGTCCAAAAAGATTACAAGCAGACAAAAATAATTGGTTTTAATGCAGGTAAAATGTGAGTTCATATTTTCCAAACTTGTTATTTCTGTATTATTTACATGACACATAACTCCCCAGTTCAGTTGGTAAATAAGTCATCATCTGAAAGATGATTCATGAGAACCACCCAAGGTCTGACTTGTCAGATAAAAAAAACAACCAAACACTTTCCCACATCTATGCTTTCTAGTCCACAATTATACAACTCTGTCAGAAATCATGTCAAAAATATTTCATTACAAACTCTGAAACCTGCTTGCCAATTTATAGCAAGATAAATATTGCAAGAGGTTTTGATATGTACACTGATTGCAATTCAGTTATGATTTCTGATTTATACATGAATAGCTAAACTGAATGTACTTATTCAAATTAATGGTAATTATAATTTTTCAGCCTCCAATTAGTTTTGTTGATAAAGTTTTTATAGCCTTGAATGTTTAAGACCCATGTTACTTTGAGAAGATATTGACTTACACTCAAAGCATTCAAGTTTATGAAGCACTACTAAAGAAAATCTATTTGAGATCTTTTTGAGATTTTCAAACTTTTTAAACTCTTGCAGCTTTATTAATATCAGTTCTGTGTAAGAAATAGATATTCTATTAAACAAACTTAAAGGGTTCTAAAAAGAAGACATTTACTGCTAACTAGGGTATGAAAGGTTGCCAGAATAGCTATATAATCAACTAATTTTCTAGCTGGGCTTTTCTTTCAGGGGATTTTATTTTTAAAATAATAAGTTATAGTAGGAAAAAAAGTCTTCTACAAAAAGCTTTTGAGAATACAAATGGTCTGCATTATCAGTGCTATGTAAAATGAATTCTATGATTCTTATACTTGAACAGAGAGCAAACCATGGCATATGGGTCCCCAGTTAAGAGAAATAAGACCAGAGTGTTTGGAAATATGCAAATATTAGAGAAAATGTGCCTTGTATTCTCAGATAAGTGGTTGTATTTTTCTTCTCCCACAAGAATACAATAAAATGAAGCAAGCATCTCATTTATTCACTGCTTCTCTTCAGGTCATGTTATATATGAAAAACAGCAGAGGAAAATGTTTTATTTTCTTTCCTTAATTAGTGATAACATTTCCTTACCAATTTACAGGATCATAGGGCGGTTGAGGTTGGAAGGAACTTCTGAAGACCACCTAGCCAAGCCCAACTCAAGACTGTCCAGTTTGGTTTCAAACAGTTCCTTGGAGAGTCTCCACTGCCTCTCTTCACCACCCTCACAGTAAAAAAATCTTCTTGTACGTTCCGATGTAACTTCCTGTATTTCAATTTCTGTCCACATCCTCCTGTCCTTTCACTATTCTGTTTCACTAGCTATTCCACTATTCTCTGTCTACGGTCTAAGCCATTTGACAAGAAACCATGTCATGCTGCACTGAAGAAGCAGAACAGATCTGCGAAGCTCCCTCATTACACAAGGTTACCCTGTGTGCAGAGGTCTATTTTTGTGGGCACAAGTCATAAAACATTTTTCAAAACCTGCACTCCACTCTCATGGGGAATACCAAGCAGGACAATATCTTAAAATATCAGGTTTGAAGGCATACTATAAGCTTGTAGTAGTCAGTTTCCTGCTCTACCCACTTTCTATGTAACCCTGCAAGTTTAGACAGAACTAAACTGCTACAGAGCTGCTTCAATGCTAGTTTGAAAGCTGGAGAGTCTGAATGAGCACTGTATCACATAACGTGCATCAAGGTAAAGAAAAGGATGATGGAAGCGCACAGCAGGTCTAGAAATCAATTAATCACAAGCACAGATATTTTGTCAAAAATTTGGCTGCTTTCCAGGATCTGTTTTTCCAAGATCTCCAAACCTGTCATCATGACTCTTTGGTGAGACAGAGTGGTTGTGTGGGATAACCCAATAAATTCCTCTAAATTTCATCCTAGTTCTTGGTATCTATTTACTTCAGACCTCTTTCCTTTAAATCTCTTTTTCCCTAGCAGGAGGGAAAAATAAAAAGAAGAAGACGAAATTGGGTAGAGATTAAAGGAAAACCAAGACTACTCTCACTTTCTTCGCCTCTGTTCTGGATCGAAGAAAGTGTGAAATCACTAAGAGCAAGTTCAGTCCCACTATTCACTAGAGGATTTTTCTCAAGCAGCATAGCCCACCATCTGGTTATGTATGGGCTACGAACTGGCTGTAGTAGTCAGGGGTTGTCCTGCAAAGTGCCTTCTAACTGCTTAAGAAGATGAATATTCTTTCCTCTCCCATGTCATATGGTGAGGTCGAGCTTTCAGGATGTTCACTTTCCCTTCACAGATTACTGAGCAACAATATTCTGGAAGCTGCATTTCATATAAAACCTACGCATGTTTGAGACAGTGCACATAGTATGATTAGATTTGGGTTTTTAATTACATTTCTCAAACACTAAACATGTCTAAACACTGTTATATTAGTGTACAACACAGATCCTCATTCAGCAAGATTCAGACATATTTATATTTCTGGAGCTGAAATAAATATCAAGCACAGAAGATACTCCTTGAGCCCTGTAGCTACTAAAAGTATTTCATGTGATTTATTATAGCATAAGAATATATGTAATGATGAAAATAAGTTGAGAAGAAGAGGATATGACTTTTTTTATCCCTTTGGAGACATCATAGCTATAACTTACAGGAAGACCAGTCTGGAGTGAATTGTGTGACTCTGTTATCAGCTGTGGGGTAAATAAAATAATACTCTATTTAATAGACCTGACAACAGCTATTGAATTTACATCATGAGATAAAGGCTACTACTTTTAAAATCAGCTCACCAAAGCTGAAATTGAGATTAGTTAATAACTAAAATGTTCAAGTTGGAAAGAATATATATGGAATTCATACAATTTCTAGTTCTCATTTTATATTTAGCGTTGTGTAGTGGGCTTTGAGCATTTTTTCAGGGAATTAAACAATACAGTTGAACTGTCGGTTTGTTTGGGTTTGTTTTTTTTTTCATTCTCCTTCCCAAAAGTAAAATTAATAAAGAGAGAAAGAAACTGAATTACAGCAATGGTTAAATTCAGATGCTGGCTAAACAATAGACAAAATCACCAACTGAACTTTAACTTCTGCAATATCTTTGGAATTAAGCCATTTTAGACAGATGTTCATGGGCATAGATAATACTTACAGAGTTCAGACTTTTAAAATGCACTAAAAGTTGTATTTAAAGGAATTAAAGCACTGCACAGTAGTGTTTCAATTCAAGTAAAGATTAGAGTTTAAAAAATTCCTTATGGTAATACATGAACAAACTTAACTCACTTAAACAGTCTCCTTCATATTCTTGGATGTCAGTTATTTATAAAAGTTACTTTGCCACTCAAACAATTTTGTGTCAACAGGAAATGAGTTAGGCAATCTTTAATAAACACATAAAGAACTGCTCTACAGCTAGTTGTTTAATTATGAAAAGCAACTCATTGAAAAAGAAGATGCTAGAATATAGGTTCGGGGAAAAAGATCTTGGAGATCTGTTTTCATCTGTCCTGGCAGTATAGTAGCTACCTGTATTTTCTAATTGCCATTTAATGCCTGTAGTCATTATTGTATTTGTGGATCCTTATTTGTATTATTAAATGAGTTTAGTATTAACAGTAATCAAGGTTTCATTTTGCTGTGCTAAGAAGGGAGTACAGATGTAGAGAAAAAATCTAAGAAGTGCAGAGGAAACCATTCACAAAATTATTTTTCCACTTGTGTTAGCTTCAACTGCAGCTGAAATTACAGAATGTATCCTATGTGCAAGACAGAATATACTTTATTTTTTATACACATTATGGTGAACAAAAAAGTACATAATGAAAGTAGACCCTATTAAATAGATCTGCAATTTTTTTTTAAATTCTGTTTTCATACTTGTACTTTCAGAAAAAAAAATGCTGGAATCAAACCTAGCACTCCCCATCCTATAGTTCCACTAATAAGTCATTCTCCTACATTTCTAACAACTTCATTACAGTGGTGGCATTTCTTTCACAAGTATGAGCTATAAACAAAGTGGAAAAGAAAAAAAAAACATACCCCAAATAAAGACAACTAAGAAGCTGTTCATGTGTTATGTAAAAAACATTTACAGGAAGAGTTCTTAAAATAATTACTCATGACTTCAGATATTTCTCTCAGATAGACTAAACATGACTTTTAACTATTCCTTCACTATACCTGACTGAGATTTTATTCAAAGAAAGTATTTTTTGCTATTCGCTATGTATGGTATTTTAGTATTTTTAAGATTAAGAAAAAATTTGGTATAGGTTTCCTTTCGTTGAAAATAGAAGTATTATTTTAATATATCAGAGAAGCCATCTGTGGAAAGATAGCAGAAAAACCTCTATTCTATTGCACATTTTCTACAACAAAATTCTGTATTAAAATGGTTAACATATCTTTTTCCTTCCATTTTTCCCGAACAGCTCTAATTTAGATATGGAAATTTTTCAAACTTAAATCAACAGCTGAATAACTTGATTGACCATGTATTGAATTGTGCCCAATGTTAAGTAAGGTAGTCCCCACATCTAGTATTTCTAATTAAATTTTTATGCAGCACTTAAAAAAGCTGTAATATAATATTAACAATTAATTTAATAATTAAAATCTTTTTTTTTTCAAAGTGGCTTCATGGCCAGTGTTTACATTATTTCTCTTTCTGTATATTGCAAATGAAAAAGCTGTATAGAGTATTTTTTATTAATCTTACATATTTTAATGGGCCCACACACATACATACACACTCTTACACACACATACACACGCACACATACAAAAAGGTTGGCCAGGAAATTAGACATCTTATCTGTGAGCTTGCTAAATAAGGACCAATAACCTAGGTCTGCAGCAGTCTGTGTGATAACTGCTCTTACAAAATGAAATTTTGACTTTTTCACAGCTTAGCTACAAGTAGACACTATCAGTAAAACTGCATTTCTGTGCAATATGATGGGAAGTAAAAGATTTCAACATCTGACAGGAGAAAATGAACAACTGATAAACAATCTTTGAAATGTTCTCTCACTGCAAGGCATGCTTTTGATGATGATTTACATTTTTATTATTGTTGACTTTCAGGATGGGGCTGATGGTTGGCTAAACATACTATAACTGAAAGAACAAATCACACAAAATGCAAACCAAATCAAAAGAAAAACATGACTGGCATCATCTGCTTTAAAAGCTTTTGCTCATTTTCCTCCTTCATTTAAGTATCCAGTAAATGTAACTGGAATTCAGTTCTTTGGGTAAAATGGTAAAAAAATTATCATTGTAACTTTCTGACTGTTCTGACTGTCTGACAATGACTTTCTGACATTGTAACTTCCAACATGGTAAATATTCCAATTCCTCTTCCACTCTTCTCCACCCACTCAAGAATTAAATTCTAATTCTCGGTCCAATGCACAACGAAGGAACTCGTCCTAACACCTAATGCTCCTGCAGAGTCAACATTTGACGCCACATACTAACCTCGGATTGTAGCTGTGGGGAAAAACAGCGTACAACTTCGGAAAGATATTCATGCTGAAATGTCAATGAATAAAAAAACCTGCTATTGAGAAAGTGTGTAAATTTGAATTCATCAAAAATATTTGTGTTTCTGCACTGAAGGATAATGCAAGAAACAGAGGCAAAGTAGTTTGTTAATTCGGTTAATGTGTTCAGCTGAGTAAATAAATTGGAAGAAACAAAAGCATAGGCAATGATTTGAATTTTTTTTGGTGTTTTCAAGACAGTTCTTGAAAGGTTTGAGTTTTTTTTACAATCAATTTTTCCTTTAAATTAATTAGGATCGTTATCATTTTTAAAGCAGTAACACAACTGAAAAATGCATGCTTTTAAGATTAAAAAAGAATCAAAATCATTTTAGGTTAACCCAATGTTAATTTGACTAAATCCTCATTCCCTCTGTAAATTCCAATTAAAATTTTACGTAATTGTTCCTTACCTATTACTACTTAGTGCATAAATTAAGCTGAAAATTTTATTAGCCACCCAGCTTTATCTTTTAAATTGAATCAAATAAATTGAATAAAACTGGTTATAAATGAACACACCCTCATCTCCATTTGTTAAGATTTTAATTATAAAAACTTAATGTTAAATAAAACAAAACAGAAAAGAGAAACAAAAAAACCCAAACCTCTCAAAATGTTGTCGTAGAATTCTGTGATGTTGTAATCAATCTGGAAATGCATAGGACAAAACTGAAAAATGCCTTTATTTCTGTAGGTATCTGCAATTACTTTTGTGTTCATCTATGAATTTCATTCTTAATCATACCTGTTTATAATCCTTGAATACATGGGATCAAGTTATATCTACTTATTTACTATGTTACATCATTTTAATCAGTGCTCAGAAGCACTGACACATAATTCAGCTCCTAGAAGCAAGGACAGTGCTAGCAGAGTTTATCATACAAACTCTCGGGACAACGGTCTAATATAGAGTTGTACCATAATTCCTGTTTGGATTCTTTATGTAGACTCATGAATGGCTGTTGGAAACTGATGCAGAAAGGGGAAAATGGAGTAGTAGTGAAAGTGGGGGGAAAAAAGGGAATCTTGGTTTTACTGTAGATTATACTTTTTCAATAATTTTGAGATGTACAGATTTTATAGGTCAGTTAGGAAACGTATTTTATTTTTATGCCTGTTAGATAAGGTAGAATGTAACTTATTGATCTTTACAAAGAAGTTCAAACCCAATTATTGTTCAAAACTAATATTGACTTTAAGCAAAAAAATTATCTCTATTCATTTTTTTACAGTAAGTAATTAATACGTTACCTTGAGTCTTTCACCTCAAAAGTTACAACAGTTAAAGCTAAACAGCATGTCTAACAGGACAGCAGGAAAGGTTTCTGTGCCATATTTCTGATGAAAAAATCAGAATGTAAGTTCAGAACTTATTACTGTTTAGAAATAGGTAATCAAGGAACCCGATTATTCAGCTTCTCTGCCAATCTTTCTTTACTTTTCATATACCCCCTCCCAGCCAGTAGATGAAACTGAAAATCTAACTGACAATTTGCACAAATGCATCAAGTGCAACCTGGGGGATAACAACAGGCTAAAGATAAAGTGTGAAACACACAAATTCCACTTTTTAGCTTCAAGGCCAGGCTGGACAGGGCTCTGAGCAATGTCTGCTGAAAGGTGTCTCAGTCCATAGCAGAGGGGTTGGAACGAGGTATTTTTAAGGTCCCTTCTGACCCAAGACATTCTGTAATTCTGTGATTCTATGATTCTATCATTAGGGTAAGTTTGGGTACAAAGCTATTGACTGGCTTCAACAACTTTTTTCTAATGGGTAGTAATTGGGTAGAAGAGAATATCCACAGTGCTGATGTGCAAGTATAACGAAAGGCAAAATGAATGAACAAACCCCAACCAAATGTTTTGCAATAAATCCACTGAAAGTCTGGTAAATATACAACAGTACATGGTTAGAAAATTTCGATTTGAAAGAAATCAAATTACTTGAAAACATAAATTGCATAAAGAGAAGGAGTCTGCAGATTTGCAATATGGCTCTTAAATATTTTCAATATTAAATGAAAGCAAGCAAAGTTGGGACTGCAACCTAGAGGTGACAGGATCATAGATACTATTTTGCTGTAAATAAAATGTTCTGTTAATAAAGGCAAGGCTCAATATCCTTTCCTGAAACAAATATTATTCCCTTGTGTTTGGAGTTGTAATGCTAAACAAAAGGGCTGCAATTTGATCTCTGACCATGCTGCGAAGTAAGATTTTCTTGCGTCCACATTATTTAGTGCTAGTACTTTCTAGAGCAGATGTGTTGTGGAGGGAGCTAATTGTAGCAGTCAAAACACAGCCAAGCTAAAAGCTAACAATTAAGCAGTCTGGACAATCAAGGATTCAGTGCTTAAGCTCACTCCCTAGATCTCTTTTATTTAGCAGAATTTATGGCCTGTTACATTGAGGCTTTGCTATGTAACAAAGGAGAAACGTGCCTTGAAAATGCAGCTAAAAAGTCATTGAAGTTGTATTTTTATGAGTTCATACAATGGAAAATGGACATGTTTTCACTCTCCCACAAATCAGATTGCTGCAAAGTGAACACATGTAGCTATTTTGTTTAAACTGCAAAAATTATATGCAGATGAAAAGATGTTTTCACTCAGAAAAGGTCTGTATTTGAGTACATCTTTGTTGAACAAAGTTTTAAATGTCCTTTTTTTATTAATCACAGATAAAAAGGTGCTAGATGCAGATCCTCATGTCAGGAAAAGCAGAAGGCAGACACTCTAGGCACAGGAGAGAAAACACTGCATAATCTAAGTTCAGTATTCAGATAACTTACAGTGTAGAACTAAATATTTTCCTAAAAATTCTTTGCATAGAAGAGCTATGTGGGAGGCTAGCTTTAACCAGAACTACCATCTAAGATAAACCCTTTTAAACAAGCTTTTGCTATACAAGGTTTTTTTTTTCTTAATTCCTCCATTTGAACAGTTCTAAATCTTAGCTCTTGATTTAAGTCATTAGTTGTGGGAAGTTTGACTCTTGTTTGTTGAGAAAAAAAAAAAGCCTAACTATATTGGCCAGCTGAATTTCTAAATTCATATATGTGTCCTTAACCTGATCCAAGATGTGACTGGTTAGATTCCATACGTGCTAACTTCCACAGGTATCTCCTACTTAGGTGATCAATAATATATACCCTTTCTATCACAAGGCATATATTGTGAGCTCCTGCAGTGCATTCAGAACTTTTCTGTGCTCAGAGATGTCCAATACCCATTAGTTTAGCAGTAATTTTCTGAGTGTTGAGGTGGTAATATGCTCAGTTGAAAAAAATGTGGGAAAAGGACTGTGCCACATTATTTGCAAAATTACTTATAATACAGTGCTCCTTTTCTAATTAAAAAAAAAAGAAAAGAGGGTAGAAAGACAAATAAATATAATATAGCTTTGGCAAAATAAAGATCTACTTGTCCTAGGTTACCAAGAGTTGAAATGCTGCTACTGCTAGTGATAACTTTAACAATTGTTTGAGACATTTTAGCTCTATCTGCAGGGCTCCAGTGGTGAGCCTTTTTTTCTGTGTACAACAAATACATTACATTGCCAATCTCCTTTTGTCTCACTGCCAAGGTCACAATGAAGAAACAGACTGAGTTTTTCCACTTTGTTAATCTAGGGTGTCTGGAGTTTTTTAGGAAATGCAGGAAATTCTAGGTGCCTAGTAAAAAGCAAGTCATTTGTATAACAGTGGGCAACAGTATCAAGTGTTCTGCACCTGTTTTACACTCCAGGACTGTAATTTCTGCAAAGTAAACAGTAGATCTCAGGGTCAGATTACAAATTCTAGTAGCCTGTTTGCTAGATTGCTGCTTTGTTTAACCTTTACACTTTCATTTAAAAAGGAGAAAGTATCATTGTCACACCAAGAGGGCAGTTAAAGAGTTTTAATTAACTGTGGAGGTAATTAGACCTCCCAGTTTAACAATTATCAGACAATTCTTTTCTCCTCTAAGTCCTTTAAAGTTGCCCAGTTCTTTATGAGGAATAAGATCCATTTTACAAATACTTTGCTAAAAAAAAAATGCATGAAAGACTACACAGAAAGAAAAGCTGATGCCACTATGAAATCATCTATTTCCTTTTTCTGATTTAATAACAAGTCAAAATCTATCAGCTTCTCATCCACCTTTTCCTGCCAAAGTCCAATTCTAATCCAATTGCTCCTTTTATTAACCTGCCCTCCCTTCAGACTCCTGAGCCTCTGCTCTGTTTGGCCCATTGTTTTATTCACACATATCACAAAGGTGAAAGAAAAACCTCACTCTCCTTCTTTCCAATAAAGTTTGCTGTTTACAACTGTAGTTGAAACTCTCCTGAACACAACACATAACTGTAAATGTACATACATTAATGTACATATACATGGAGGTCCTTTAAAGCAATAAAATGGAAAGTAATACAGAACTGTGTCCAATGGTTCTTAAGGAAAAAAAAAAAAAACCAAAAAAAGAAGTGACTTCTTTTGCTGGCATGAATCCCTACAGTTTCACCTGAGTTAAATGTACAACAGGTGTGGGCTCTGGGATTATCTAGTATCGTTCTGCCAAAACCTAGTTCCCATACACCTATATTGCAAACAGAGCCTCAGCTGAACATGGTGCCTGCTATACTGATGGTTCATTTGTATGCATATAAAACTATGCTTTACTCTTAATGCCCTCCATGTGAAGCTCACAAATTTTAAGAAAATGATTAAGTAAATTTCTCACTAGTAAAGAATTGGATGCGACAGATGAAGACGTGACTTGAACAGGTCACAAAAGCACTGACAGAGGGGTGACAGTGACAGATTGGAGAGCTGAACCCCAGGTCTGTACATATAATGTGTGCTTCTTTCCTCAAAATAATTTTTGTAACATTGAATTATTACAAAATCACAGAATTTTAAATAAAAAGATGAGAATTCAGCTTATTGGTGACAAACAAATTATCATGCATTACATTTTAATTGGAAGTTGATAGGATAACCAAAAAAGGAAAAAAAAATTAAAGGCAAACAGGAGGAAGCTATAAAACATACAGAGCTGAAAGGGCTGAAATTATGACAGGATACAGCCAAGAACATCATTTGGCCAGGAGGAATTTTGGTTGAATTACTGTGTGAAGTAAAAATGAGAACACAAGACCAACATCCAACATCAGCTGAGGAGTCTGAGGTACTGTCATAAACCTCTTGAGATTTGTTCTCATTATTTTAACCCCCCCAAAACTATAGTGCAGTTATAAGCCTTGTGAATTCCAGTTGCTTATCATTTGTTCTACTCATAATAAATCCTTATTTGTAATATGCATCATATAATGGAGTAGTAAATATTTCCAATTAGCTTTAGTGTCACCGTCCTCAAAAACTGATGCATTTATGTTAATATAAAAGCATACATGGAACATTTTATCATGCATTAGAGATTTTAATCAGGTAATCTGCACGGCATCTGGAAACCTAAGCAGAGGCAAAGTCTGCTATAACAAAGGCACTGTAACAGTTCACCTTCAGTGAAGAACAATAATGCATTATTAAATTCACTTTCCTGCTCAGTGGTTACACTTAGCTGACCACAGCAAATTTGCTCTCTGCCTGGTCTTCACAAGTTGGCAGAAAAATAGATTCTGTCACATTTAACGGGTTCTGAAAATGACAGGATGCCTCTCTTGGTTTAACTATAAACCATAATCTTTCAGAAGTAAATATAATTACAAATGCCTTTTGTCACGTAGTTCTTAGGAAGGATATTATATGTGGGTTATTAGAGTAGTAGATCTCACTATGTGCTTGAATATCATTAGAAGCCAGAATTGATATTGCACAACAGCAACTTCAAAAAAGAATCAGATTTCTACTTTTCTTTGATCCTAAATGACATCATAATTCTTAGAAAACAAAGATACAGGCATTAAATTCCTTGAGTATGGTCAAACTGTTATCAAGAGATATTACTCCTTAAATGAACATGAAAGAAAAACCTACATTCTCTTTTGTTCAGAATACTGTTTTAATCTTATTCTGCATCTAATTAGACATTTACTTTGTATAACATACATTTGATTGAAAGAAGCTTTCAGAAAACTGTCTTAGACTCAGGAGTCAGTGATGAAGAATTATTGATTAGGAATTTAATTAGCAGAAGTCAGCATGGTTATATACAACAGAACCCGATCCCTTTTGCTTTCCAAGGAGTTTTATCAAGCTGCAAGTATGACAACAATCTGCTCCATATGATGATATTAATTCTCACGTAGAGGTCTTCAACCAACACTGTATAACACTTAAATTCTGGTGAAGTGCAGTTTAGGTCCCAGTTAAGATCTCCTGAAGATTTTATTGGATTTGTGTAGGTAACTAGTTTAGCAATTACAAGACTTTTTTTTCTCCTGTAAGCCCCTTAATTCAGCAGTTTTCTTAGAAATAGCTCTAAAGTGGGAAGTTTGAAGACTCACTAAAAGACAAGCTTGGGTTCTGGAATCTCTCTGTGGCTTTTTATTACTTATTTAGATGCAAAAAATAAGTTTAAGTAACTCAGAAGGAACTTAGGTTTTAAAATGACACTGTACTCAAAACTTATACGGAACTTAACACAGTCATTGTTCACCTAAGTAGAATTGCCATCTGATGCTAGGTAGTCCATCCATACAATTAGATGCCTAAGATGAAAATTCTGTAAATTGATAAAAGATGTAAAATGTCATTAAATATTTGGAGCTTACCTCCACCCTTTCTGTGAATAGCAGCACCACACTTTGGGCAGGAATACAACTGAAGCTTTCCTGAACATTGGGTAAATACTCCTGTGAGTCCTGATTATTTTCTAGCAGAAAGGTACTTAAGTTCTTCTGTTAAATGATTAAACAGAAATTCACAGAACCATAGAATGGTTTGGGTTGGAAGGCATCCTTAAAGGTCACATAGTTTCAATCCCCTGCCAAGGGCACGAACACCTCCCACTAGACCAGGTTGCTCAAAGCCCCATCCAACCTGGCCTTGAACATTTCCAGGAATAGGGCATCCACAGCTTCTCTGCACAACCTCTTCCAGTGTCTCATCACTCTCATAATAAGAAATTTCTTCCTTATGTGCAATTTAAACCTCTTTAAAACCACTGTTAGTGTCCTGAAGGTATAGCCCTTGGTAAAACGTCCCTCTCTGTCTTTTTTTTAATCTCCCTATAAGCACTGAAAAGCCACAACAAAGTCTCCCCAGAGACATTTCTTCTCCAGGCTGAACAACTTTTCGATCAAACCCATTCCCCTGATTGGTTTTTCTGCCAAGAAGAAAGCAATGTAAAAATGAACATGACCCTACTGCTTGCTTACCTAGACGCGCTCCAAAGTCTTAAGTTCAAACCACTGTTTATTACCTATCTACACCAAAATATTCAGTACACCAGCAACTGGACTTCAATCCTTCCAAAACAATGGACTAACCACCATGTTACACTTGCAGCCATACTCACGGTCCCTTTGGTCATTGACACAGCCATACAGAGTGAGGGATTAAGGCTGTCCACACTACTTGCTTCTTAAACTCAGTATTTGCCTTTATTTTTAACTACTCTTGCACTCTCCATGACAGACATGACCAAGTGCTTGCCCAAAGTAATGTGAATATAAGTATATCCATATCACTTGGATCTTGGGATGAAACTAGTTTCTGTCTTATTCTGTGTGGCAGGACACTACAATACTTCTTATATGGGATCCAGTGAAAACTGAATGATGCCATATGAACTGGCACCATTTTACATAACTGGGACACTAATGAGTCAGCTAGAGTCTGAATACCAAATTCAGTTACTATGTAGTTTTTTGTTGGAAAAAAGTAAAGTAATATTCAGCTTTTATTTTCTTTTTTAAAAGGGCAGTCATTTCAAATCTTTAATAATACCAATAATAATTATTATTATTTTAGAGGATATGGTGGATAAATAACATTGTCACACAAATTAGCCTTTCCTCTCCTGATCCCTTCAAGTATTTTCAAATATTGCCATTTGCACGCTCTTGTGTAAAACATCCCACTGGTTTGAACAGGAGAGCAGCTGGGCAATCTGTTCAATGACTGCAAATGTTTTAAGGATTAAAAACTATGGCTACTTTTGAAAAAAAGAAAACAAACTTGCCTAGATCTTGGAATTCCTTCCAAAATCAGAAGTGATTTATTACAGGGACTCTAGCATTCATCCACTGTTTAGGATGTCCAGCACCCGCAACAATATCTAGGTAATCCCAGATTTTACCTACCTATCCTTCTACACTGGTAAAAGTGTCATAACAATTTGAGGTTTTTTTGTTAAATCTAGTTTAAGGACTTGTTCTCTGTACATCTGTCAGAAAAACAACAGGAATGCTAATATCATGCCCTAGCACATCTAACTTCTAAAAAGTACAGACTCCTCAGGAAGGATTCCTAAGTCCTTTTGTAGTTTATCTTACCTCTACAACTAAGGACCAATTAATTTTTTTCACTGTAAATGTCTGCAGAACCCCGCAAATGAAAATTTATATCGAAAGATTTTCCAGAGTACTAAGATTGCAAACTTTTCACACTTTCTTGAAATTGCTATACTTTGTTTTGCAAGAAGCAACCACCTATTAGCAGGTAGGGATAAGGAAATTTATTTTAAAACACAAGAGCAGTAGCTGAGACAACCTAAAGGAAAGTAAGGGGTAGCAACTCATTAAACAGGGCTAACTTAATGGTAGGTGATCATTTGACCATAACCCAGATTTAATTATATTAACTTTATTATCTGGTTTTGAATTATATTGATCACAGATGGAATATAGTTTCTGAGATAGGTGCTGTCTCATCAAATTGTAGTCTTTTTCTGCCTTAAAGAAGCACTCCCAGCTGCCTTGCTTAACTACTGAAATTCCCGGACAATCAAAGTACAGAGGTCAGCACCTCTGAAAACCTGCTCAGGGAGAGTCACTCTGCCTTGTTTAGGCACCTTCCTTTCTCAATTGCCTGTACAGGCTCCTAAGTGCTCCCAAAGGACAGAACCATCTGCCTAAGAGAGGAGTTTTTCTCTTACTTGCTTTCCATGTACAGAGAATCGGTCACAAACATTGGGAACTCTTTATTCACCTGCCTCTCTACTGATAGCAGGTGACCAGCAGAAATTACTGTGGTGGCCAGGTCCCCCTCTTCCACAGGAATCCTGGAGCTAGAAAACTGTCCTCCTGCCTAAGCCATAAGCTTCTGTATATAGATTTTACCTATCTCTAGAAATTCGGACACTAAGAATTTAAGAAAGCAAAAATTACGGAACAAATTCTTTACAAAAATGAATGCACATATATATATATATTTCTTTTTTTTATCCTCTGATTCAACAACGTACTATACATGCAAATCAGGAAATACTGCTAAATACTTTTTACTAACCTTCTAAAAAATGACAGTATTAATGCTTCTTGCATTAACTTCAGTGAGCTTCACATGGCACATTTGCCCAAAAACTGTTTCACAGAATAAGAAATGATCTTAATAGCTGGC
>WBMZ01005509.1:313559-378559 GCA_013400975.1 Atrichornis clamosus
AGTGTCTTGTATTGCCTTGAAACTTAAAAATCTTCAAATAACCAAAACACTATTGTTTAATAGGTGTATTTAATATCTGTATTTGTGGATCTTGTGTAATCATCATTACTATCTGCAAGGCATGGGAAAAGCTGAAAAATATTTTATAACCCCATAGTAGGTAATGACTTGAGACCACAGGACTTTGACTGAAAAATGAAAGCTCAGTGCCTATCAGTGATTAATTGGGAAGTTTTAAGGTCTCTAGATATGTATATAATTTTCTCTTTCTCTGCACCAACCAGCTTTAACCCAAGACATCCTCTTCTCCATTATTGTGTTGCGTTAAGCAATGTATTATGCTGATAGCACTGAGTTCCAAAAACAGCTTGGAGAAGCTCAAGTTCAACTTCTAAATACACCTAGTCTGCTTTGGAGTTTTGTGGCCAAGAATGCTCTATAATCTCCTACAAAATTCTAAAGAATCAGTATAAATAAGTCCAATGTATACCATTAGCTCACAAGACTCATTAGAGAGATGATTGCTCCCTAAAACCAAAACTAAGTTTAATACCAGAACTGGGTGAAGAAGAAATAGTCATAAGGCAGACTTTTAGCTAACTCAATCTGTTGAGATCCAAGCCAAACTTTTCAAAACCAAAGATGACCTGTTAAGAGACATAGAATTTGTGATTTTTAAAATTTGTTTTCAAAGTAACTTCTTAAGTAGCAGAAAGAAAAAAATTATTCAAATCATCCAGATATTAGATACATCATGAAAGTGGAGAAGTTTTTTCAACCAAAGAAAGCTGAAAGGTAGGAACAAATCAAAACTGCTTCTGGTTGAATTGTGAGAATCTAATACATCTCGAAGGACAAACCCAAACCGTCTGCACTCAGGGAAAGAAGTACGTCTGAGAATTCGTTCTGACCATACACTACATGCAAACATAGCAGATTCTGTAATATTCATGTTATTTCTCAGAACAAAAATTTGAAAAAGACTATGTGGAGATAGTGTAACAAAAAAGGAAGTTGCATGAAGTTATTTTTTTAAAGAGAAAGAAATATTAATAATTATAGAAAATTACCCATACTATTTACAAGGAAATAATATCTATGTCTGTGCTGCAATTCTCAGCTAAGGCTTTTCAAAATTGATTTTTTTTGTATTTTGATCAACTTAGATAAAACTTAAAACCAATTGCACAGCAGGCTATTAGCACTTTTGAAGTAGTGCCTTCAAGTAGTCTCAAGTGAAAGACATTATTAAAATTTTGC
This sequence comes from Atrichornis clamosus, assembly GCA_013400975.1. NCBI lineage: Eukaryota > Metazoa > Chordata > Aves > Passeriformes > Menuridae > Atrichornis > Atrichornis clamosus. Next base: position 314,820 of record WBMZ01005509.1, read on the forward strand.
TGCGAGCTCTCTTTTCTATAACAAAACCATAATAATAGAGTGGTACAAATAAAGCCTAGGAGATACATTTCTATTAAAGCCAGAGCATACACTTATGTGTGTTTGTGGGAAGAGCATGTACGACTCTATATTCCCTTTAAATTCACAAAACAATTGTGTGTTTCTTAATGTCTCCAGAATTCAGTTCTAGAGCAGCTAGATACATCTTTTATCTTTTTGTTCTCCTGCATAAAGGAAAAAGAAAAATAACTACTTTAGACAAACAGAATCATTTTTGATCACCCTCATCGTGCTATGCAACATATCCCCCAATAGTGGGATGCCACAACTTCTTTAACTTCATTCCCTGTAACATATCTTTCCTAGAAGTAAACACAAAGAGAATTGATGATTTAAAAACTGTAATGTGGTAGCACGATAAAAAAATTCTTTCTAACATCTTCACAGTTACCATTATGTCTTATATTTAAGAATTCCTTTAAAAAAATGAAAATGAGAGCACACAAATTGTTTCAAAGAGGTTTTTAGCTCCTCTCCCCTATATATGTAATAAAAAACCATAAAAAACTATAAAGACCATTCTAAGGTCTATTGCAGGAAGGACACATAATGACCATTGAAAAGAAAGGGGGAAAAAAAAAAACAAAACCCGTTCAGAACTGTTTGGGGCACTAGGCACAGAAGAACTGTACATGCGGAGCAATAGATTGAAAATACATCAGATTTTGTGCACAAGTAACTCATGTGAGCCTATTCAGGAAATCAGATATGTCCATGATTCATGTGAGCCCCTGTAAACATACAACAGGCAGTGTGCAAATGTGCAATTGGGCTGCATTGAGCCTACTTAGCCTGGGATGTTTTGGAAGCGTGGATATGTGCACATATCCATCAAGTGAAAACTGCACAGCAAATCTCTCATGAAATATGTCAAAACTACTCCTACTCCAGCAGAATAAAGGCCCCTAGTAGCAAACATGTCTGCAGAAGTGTGTCATTGGAGGGTGACTTAATGAGAGTCTATAGAAATAGTTTTATCCAATCACTTGCAATAAAAAAAAAACTTTCAGAAAGTTTGTACTACCTTCACATTCCTTTCTGCCTACACATATTATTCAAATCCTATTCAATAATATGAAAGGCTTCTCTGTTTTCTGTGTAACAAAAACAGATGTTTTCCAACTTCTTAGCAAAAAACAACCCATTAGGAAAAAATTTCCAATTTCATTTTTCACCTTTATAGTCCATTAACTGTAATAGCTTTTAATGTACTTTTAAAATTCCTGAGCCTCTAGGGCTGAGTGAAAAGATACACCAACAACCAGAGTGTCAAAAGGTTATCTTGGTGATACTGGCATTATCGAACCTTTAATTTAGTAGATCTTTATTATATCATCATCTGTCATAGGTTACAAATTTGACTATTATCTTTTAAGGGTTTGAGAAGTCCTAGGTGACGTAGAAACACACAGTGTGAACTCAGTATCTTAAGGATTTATAAACTAATCTATTAAGATTTAATAGATAAGATTTAAGATGTGAAATCAGAATGCAGACTTAAAATGTGTTAAATGTAAATGTACTGGCATATAGAAACCCATCAAGCTACATTCATATTCTTCTTTTTACATTAAAATGCAATATTCAGTAAAGAAAATATATTGTATATCTCTGTGTATGTATGCATACAAAAGTGAACAGACAAAGTATGCTTACACAAGCAGCTGGGAAATTCCTCTGTAAGTAAACTGGTAAATAGTCTTTTTTAAAAAGGGCTTTCTCAGAGAACTAATTAAAATTGTAACACAGATCAGAAACAGAATTTAGGAAAAGTTCTGCATCACTTGTTTGCTGACTTTGCTAGAGGACAGCTTAGGTAGAAGAGAATTTTCTTGATGCTAAAACTTCCTTTGAGTCTTTAATTTTTATAAAAACACACTCATATGTGTTTCTATATTTGTTAAGGTGAATAAGCATTTACATTTACATTGTACATACATTTTAAAAGAATTTACTGCTGATAATGCAGAATGACTATCTAACTATATAAGATGACATATTTATCATTAGTTCCCTTTTGAATGCATGATGGCTAACAGGAAAATCCAATTCTAACTTTGGAATATTTAAATAATTTTCCATTTTATACTAAGGATATTTTGAAATTTTAATATTTTCTTTTATAAAATATTAGCCAGTGGTCTAAGACTGTTCCTATCTCTACCAGGGTACATAAAATAAAAACAAAGACAAAACCTTGGACCTTTTAATATGTGGATTTGACAAAGTTATACTGTAATTGCTGCTATCGCAGTCAAGAAGTCATAGTAGTCAAGAAGCAGTTATTGTTGATTACCTGAAAATTACTTGTGGAATTTCCATTAATATCATATTTTAAAAGCACTCCTGAAAGAAATAGTTTAAATTCTTTTGTGAACGTGCTTAATCTTCTGCTACAAAAAACAGCATACATCTTTTCAGCAAGAGTGTCCTTCCCACAACACCTCAAATAACATATTCAATTTAAAATGTAAGCATGACATTCAGGCTTCATTTGCTGTTGGTGTCTATCTAAAAAAAATATAAATTGATGCAGACAGAAAATTCTAATCTGATGCCCTAAGGCCAGATCCAATAAAACACTTAAGCATCTAAATTTGGTGTTAAAGTAACTAACTTTTCAGTGGTTGTGCCCCATAAGGGAATCTTGGGCTGAAGTCAGCTGGGTCTTATATTCCTTTATAGAGTAGGTATTGCTAGGCAGGTACCATTTAGGGGGTGCTGTGAGTGGCCACTGCATCCAACATCATTTAACATCATCCCCAAAAAATCGTATGCTGCTATCTGGAGTTAGTAAATAGACAAATTCTGTCAATAGGACTGAGCTATAAATTACACCTTGCAGACCCAATACAACCCGAGTCTAGGTCGTAAGGGCAAAGGGATGATGTTAAAATATACTTCCCTCTTTAACAAAAAAGCACAGTGATTAAGGATACTGCTCAGGAAAAGTGTCACAAGTTCAATACTCTCTTTTGCCTACAGGGAATTAGGCTCCACATCTCCAAAGAGGGTGTGTTTGACTTTTAAGCCATTGGCTATTTTGAACTCTCTTTTTTTGAAACACTTCAGATCAATGAGCAAAAAGAGGATTGGGATTCAGCAGTCTAGTCTTTAAGTTCTCCACTATTTCCGCTTTCCTATGCTATTTCCATGCTTAACATTACTGAAGAGCGGAATGGGTATTCAGCTCCATAAAAACCACTAAAAATATGCTTCTCATGACTTCAGACTGGGAGATCTGCAGGACACCATATGTAAGATGAGCAGGATAAGTGATAAAATACACCTCCCCAAAACTGAGGGTCTCTCTAGAGCAAACTCTGTATCACAGAAATTTAACTTTACCTGAAAAGACTCAAAGTCTTATTTTAACATAGAAAACTGAATGGATCTTTTCTAATATGACTCCCATACTTCACATAAGTCCTTCCTGTGGAATCTAACCTAATAAAACCAAATGTGAATCATCAAATAGCCTACAATTACAGATAACAAAATTAGATACTTGGTTTTTGCTGTCAAGCACCTGAACTAGCAGCATGTACTTGAACTTACCTCATTCGTCCCAGGATCATTTGCAGTTCTACAGCCTGCTTTCAGTAAAACTGGAAAAGTTGCTATCCTCTAAAGTGCAAAAAACCCTTGGAAATCTAGGGTAATTGACCTCCTGTCACACAGATAATGACATCTTGATTTACGTCTGAACTGTGGGGCAGAAGTGCTCTGCAGTACCTCTCCCATTCCCCCGTAGTCCAGACTAGGAACTTGGCTGGACCACAACATAACCTTAGCAAACCTAAATTTTCTTCTTATGGAACCTGGGGAGTGAGTGGAACTTCAGATGAGTACATTGGATTTTGACCTAACATGAAGCTAGGATGCAGCCAAGCTGCATATCTGTAGGAAGCAGCTGGAAAATGTCCCCAACACCCATGTTTCCATACATGGTCATTGAGAACAGAAACTCTTCCAGTTTTCCTGTGACAAATATTGACACCGAGCCTGGTGTAAACTTTCCAGTTTTAACAGACAGATCCATGGAAATTAATTTGATTATTGGTGTTATAATAACAACCTGTATCCAATGGAAGATGTTCAGAACACTGCATATCAGAACGTGGGAACAGATTTTGAAGGTAGTCTAAATGCAAATAAAAGAAAAAACAAAACAAAACGCACATGAGCTTTACTGATAGCTTAAATCACTCCAGTAAAATAAACTAATTTTTGTCATTAATAATAATTCTGGTTGAATTTTGAATATAAATGGTTATGATCTTTGAAAGAGTTATTGTTTGCCAATGACAATGAACTGTTTCTAAAAGTATTACACTATGTTGTGTGGACTGGGTAAACTACCTCCTTTGTACCATGTTTCTAACAAATAAATGGTATTTCCTCTCCTGTATCCAACTCACAGATCAAGTCAAAGAAATAACTCACACCTCTGACATTCAAAATTTGGTAAGTTGATCAGTTGCCTCAGTTATAGCTTTGTTCCCCCTTTAAATTATCTATTGACTGTAAATAAATTTTACCTCAGATCACTTCAGAGAGTGATCTATTCATCTTTTCATTTTTTAATTCAAGAGGAGACAAAAAGAGAAAAGACAGGGTCTTCTTTACTAGGCAGGATTTTCAACGTTCTTCCAGGTTCAATTAAAAGCCATTTTAGTTGCCATTTTCTGTCAACAAAAATGGCTTAGAAGAAAACACATTAATTTTTAAATGCTTTATGATACTTATTTAGAACTTCTGATTTCTTCCTTTTCTTTCTTTTCCTTTTTCTTTTGAATCAGCTGATGAAGGTGATGGGGTTTCAACAATAAGAGGGCCACCACCCATATGTGTGTGTTTGCATTTTTAAATATGGTGGCATTCCGACTGATTTGCAGGGGTGAAGCAACAGTTTTGATATCTGATTGCAAGCTCACAGTGACAAAAGTAGATAATTACTATCTCCACAAATATCTGTAAGTCAAATCACTTGTTTTAATATAGATTAGATTAGTATTAAAGTTACAAGATTGATATGAGAGACATGATAAATGTAGTCATGACAGAAAACAATTTTTAATTTAGTAACCCCTATCAATCTAGCTAGCCCATGAATATTTACCATTAATTCAGTAGGCTGGAACAAAGCGGGGAAAAAAGAACAAAAAAAAAAAGAGGTTTGACCTAAACAAGGACTGAGGAAAAAAGAGAATTCTCAGCAGTTTTACTGAGAACATATCTTGCAAAAACTGGCAAAAGACTGGAAAATACATTTGGGATACCATAATAAAAAACTCTTTAAAAAAACTGAATGATATGCAAAAATAGTTGTAATTCTTAATATGTACTACTCTTTGCAGCATTTACCAGTCACATTACACTTAACAAGTTATTCAAAGGCTGAAGTAAAATCATTTATGGAAATTCAAAACAAACCTATTTGATCACATCATACTTCACAGCAGGGATACAATTTGCAGAGGCTGAGTGAGGGCATAGTGTAAGCTAAAACAGGTTGTGTGTGCAATGAACCAGACTAAATGGTTTATTTAAAAGAAATGTTGTTTCCATTAATTTTTCTGGTAATCTTATTAAAAATGCCACCTGTCCAGAATAGAATTGTCCAGATTTTAATTATTTTTCATATCTCGGCATTCAAACACAAGACAGAGAAAGTATCATCTTATAGCTATTAAAATGTCACAAAATGTCTTATTCTGAAATCTTCATAACTGCAGCAGTTTCTCCAGCTCTGTTTCAATGTCTGGCTATTAAACCTTTTACTTTTTCTCTCATTGTTCTCAAATAACTGATTTTTCTGATAAGCCCAAAGAACACTTTTTGCAAAGTATGCATTGCTTTTGCAGCCTCTCTTTAAACAAGATGTCTCCAGTCTATAATACTTAAAATTCACATATATTAAGCAAATATAACATATAACACACCTTTCAAAATTCCACCACCACCCCACCAAAAATCCCTATAAGAGCCCTGAACAGGAACTTGACTTTGAATACCAGCAGAGATGAAATAGTGTCATAATCAGCATAAGTGCATGTGGACTATTCACCTAGATCAAACACTTTGGTCATATACTCAATTAAATTTAAATCCCATTATATAATGTATACCAGCCTCATTTTATGCAATTCCCTAATTTAATGGCTTGGTATTAGCCTTTTTCCTTTTTGCACACATGGACTAATTTTCACGGTGCTCAGTCCCTCTGGGAAGTAGGTCATTAAAGTCAACTGGACGGAGACAGAAACTTAATACCTAAACAGTGTTGCAGAAGGGTCAGAGTCACAATAATAATGTAAAACTGTTTTTCATTCATCCTACTTTGCAATATTTATGAAATTTCTCTCTCATGTAAATATCATCTATTAAACTTGGAGATGACAAAGTAGAAGAATAATGAAAGCTATCATCCTGTTACAATTTAATACAAAACAGAAATCCCAATTAAAAAAATTAAAAATCACAATTATAAAAATATTTAAGTGCCAAGGCAACACTTGTTTTACATGGAAGCAGTGGAATCATAATATTCATATTACCTTTCTCAATGTGTATTCTTTTTGTCTCATGTCCCACATCATGACCAGCCAGATCACCCTCCTTAGGTCCAGGCAGGACATTAGGTGACAAACCCATCAGCATTTGGTTCATAGATAGCCCGTTCTGATGGACAGCTGCTAGACACAAGCGCAGGCAGAAGGAAATCAGCCATCATAACAATACACTTTTAAACTTATTTTACATAGTCTTCCTCTTAATTAGTCTTCCTCTTAACAAAAATTCTAAAAAATCACAAAATTACTTTATTAGTGCAATCAGGGTCCACATAGCAGGAGAGTTTCTTCCTGTTACTTCTAGTTTAAAACAATTAATTTTAAAGAGTTCAGTAACTTTGGATAAATTTGGAGATTTGCAAATATGTTCTTGCTTATTGAACAAGACTGGAAATGTAAAATGAAGCAAACCAGAAATGCATTAAAGGTTCTACATAACATACTTACTGATCTGCATTGTTTTTAGTTAGTTGTACAAAAACTCTCGAGTACCAGCATTCCTAATATGCAGTCCCTAATAACTCCCTTAAATTAAGCATTGTGGCCTTTCAGGTGATGTTCACTGTTTTTCCATATATACTGTACAACAGTAGAATTTCTTATTTGCTCCTCAGATGGCTTGAAAAGCTCTTTCCAACAGTCCTCAAAGAGACCTTCATAAGTCTCACGCCTCAGAAACTCATATTAGCTAGTTTATATCCCTATGCCTTTATCCTGAAAAACTGTATTTCCAAGAGGTTTATATCATTTTTAGAAAAGTATTTTTTCCTATGGAACCCATATTCCTGTAATAGTCATCTTATTCTGGCTGCTACCACAAAGCAGATGTACTTAAGAATAACGTGTGATGTTAATAAATCAGATAGGACAGAAAAGTGTTATCTTATAAATAAATAAGTTGCTGAAGTGATCCACTACTTAAGGAACTCTGTTACGTTCACATGAAACAAAAAAATGCGCAAAGATCCCACTCCTCTCAGTTTGTAAATTATAGAATAAGCTGAACAGCACAATTTCTAATTTTTTTTTAATAGTTAGTCCTTAGAAAAACCAATAAATATCTCTCAATTTAGTTTTTGTGGGTTGTTTTTTTTAAGATAACCATGGAAAAGGTTTTCATTAGTCGTAAACAAACATACTATTAAATAATTTTTTAAAAAATAAAAATTCATATTTGTGAGGGGCTTTTTCAGAATGTATGAAATCTGCAGTGGGTCGATCCTGGCTGGACACCAGGTGCCCAGCAAAGCCACTCCATCACTCCCCCTCCTCAACTGGACAAAGGAAAGAAAATATAATGAAAGGTTTGTGGGTCAAGCCTGGGGAAATAGATAGGTCACAGTATATGGGATGCCAATTTAATCTGCACTCTGAATTGTCCAAGTGATAAGAAAACAGAATTTTCAGCTTGTCATAGTCAGGCCTCATTTCTTTTCTTTGGTAAGTCATTTTTCATCACATACTAATGAAAGATCTCTCATCTGAAGGTCAATGAAGAGTCAGCTTCCTGAGTCTGTGGAGAGCCTGAAAAGAAGCAGCCTAAAGGACACGTGTTGCATCTAATCAATAGGGCCACCTATTTCATATAGCTATTTCATGGCCTTCTATGTGTGTGCCAAATCCTCCACTTTCACTTACTGACAAATTCCACTGTGGAAAGATGATTTAAAAGCACAAAAACCTGCAACAGAACAATATTAAAGGGAATGGACAAGTGTAATATGAATTTAAGTATGTATCCATTAAATATTACGCATTTAAAACCTTAATTTCCATCTCTGCACTGTAATATAGAATTCAGTGTCTTTGCCATGTAGCCTGGCCCGTGTATACGGAACCTTGATAAAAATGGTATCACTCTGGGACACCACAGTTTAATTTCACTCTGCCCCCTGTGAGCTAAGAGGTGATAATACTCTATCATATTTTTCACCATTAGAAAATTTTATATTTAAAAAATTTTAAAGTATGTATGTTTTTAACTGATTTAACCCAATTCTTCTCTTTACCAAGCAATTCTACCATGTAAAATATTGCTTATGAAGTCAGATTCAATTTAGAAATCAAAACAGAGTAACCAGATTAAACAAAACTCAATTTCTTTAAAAAATGTTTACACTGTATGTTCAGTTCTAAAACTAATCTAGCAAATTGCTTCCCGGCTGCAATTCTGTATTTCATTGCTCATATCTTTATGTTTAATATGACATGATGGCAGTTTATATCAGTACCTGTTAATGTAGCATCAGATATTATGATACTCTAAACTGGGGAACATAATGTTGGGAGATAGTTATTGCAGCTGAACTCCTGAACATGATACATATGAGATCTATTTAAGACGAGGGCATTTTGATTAGAAAAACAAGCTGCACCTAATCAAATTTCAAGTGGTGAGAAGGAGAAGAAGGTGACCTACGGATTCTGTCTGAAGAGCTCTCGGTCCGTGCAGGAGAGCTGGACACACTGCTGCTTCGATGAGAGGATGGATGGCTGCCAGGTCTTCGGCCCTCTTCAAGAGAAGGAGCAGGAGAAGGGCTGTCTGGAACACGTTCCTAGACCACACAAAAAGTTATTGTGAAAAAAAGGCAATGTTAAATCACGCGTCTGTTTCCAAACATCACTTCCCTAAACTGAATCTCCCTCCTAAATTAAAACCTATTCCTTCACTTGTTGAGGTTTCCAGGATTTGCAGAGCATTCTTAAAGGAAACCTGGCAACTTTAGGACACTTGACCATACATTTTAGTGTGCAATGCGAGCACTGCTCATGCTGTTAGGCTTTAAACTACCTTCTGGACTACGTATTAAAATAAGAGGTTTGTTCTGCCTTTTTGTTTGTTTGTTTCCTCACTCTTATCACCATGCTGTTGAATAGGAAATACACATTTTGTCTTACAGATGTTAGCATTCTGGGATGAAGAATGATGTACTTCTGTAAATAAACAAAGACAAGGTACTGTTGTTTTAATTCATGATGACTTTTACTCCACATTTTAATTTCAAAGAGTCTTCTTGAGCAATGAGATCTTATGGAACTGTTATGGATCATAAAGAAAACATAATCTCCTTATAGGACCTATGCCAGTAACATGACTGATGTAAGTTCAAATGTTTGTTTTTCTGGAGCACAAACCTGGAATGAATCGCACTTTTTGGATGAATGTGGCCATATCACTTCAAAATGGGGAAAATCACGCATTTGTGTTTTTTCATCCAGGGAAAAGCCTGGTAGGGTAGCCAAGAGCACTTATGATGAACTTCAAGACGTTCCTTGGTTTTGAAAACTAGAGTGTGAGGACTGTGATGGTTTGAATTGCATATCTGCTATGTGAGGATTGTTGGTATGTAGCAGATATATCTGATATTTACATATAAGTTTGGCAGAAACAATAATCAAAGGGACCTGAGTGCAGAATAGTTCTTTTTAGAAAACACTCTATCTTTCCCTGCAGTTTCCATTTTATTGATAATAGCTCTCAAGACTCATTGCTAAAATATGTGAGAGGCTGTTTTGGACAAATAGTGATAAAAATAAATAAATCCTATAAGGGAAATCTATTGGAAGGGCTGAAAATGTTTAACTAGCATTTTTTGCTTGTTGGGATTTTTTTCTTTTTGATAATTGAAATCCTGACTTATAATGAAAAAAACAATGAGCCCAAATCACCAATCAACAAACAACTGCATATAGTCAACTCACTGAAAGCTTTGGGTAATGAAATAATACAATTAATATGTGTTTAGTAACACAAAAGAAAACTTGCTGTTGCAAATGCCTAAAAATTTTCTTGACAAGAGCAGTACATTCCTCACACAGCAAACTTCTTTTGCAGCAGTCATTATTGTATCATGCACAATCACTAGATAAATATTTATTTCTCTGAATGCATCCCTAAGAAATTTTGCAACATGCTCACCTACAGTAATCAATAGATTTGTTCCAGGTAAGCTTCATAAAAAAATATCTGCTGAACTTGAGATTCTGATTGCAAAGGGATTCAAGGGGCATATTGATGGAGTGGGAGGAGATTTTTTAGAGCAATGTTTCAAGACATTTAAGTGGATTCTACTTTAATAGTCTTAGGTTTTTAAGTCAAAAACATTGATGAGGATAGCTTAACTGCATCATGGCTCTAGGCTTATTATGACTTTGATTGTGTTTATATGTCCATGAACTGGGTATTCAAGAGGAGGATTATAATGCAGATGTTTTCAGAATGTAGAAGATTTATTTCTTTAGATTTAGGAGGATTTAAGCATGCACAGCGTACAGATTTGATATAAATTGGAACACGGTATATTTAATCATTCATTTAATATATAATTTCACTGTTTGGCATACAATGTATTGTTCTTAGAAGGGTTTCATTAAAATGAAATCCAGTGAGCACATAAGATTTGAGCACAGAGCTGCAGAGTAAATTAATTTATTTAAACAGCTTAATTTGTTTATCCTATTTATTTATGTGTGCTTTTACAGCATGTATTATGAGATGGAGCGAGCAAAAGGAATGCACAGGACAACGAAATATAATTACAGTACAAACAAAACAGATAATGAGTTTTATTCTCATATAAGATGACATAGACAAAATCCATGAGAAAACTTTATGTCTTGACTTTATCAATTCATTTGTAAAATACCCTTTAATTCCAATAAAGGATGGGATTGAACTATACAAAAATGTAAAATAAATCAATTTAGTACCATTTTTTATATCCTTGCTTCATAATTCCACAATCAACAATCTAGTCTATAGCAATTTTTGGTCTCTAAAAAATTAACTACAATAATAAATGGAAATGCTACTAATATTAAATTGAAATACTCTGTAGCTCTAAAAAGTCATAGTGATAAACTAAAGGCACTGAAATATCAATATAAGATGACTTCCTTACCAAAGGAAATCTTGTGTAGAAAAGATAAATTTGGTTTGTGGCAAAATACTCACTTCATATTTAGACTTCACTTTAAAATTTTTCAAAAAAGGAAATTTGCAAAACTGTGTTCAGTAAATGCAGATCAGAGCTATTTTGTCACTTCTGCAACATGCCACTTTTGTACAAGTTACTCTACATGAAACAGCAAAGAAATAGAATGTACTGCCTTATAAACTTGACAACAGAAATCACCTAGGATTCTATCCACTGCCCAGTATTTTCCCTAAAATTTGCCTACTCCCAGGAGTAGATATTTCTAGAGAATGTGGTGCATAACCCTCTCTTGCTCCCTTTTACCTTAATTTTTTGCTTCCCTATTTCTTCCTACAGATACTCACAAGTAAAAAGTCGTGTCAACAATTTAGGTGATGTGTAGCAATTTAGCACATGATGGGCCAACATTTCAGAATTGTTAAGACTCTCAGGTATCAGAACCAGAGGCTAAGCTAAGCAATGGGCAAGAAACTCTTAGGGGCCAAATTTGAAGCATTCCTTATCTTGGCGCTCTTTACAATTTCATCCAAATCATGAATCCTAAGCATTTAAGAATCTGATATTTACCTCCTCCAGAAATGTTCCTGCCACAAAGAAATTTTCACTCTAGGGAACTGCAATACACTTCCTTGTGCTCGTACTCCACTGACATTACAAGTTACACACCCTCAATATCAAGTCCATTTCATCAATAACAGGCTTGTTCCTGTGACACTGGGCATTTTCTTTTATGCTGTAAAGAACAGGTCAGAGATTTTAACCTATGAGATTTAAGTTATCTCTAGAATTAAAATCACTCCAGTTTTGTTCCAGAATACCACATATCATTCACAAAATCGCACTGCATTGGTCTCTCCAAATAAAACAGAAGGGTCTTTATGTATTTGCCTTTATGTATATGTCTCAAATAGGCAAATGCTATAAAATCTCATTCTGAAAGTTCCTTTTAAGTAACTTCTTTCTAAGAATTATCTTAATATATCAGTATATCCAGAAGACTTGAAACACTTGCTTCCCTATATCATATGTCTTCTTACCAGGTCATGAAATAAATTATTCAACATTAGTCTTTTTTTTGCCTAATTTATTTCTGCCCAAGCAGCACATTTTTTTTCACGTGCTTGAGAATTAGTTAATTACCAAAAGTCTTCCTCAAAATATACCAAAACACAAAGCTGATGGAGTTTAGTTGTTGGTCCCTATACCACTACCAAAGAGAAGACATTTCTGGTAGTATATGTAGACATCTTCTAAGTTGTCACCAACTCAGTTTTTCCATAAATATTCTTTATTCTTTGCCACTCCTGTTCCTTAGTGACAAAATTCTTGAACATTTCTGACATCTTTGAACGTGTATCCTTCCAATAACCAAACTGGTTTTGTGAACACAGTCTTCACCTTCTCCTTATTTCTCTCCTACAGGTATTCAGTCTCAGATTTTTACTTTGTTCTAGTTTACTTTATTATAAGACTCATCTCCTGGGTTTAGTCATCCTTTAATTTTAGTCATGGAATGAGCTCTAGACATGCAATTACATCTTGCTGTAGAAGTATATAATTTTATAAACTGTTCAGTTGTCTTGATGTTCTTCAGTGTTGAACAAACTCCTTTACAGATGTTTGTGCTTTAAGTCATTGAAGTGCAGAGGATAAAATAACTTATTTTCAAAGTCATACTTTTTGATAGTTTAGGTAATTTATAGAAGGGTTTGGGTTGGAAGAGTCCTTTAAAGGTCATTAGTTCCAACCCACCTACCATAGGCAGGGGCACTGTCCACTAGAGTAGGTTACTCAGAGCCCCATCCAGCCTGGCCTTGAACACTGCCCGGTATGGGGCACCGACAGGGTCCCTGGACAACTTGACTTCATGCTACGGAAAGTACATATGACACAAAATGGTTCATACAGTGTTGTTGTTCTTGTTGTTATTATTATTAAATTAAATCTTTTAATCAGGAGTGTTAGAGACTGGACTCCTTAATGATTCAAACAATCGACCACTTAACCACCCAGGTGCAGAGGGCACACACCCATCACCAGAGGTGACAGCTGGGTGTTGAACGAGATAAGGGAAGAGGCTGATAAGAGGCAAATCTTGCTAGGTAGAAGAGTGCTTTTTATTATGTCAATGTCCTCCCTTAACGGCTCAGGTGTGAAAACTCCCCTCCGGGAAAGTACCCCGACAGTCACATAGCCTGAAGATATTCATCCCTTCTGAAGGGCCATAATTGATTCAACTGTGCTGACATGAGAGGCAGCTGTGGCATCTTGGGAGGCATCACGGACCATCAAAGACTCCCGAAGGATGCTGTGATCCACAGCATTACACCATTCAGTGGGAAAACCCCTGCCCCAGGGGAGGAACCTGGGCATTTCCACCTGAACCTGAGCATAAATAACCTGTGGAACTGTTGGGTGTTTTATGGGTTCCCTCCATTCCTGACAGATCAAGATAGAGACCATCACTTTGGCCAACAGACACTGAAATTGCAACAATCAAGTCTTCTTGTGAGGTCCACAGGTGGTGATACCTTTCTTTTCCTTTTCATCTCTTTCTTTTCCATACATATTTTCTTAAGTGTTATTTTTATACTTTTATATTGCTGTATTACTACAGATATAATAACCAAAATGGCTATATACCTGCTTCCTATTGGAACCAAATTGTTCTAAAATAAAACCCTTATATATATATTTACAAATACAGATCATTCAATGTCATTTATTCTAATTTGCCCCAAGGGATCTATTAAAAAGAACCTGGGTTACCCTCGACTTTTGGGCTGAGTTGTAACAAGGAGTAGTTTATAATATTTCTAACCTTTGTAGGAACACACCCAGCTTCCAAGCCTTTTTGGAGGTAAAATTACAATAATCTCTTTTAGAAACAAAACACAGATTTCTTTCTTCATTTCCTTACTGACTTATTTTAAACCTGTACGTGATGACTTTCTTGTAAAATGTCACATTTAATTTGATATTGCTTTAGTTGAATGAGTGAAAGGAAATTGTTACTTGAATATCTGTATTCTCTGCAAACAGGATATTTTGGTTTTATAGTTTTACATTCAGCTTCAGTCAAAGACACTATGAAGGCTTTAAATGAACATATAGACTTAAGAATTGCAAAATTAACTGGACTAATAGTTATTTCCTAACTTCCTCAGTCACTATAAATACTATGTGTGTTAGCAAACTGACTGAATGCTATAAAATTTCATTTCTATTTCCTTATCTCCATACTATCACTGGCTTGCTGAAGACCTTGCTAACTTTACACTGATGCTCATGACATCTTTCTCACCCTGTTCTTACAGATCCACTTCTAATCCAAATCAAAATTCAGGGGTTCAAGTATTTTGTATTGTCATTAATTGTACTATTTTAAATTGCTGATGTCTTTCTTATGGAAAAAGTAAACCATAATATTAACATAAGACTTTTTCTGTCTTTGTAAAAAGTTTGGATTTAATCTTTTGAACTAATTTTACTTAATTTGATTTCCATTTTACTTTCACTTCTGCAATTTTTCATTGACCCCACTTTGCTGTTCCCAGCACAAGAATACTGACAACCAAGAGCATAAAATGTAGGAAGAGATCAACAGACAAAAAGACTGAATTGGCTTGATTTTTATTGCCTTGTTTACTACAGTATCATTACAGCAGCAGTTAACTGACAGGAAGCCAAACAGGAGACTTTCAAGTAATCCTTGCAGTACTTCCACAACAGCAGATCTAATCCCTTGAAATCATGCACAGTACATAAAGTACAGTGACCTAGAAGGATCGTGAGTACCATAGGATTGGGCAGTTACAGAGATTAAAAACAAGCAAGTAAGCAAAGTAGATCCCTATCAATACAAGAAAGAGCTTGGGTTTACCTTCTAAATGAATATTTTGTCTAACCAATAAAATATCTTTCGAAGGTATACAAAAACCCTATGCCACATGCAGAATATAAAGATATATAAGAAACTGTTAAAATTGAATTTATAACTTCTTATTGGCAAGCTGGACACACTTTCTGGGTTTTTTGGGTTTTTTCTCCCTCTTTTGAAAATCTAGTCTTAGGTAAACTTAAGAAGCACCACTAAGAATTCAGCCCTCAAAGTACATCCAAACCACACACCCAGCCAGACACCAAGAATTCATCTGACTAAACATCAGTGTCTCTACTACAAATGTCTATATCACAACTAGTCACCCTAGGCTCCTTTTTCACACATACATTTATGTTTCCAAGGTACAACTCCCCTCACTCTAAACTATCTAAAATAGGTCCAATGAATTATGCCCTAGAAGACAGCAAAATGAACCCCATCCCTTGTACCTGGCCCCATGGCCATTTTGCATCAAGTTAATCTCACACCACATATTTAGTTCCCTGTTACACATGTGAACATGCAAATTTCCAAACATAAAATTTGTACTACCTTCCCTGTGTCACGTGTAGATACCTATTTTACAAGCCACAGATTAATTCATATGAGCATATGACTGCTATTAGCTTCAAACTGCACCTCAGAAACATGCATGATAAAAGAAGAGTCCTCTAATATAAAGATGGTTAAGCCATAATGAAGAAGGTCAACTATACTTTGACATAAGATCTACTCTTTCTAAGTGAAAAATTGTGCCTATATATATGTTACTGTAATGTGGAGATTTTCTCTCTTATGTTCAAGTTCCTATAAATAAGATATCATATTCTCTGCAGCCACAATAAAAGAAATTAAGTATTATTTGGTTTATATTATATTTCAAACCTTATAGGTATATTCCAAGTTCAATGTTTGCCTTCTCAATACGTAAAAGTAGATGTTTTAGGAGTTGATACTCCTATTTTTATTCGAAAATATTTACTGTAGACCAATTGCATATTACTATTTAAGTGTTTTATATCAAATTTCTCCTTACATAAAGAATAAAACGTGATCATACTTCATGTATCAGATAAAGAGGAAACGAAAGTACGTTCCCTCTTTTTGCACTTTTACACATTCAAGAAAATCACTTTCAAGTAATGTCCAAATTTCTATTTTGAATGCATAATGCACAAATGTCTCTAGAAATGTGTGACAAGTCAGGTGTTTTTCAGGTTAAACATACAAAAAGAGCATTTCTGCCAATTTGGAATATAATCAGTTTTGTTCTCATTCACTTTCTGTAAAATGAGTATATCATATTAAGCTTCATAGGAATGCTGTCACTGATTGCATAATACTTTTACTTTAAGGTATAGAAGTACCAATAGAAAACTTTTACATTCAACACAGGATTCAGATCAGTGAAGTAAACTTGTTAATTTTCCTCTTAGAGTCTGTTTCCTTTCAGGTATGCTCTCTGAACTTACTCACCACCGGTCTGAAATGAGACACTAAAATGCACTCTGTTCAGCCATTTCTGTATGGCAGTGACTTCTCTTGGGCTACTATTTGGACTTTTTTGGAAATATTCACAGAAACACATGAGTCTGAGTTGGAAGGGACCCAGAAGGATCATCAAATCCAACTCTTGAGTGAATGGCCCATATGGGGATTGATCCCATGACCTGGGCGTTATTAGCACCAGGCTCTGACCAACTGAGCTAATCTATTCTAGGCAAAAAAAAAAAAAAGATACAAACACCAAATTACATCAACAGGAAAACATATTGCCAATGAAAAAATGAATGAATGCTAACGTAAAATTTCATGTCAGAATAGTCCTATAAACTGAGTTATTCCAAAAAATAAAATCTGTCAGCAGCTACCTTCGTTAAATAAGTTAATAGTAAATTTTTCCTACTGGATCACAGGAATATATCCTATCTATATAGAGATAGGTAAAAAAAGAGCTATAAACTAGTGTAACACAACCAATGTTGTGATATATGTGAGGGAATTAGCAAAATTTAGTCTGACGTATTCATTATGCAGTGGAAAACTACTGTGCCACTAATCACTTTTTCAGCTGGAGGTATTGGTTTCTTCTGTTTAATTCTTAATTCTTTCTATAAGTATTAGTAACGTATGGATAAATTGCAATTTTTGATTCTGGCATACTGCTTTTTTCTAACTTTTACAATGTAATTTCAAGTTGTTATTAATATAAGGTATGTCCTTTATATTTCCATATATCTTTCTGCTGAGTGAAAAAAACTGATGTAGTGAAACTGCTAACAAGCCGAGCCTTTGAAACCATGGGTAGGTGATGAAAGCCACTTCATGTCTAAAGCATCCCCAGGTCACAGCTGTCACACTCACTGCAATTCATTGTTGTCACAATCTGCTGTCCCTGCTTGTTGTTGCTCTCCTCTTATTCATCCAACTCATATATCTAAACATTCCATTACAAAAAGACATCTAATGTTCGTCTCATGTTAGAAAGGGCACAACACTCTTCTGAAATATAATTCTGAAGATTTTAGAGCTCAGAGTTCACTGCCAAATCTAAGGTGTTGCTTTGTAAGGCTTCCCTTGTAATTTTGTCTTTGTCTCATCTCCTGAACACAGCAGGATAAAATGTTTAGTTAGTACATGATCTCAGCTTTATTCCAACTTCTTATCACAAAGAAATGAAATATTGCCCAGTAATAGAAAGGCATTTGAAGCTTTGTGAGTTTAAAGATAACAGCACTAGCTGTGAACTCGGTGAATGGGAAGGAAAGGTCAGCAAGTCATCTACTGTGGCACTGTTCACAAAGGCAGTTCTTCTATCCAGTGAACCTGGTTGTTTATAATCTAAAGACTCAGATTTTCTAAGACTTAATTTTGGTTTTTGTTACTTAATTAGATATTGTTACTATTAATTTACTTTTCAGAGTAGAAATTTCTCACAGGCCTTCTAACTTTCAAGCAGAGTTTACACTGGTAAACATACGGTACTCTAATTTCAAATTTATGCTGTCATTTTAGGTTACAACTACAAACTCCAAGATGAGTGAATCAAAAACTTTTCAAAACAATTTGTGGAAACATTGTCAGTGAGGAGAAAATATTTCAGTAAAATTAGGGTTAAAAAAATGAGTCAAAACATAATGAAAATAAAACCAAGATGTCTGAAAATGTAGCAGCAAAAAACTGGAAGCTATAATTCTAATAACAAACAGTTTCATGAAAGAGAGCAACTGCACTATTTATCCATTCCTGTAAAAATAAAGAAAAAGCAGGTCTGACCTTCTCACTTACATTTATTCTCTAAGATATTTATTTTGATTGTAGTGTAAGTTATTATTCATAAACATTACATTGCCAGCTCAAGGTTCAAGAAGTATGTTGATTACAGTTTCCTGCTCAACTACTCAGTGCATATAACTCAATGGACATTAAAATCACAGCCTCTGACTATGCCTAGAGAAGAACAGGTAAATTGCCAGTGACATTATGTCCACCCTCATTGGAAGAAAATCCCCTAACAATGACCTCATGCTTTTAAGTTGCTGGAGTTTATGTTTCAATCCTGCTAAGTATTAAAAAATAGGAACATAATTACTTGGCTATGCTACCTCTATCCACATGACCATATTCACTTGCAATAGATAAAAACAGAGAACATAAATCTAGACATATATTGTACCACTATGGGGCTGAAGGAATGAGTAGGAAAGTCCAGCAAGAGTAAGTTCCTTAGCCCTTATAGAATTATTGAAATAACTATGTGCAGCAAGATCTTACATTTAGAAGTGAGCTTTGACTGACAGATTAACACTTGTGTTTATGCATTTAGCTGTAGCAGAAATGTATTGTGAGAAATATGTCACAGGCCTTCACTAAAGAAGTCACGGCAGCACTTGGGTAATACCTCTGTCACATTCTATATAAATAACCCAAAACTCTTAACTTATTCAAGCAAACTTCAAAAGAAATGCGTATTTCACCCTTGGATGAGCAGACTTTTCTAAAGAGAACTTAGGTTAATTTGGTCATTTAAAGACATTTCATTGTAATCCGCATATTTTAAAATTACGGTTATGTGCAAACCAGATGGGAACATGAAACCTGGTTTGTCAAATAACTTGCACAGGATGTTATGCCAGGAGTATGCAAAAATTGGCAGCTACGATGAATATTTAATTAGCATGAATACGAGATTGCTGAATTTTCAAAAATGACAGAGATACATACTGTAGATTATTAATACAAACAAATGCTTAAATGAGCAAGATATTAAAAAAAAAATTATGATTTTCCAGTTACAAAGTGCTGATAGAGTGTTTCAGAGAACCAAAATTGCTAGGTACTTTCAAAGTCTTCACCTAGATTATAAGGAAGATATCTCTCCTAAAGAAACTAGATGAGTTACAAGAATGAACCTGTTTAGAAGTAAAGGACTTCCTGGATAAGGAAAATTTTTCCATAATGGGGTTAGATCTGTAAACAGAGCAGGACCTGCTTTCCACAAAAAGAAACCATTTTTACATGGCCTATGAGATATGTTGTACTCAAACGTACCTGATTTTGGTAACTGAAGACAAAGAGCAGGGGTCACATTGGGCTATGCTCCCATAGACCTATTTAAATGTAGGCCATGGTAACTTAGGCAATTTTAATAGCTATAACTAGTTTATAAATCAACTTTACAAGCTAAAAGTGAGCTTGTCAAAGTTTAGAAACAGAAGATTATCACTGTCATGAAGGTCAAATTTTATACTCTTATATATGAAATTAGATGAATCATAGAAAATGAAAGAAGGGAAAATAGCATGAAAATAGTGAAAGCAAATTTTTGTTGCCACAGTAATTCATATGTCAGGTGTCATTTAGCATGTGTTCCACCCCAATCTTCATTTTTTAGATACTTCTGCGGTACCAGTGGTCACTGTTCCAATTAAGAAAATAAATTTAGGATTAAAGAGAGCACCACATGTGTTCCAGAGAACATTAGTATCATGTAACTCTTACTAAATACTGATCAAGTAAAAATAGAAAAATAAAGGTACGAAAATCACCATGAAATCAAACAGCAGCAGAGTGTTTATATTCTCAAGAGATGGGCAAGATGGAATTAGGGTAGGATCTAATCTTGTTGACATACACCTAAACAAAAAATTCTCTAACCAGTATCTTAACTCCTCATGTCAACAAAGGTGAGAAAGGGATGCCATTGCAGGTCTCTAAAGACTCTACATTTGGAAATGCGGGTGCTTAAATTAGGTCATCAGATCATACTTTTCTAGGTCAATAACAACATAAATTTGTTGACTTTTAAATGAACAGTTCTTTGTGATTCTGTGCTTATTAGGTTAAAGAGGAAAGGTCCACCAGCATGTTGAATGTCTTTATAAAGTCAGACCTTTACACTCTGCTTAAATCATCATGCACTTCAAAACTTTTGTAACTCTTGATTTGAAGGTCCAAGAGATTTTAAGTTTACCTAATTTTTGTCAAAGGAATTGCATGAATGGACAGGTTTCTGGCACAGCCCTGAAAAGCCTTGCTTTTGCAAGGTTTACAATAGAAATGTCTGTTTCTAAGATATGTTAGATAAATGCACAAAAGTTTGTGCTTTTTGTTTCTCATTTATTAGAACTAAAGAAGGATAACAGACAAAATTTATATACCCGAATAAACATCAGATCAAACCATAATTATCTAGTGGAAACAGAGAAATGCCTTTAAAATGAAAACAGATCACATACAGCAAGAAGAAGAAAAGATTTCATGCCTCTAGTAAATGCCTCTATAACCAGATTAATTTAGTTAAAGGCCACAAACAAAACCTAAAACAGGTAGACAATTTCAGATACCTGATATTTTTCAGATATCCCTACATTATTACACTTGTGGCCTGCAGATTACTGGTTCTGTTCTGTGCAACTCCATTCTAATTTATTGTGGGATTTGGCAAATTTGGGTACTGCACAGCTAAAGTATCATACCTTTCATCTTTCTTCAGATAACTTACAACATTTCAGTTCAAATGCTTAGATTTTAAAGTTGGAAGAACAATCCCTTCTAATTTAAGAAAAGACTAATTTTTTCCATGATATCTTGAAGAACGTTGCCATTAGATTACAGAGTATGAAATATGAGAAATCACAAAGCTGTGTATCTTGTATGAAAATGCTTCATCTTGGGTGTTGCTTTAATACTGATTTAGAGAGCAGGAGGGAAATTGAGAAGATAACACTGGCCACCAGTAGCCCATTGTGTTTCCAGAGCAACCACACTGGATTTACTTCTATATACTGACTTTATGACTTACCTCAGAACATTTGACACCTATATATCTTTCTAATATTTATGATGGCTGGTTACAATTCAGTGCTTTCTGTTTTGGTTTGGTTTGTTCTATAGTTACCTTAATAACAGATGTCTCAACCCTGGATGGAGGACTCTGCACTTGTGCTGCTGCTGCCATGTTGGCAATGGTGCTGAGGTGGTTCATCTGGCTCATGGCCATCGTGACAGAGGCTGGAGGTAGGCTCACGGGAATCAGCGGGTGGGGCATCATCATAAAAGGAAGTTCCAACCCTGTTCGGGGGAAAAATAGAGAAATAGGTTTATGCATCTTTTTTAAACTGTGTCTTCTTTTTCTCCTGATGGACATTATTCAAGTGATGAGTGACAAGATGGTTCAAGTTGCAGGACAAAGCAGCTCTATGTCAATTCTCTTCTGGGAGATGCATGGGTGAATCACTAGTGACCATGGAGGGTTTCTAGACACAAAGAGAGGCTATTAGACCTCTTAGTTTATTCATATCAGTGTAATGTATGATATCATTGCTGAGAAATGGCTGTTTATTATAGTTTTTGAAATCTGCTGCAAGGTGCCTTAGCAATGCATTATTATGCCACTGATGCACAGGTTAGCACTTATTTTAAGTATCAATTTTATTGCATACATATTTGTTCTTTATTGTCTCCACTTCCCCTGCTTAATCCTTTAAAGGAAGTATTCCAGTATTCCGCACATCCTTGATTTTTTCATTGCCTATTTATATAAACACAAAAAAAGAAGACAGGAGCTAGAAAACTGCTGATGTTAGTGCTGAAAGATGTCAACCCGTACCATTTGGCAGAAGGTGGTTCTGTTGAAGAGGGTTGAGAGGATGGCTAACTGGAACATTATGCTGTCCAGGCAAGTTGGGGTGGTTAACAGAGGCCTGTGATCCTTGGGTGGGGGGAGACTGAAGTTTTTCTTTATCCCAAGAACCATCACTGCTGCCTGTGGGGAATGAATATATATTATTTGGATGAATGAAGACTCCAAATTTTTAACTTCTGAATTTGGAAGCAAGGCCAGCACTCTAACCTTTTTTGAAAGTGGCAACTTTTTTAATTTTTCTTTTTTTAATATGTGGGTTGGGAGAAGGACTTTAGGGTTGGGTTATTTTTTTTCCATCCTCTGAAAGAGTTATGTAAGGATAACTTTAAAAAGTTAAGAGTTAGCACACAAACCTAAAGTATTATAGTCATGCTCATTCACATGAAGTCTGTGTTTTGTGTATATTTTACATATACTTTTCAGATACTTAAGAAGTAGAACTATTATGGCATTTTTTTTATACAGGAGCATAGTTTTGCCTGCAAAATGTCCAACAAAAGAACATGTCCTGTTATGCCAATTTAAACTACAGTCATATTTCATCCTGTATTTGTGAATAAAGAAACATTGTATGACGTACCTAAAATTTTAACTTATTACGGGCATCAGCATGCATGCATATATGCTGGGCTGATTATTTTATTTTGTATATTCAATTTTTATTTCATATTATTAATTAATATGTAAGGGATTACATTGATTCCTGCAGTCTTCTGGTAGTGGAACAGACTAACAGCAAAGAACAATGTGGACAAATAAGTAGTGAGATGAGAAATAATTCAATTATCTGAGAAACATGCATTTTCACTGTGCAGACTTCCTCATAAAAAATAGCCATAGAATTAAATAGGATACAATTAAAGAATAATACAACATACTCTATATAAAGGACAATAATAATTCCTATATAATTATTAATTTGTATATTTATATGTAATGAAAAGTTTAAAATCTTCCAGTCTGACAAGCTATATTATTCACAGTGCGTACTTACGTATAATGCTGAGATTGGGTATATGTACATATGCACACAAAGTAATCTATACACTCATTGCATGAGTTTATTTACCATACACAATCAATAAACAATGTTTGAATATATTAATAAATATGGATATATGCATGCATTCTCAGCAGTATTAATACACCCATCAGCAATATATGATTGCTTCCTTTTTCATGTAGAGCATAATTTCAACCTTCTGACTTTGAAAATGACTACTATTTTCACGGGAATGTCTCTTGATAGGAACTTTCAGATAACATAAATCAAGATGTATTTAATCTATACTCAATTTCTATTTAGCATTATGGATTATAGCAAAGTACATATTTCTGAATGTTTTTCTACATACATCCTACTCCTTAATGAACAACAGGGCCTGAAAAACAACAGGAATGATACCACCTCCTTCTCACTTCAGTAGAAAGGAGATAAACCCATTAGTCTTGACATATTTTAACATCGTTTTCATTGGATGACAAAAGCACAGAAGTTGGTAGAATTCCAATTTAATTTCTCTAGATCTATTAAAAACCTGATTGTAAAAGCTGTACAACATAGTTTATAATGAAAAATACTCCATTATTGCCATGATTTTCTTTCCCTAGTTACTTCATGAAGACAGTTAAAGCTCAATATAAATTCTAACTCATTAGCTCAATACTGTCTCAATCCCAGTGTAAATTGTTCAGAAGTAGGTAATGAAAATTCAGTCCAAAGTCTCCTGCAATCAAACAAAGCAATTTTATGAAACAATGAAAAGAATCAATTATATGAGATATTTTTATTATTTTATAAGACATTTTTGTAACCTTTATGCAGTGTACATACCTGAGCTGGTAAATATATAATTTGAATCTCGTGACCTCTGACAACTGAACATGTTTTCTTGTATTTTGAGAACACAGACACTCTCAAAAAGCATGAACATACTTTTAAACACATAATGAAGGAGCAAAATCTTAACAGGGAGAAGTTTTTTTTCCTTTTAATTTTATATTCTTTAATTTTCTGCTTTTTACCACTGTGATGTATGCATTTCACTCCCTAACATACAGGCCTACCCCACCCTACTGTTTTGTTTATCCCTTCTGTAGAGTTTATAACAATCCACTGCAGCACTCCAGTTGCAGAAGTTATCCCACCATGTCTTCATGCTGGTAACTATGCCATAGTTTTCCTGCTGCACAATGGCTTCCAGCTCTTCCTGTTAAGTGGCCATGCTGTGTGCATTGCGGTAGATGCATTTCAGTTGGCCTATTGATCCCACCACCTTTGTGGGAGGAGAAGCCTTAATTCCTACATGACTATTTGTGATGGCCAACAGCTGGTCTGTAGGCCTCGCAGAGTTTCATTTAGATTCAGTCAGTGTCTATTTGTGAGAAAGAGCCCTGAGTAAAGAGTCTCAATCAGTTTTTACCCGTGAGAATGTGGTGTCAACGGAACTAAGAAATTTAAACAATGGAAAGAAGAATGCAGCAACATTCTACACCTTTCGTTTTTCTGAAGTGCTTAAGTGTTTATGCTATAGTTAACCAATAGTGGTAAGGTGGTAGTCTAGTGACCAATGGACTTGTAGCATGAATGATAAGATATAGAAATGTATAAAAGAGACCGCTTTGTTGAATAAATCATTTTTTGCCCCGGTCCACGGCACCGTTCCTTCATCGTGTCGTGTCCGCCCCAAAAGCTACAACTATTCTCAGTTGCTTCTGTGATGTCTAACACATCAATAGCCCTTGCCACCACATGGCTCTCCATCTTCTACCTCCAGTGAGATGGCAGAGCAAAGGACCTTGCTAAAACACTTTCCCTCAAACACTGGTGTGACTCCTCCAGGTTTATCTCCAGTAAGCTTGATTTTATCCCTTTCCCCCACAAAATCTAGGTTAAAGCTCTTTCAATGAGCCCTGCTAACTCGTGTTTCCCCCTTGAGCCAGGTGTACCGTCTCATACATATATAGGAAGAATACAAATAATACATAAATGTATATATATAAGTAATTATATGAACATTTGTTAGCAGTATAAGGAAGATGTTTGCATTTTATAGGGCTGGTAAATCCCACTAATAAGATATTTTCCCTATTTATCAGCAAGATTTTCTACAGTGCAGTTAATATCTTGTTACAAGCTGATGTTCAATATGGAGATGGAGTCAATTCTGCTGTGACCCTTTCTAACCTGGTCACAGAATTTTGCAAGGTCAGTCATAGTTTGCCAATTATGGCTCTGCTTATGTGGCTCAGAAATTAAAGCTTTTCTAAATCAGTACCCCTTTCTGCCTCAAAATTACAGTGTCTACTGTTTTAGCATGATATTGAACCCAATAATAAATTGGAAGAGAGAAGACAAGCTTCAGAAAGCGAAGTATCAAGGCTAGTATTTAGTGACAGTTTCTTTAATACTTGTAGTCTGAAATCATCTGTTTTGTTTATATGGAAATGATTTATAGACAGAATCCAATCCATAACA
Source organism: Atrichornis clamosus (assembly GCA_013400975.1). Lineage (NCBI taxonomy): Eukaryota > Metazoa > Chordata > Aves > Passeriformes > Menuridae > Atrichornis > Atrichornis clamosus. The sequence goes on from WBMZ01005509.1 coordinate 340,900, forward strand.
TTAGAAACCACTTTCAAACTGCAGACTCCTGCGCTCCTGAACACTTTAAGTGAACAGACAGAGTTACAAATAGTCTTGGCCATTTACTGTGTTTTTCTTATGCTAGTTAAACAGAACACTTTTCCTCTTAGAGCAAGCAGTTATTTTCATTAATGTCAAAGAAAAATAAGTGTTATTCCTTAGACACTATTCACTCTCTGCACAACAAAGTGCAAGCTACCAGTTCTGTCACTTTTTACATTTGATTTTGATTTAATGCGTACAGTGGTTTCAAAGAGTATTAAAAATCTGTTGCCTTCTTCCTCTTCACTTGTTGCCCTGCTGGAGGCTTATGTTTTTCCAGTTTCCATCAGTGGTTGTCAAGTCTTTGTAATAGGATTAAAAGCTTGGACACCTGATATCCCTGGGTGCTGCAGTTCACCCTCATAAAAGCTGTTTGCTTTAAATTGAGAGAAAATCAGTTTTTAGTGGCATAATTAATTAAATTATGCAAAGTGTTCCAGATTCAGCATTACACTTTCTGAAGCAGCAATTGGAAGCTCTACATTGCATTCAAACAGCATCTCAATTGACGCTGCACTATTGGCTGACCATAGAGTACCATTTTCAAGGCTTTCAAGCACAAGGGATACAATTTTGAAATGCAAATGCTTAATGTTGAGTGCTCAAATTGGTGACATATGTACTTGAATAGGCAATTTGGTAGCCAACTACGTATTTCATGTGTGATAGTGCTAATACAAGCGCTCAAAAAATTGAAATGAAGTTCCAAATATAAGTACATACGTTAAAAACAGGGCTCACATGATCTCACATTTACTCATGATGGACAACCTGATGGAACAAGAATGACAATACTTTTTCACAATTTAAAAGGCATAGTACAGAATTCATTGCTTTCCTCATCACCAGTATTTCAGCATATATTTTCCATAATGTGAGTTACCTTCTCCCATAATCAGCAGTTACACAACAAACCATTATTTGTACACTGAAGTGGGTCTGTAAAAGCCTGATGCTTGGATTATTTGTATTCATTAGTAGCACAATTAGGTAGCTAAGGATGGTAATAATAAATTGAAACAATTCTGGACTGGAAGGTAATGCAGCCAAGAAAAAGAAAACGAAGCAGAAAACTAGACTGTACAATGTCAGCCTCACAAACAAATGCTGATCTAAACATACCAGGTTCATTTTTATAATCATTACTCTTACTTGCAGATTCCTTTTCTTTCCTCGTTCTGTCCCCATTAGGATTCAGTTTGTTTAAATTTGGTTCCTATGATGTGAGCTGAACAGTTTAGTTCCTGTGATAGTCAACAGGCTCTGGAGAACTGCTGAGCTCACTCTGTGGGAGACAGACCTATCCTTGGTCAGCTGAACCTGCATCTCCTGGTTCCAAAGACTACATTGGCCCTTCTCCCAGACTCAGTTCAATGACCTAAACACACAACACCTGAAATGGCCAAAATAATTTGAATCACTTCCTATAGGGTTGGTGAGTACAACACAGCACCTGCAGGAGACCCCCCGGCTATCTGGAGATGTAGACCAGGCAGGATACCCAAGGGTATCTAAGCCAGTAGCCTATAACTATGCCTAGGCAACTAAGTCAAACCTCTCTTGACTAGAGGTGGCTTTTAGAAATTAGAATTAGGCTGTCTGCCAGGGCCTCAGGTCTTCCCCTTCTTTCATGTGGAAAACTTGATATTTTATGGCATCTCAGAGAACACTTCAAGCCTATCTTTAAGCAAGTGAATCCCAGCCCTGGCTCAGGGACAGTTTCAGGTACCATAACATACACAAGCAATATCACATAGCAAAAACCCAGAAGAGAGCCTGATTTCCTACTAACAATTCAAACTTTTTTTTTTTTTTTGGTGTGCGCTGCAGAACTCCTTTTAGTTCCCTAATCTTTCTGTTATCTTCTGTGTTTGCTGAAACAATTTGTATCTCAGCAACAATTACCAAACAAAGCATCAGTATCAGCTGTGTTGGCTCATTTTTCTGAAGTGGACTATTCACGATCTAGGCTATTTATGTCTACTGGAAAATACGCATAATCAGCATGCTAAAAATTAGTAATCTTAGCCTTCTGACAGTGGGGAAACATTTCATAAACTGTTCAAATCAAATACTGCTGCTTTAGACTTTGAATTGTTATAAATTTGTGATTCAAGTTTTGTATAATTCAGTTTCCTAAAATCAACTGTACTATTTATCTGCAATATATGTGTTGTGTGACTGTATAAAGGACAGACATCCACAGATAAAGTCATTTTTCTAAGATTTCTGTGTTACTGCTACATTATTAAAGGAAAACAAAAAACCTTTCCTATTTGTAAATAGTATCTGTCTAATATTACTGATACTTTAAAAAATGTATTACTACCTCCTATGTACTCCTAAGTACTATGACATAGGAAAATAATGTTTCCAAGACTTTTGTGGAACCCTTTGTATTTGGCTCTACATAAGGATTTTTCTTTTCTTTTTCACCCACAAAGTTTTGCATTGTTTTGGGGGATTTTGGTTATATAATCATGTTTATGCTCTTAAATAGGCCATGAGCAATGTGGCCTCATAAATGAAAGTTTTCATAAATTTCTTCAAAATAGTAGGCTCATGGGTCTCATATTTGTAGTTCTGCCATTATCATGACAGATCATATACATGTGTAGCAGTAAATTAAAAAAAAAAAAGACTCTTCTCTGATAAACCTTTTCCTATAGAAATATATAAAGGAGAAGCCAAAAGAACCTTTGAAATCATATGTGGTTTCTTCTTTGCTGACAACAGTAGCAATCTGAAAAACAGATAGTAGCCTCAGTCATGTAGACTGCTTCATTCGCTGTCTTAGTTTTATGGCATACTTGTTTTGTGGCAATGGCTGAGAAATTATAACTGCACTTTGCACCATAAACCAAACTTGTACCTACTTTACTCACCTTTTCCATATTTATGTTCTGATAATAAAAACTGTAGTAGAAACTGCTAATTCCAGGAAATAAGATTGAATTCTAAATGCTGAATACCAGAGTATAGGCTTAATCATTAATCAGAAAATACTGAATTTATATAAGTTAATAAGTGAAATAATTTTTTTCACAGTTACAATGAATCCCATAGAATATAGATATTTTATACTAAACCTTCATTATTTCACCAAAAGATTAACACTGGAAAAGCTTTTTAAAATTCAGTTTAATGAATAATGAAACTGTCCAAGACAACTGAAAGCTCAGCAACTCAGTTACAGGCTGTGTGACATTTACCTAAAAATAGATTTTCCATTTGACTCCTTTGCTAATATCTAACTTGTACTAATTTCATAGATAGAGACCAGTCTCTTTTTATGGTTATATGATCTCATAAGATAAGAATACAATTTAGATATGTAAAAATAAATATGTGACATCATCAAGAAATAAAAAATCAGATGTGTTTTATACACTGTATTCAGGAAAATAAAAACTGGACCACATTTTACTGTCAGGTACACCTGGGTAAATATGTTAACTTCAGACCAGAAAGCTGGAATTTACATATAGTCCCTTGAGGCAGAGTTTTTAAAATATGAAGGGTAATGAGCCATCAATAGTCAACCAAAATACACAGAAAATTAGATTTTCTTTATCTCTCTTTCAACACAATGATCACAAAGTATTTTGTGAACATCTTGATTAAAGCTGTATGTGCTTTTGTATAAAAATTTCCCATTTAATAGATAATTAATGTATTACTATATATACTCATTGCATGTAATTGTGGATATGAATATCTTCTGTAAGCTTAAGGAACAGGTAAGAGTTACTGTGCCTGGATGAGTAGTATATAGCAACATATTTAGAACATTTTCTGAGAAATATAGTATTCAGGTTTTTTAATATAAGAACTTATTACTTCAGTTTATAAAGAAAGAAGTTCTCCTCATTCAATCTGTTGCTCCTTATAATCAGTATTACAGACTCAGTATAACAGTCTTCATCTTTAGTGCAGTGGAAACTAAACCAGACAGATCCAGAAACTTGTCCAAGGTGAAAGACGCAAGTTTCAGTTTCTGACTGATTTATGCCTATGAGCAAGTGCCTAAGCTTTCCTGAAAATGTGCATTTGGATGGGAATTCATGCTTAATATCTACACTGGTCTGATAAAGGCAATTTCTCAGTTGGTGTAGACACTGTTTTTTGATCCTTACTACCTCTGAGTTTTACAGCCTCTAATTCTATATTAGCTTAGAAACAAAAAAAGCAAACAAAAGCAGATATACCGTGTATGTTTGCAGTATCTTGTCTTTCCCCTTTTCTTTATCTTTACTAAAAAAGTTTCCAAATGACTCATAAAGTTTTGAAAAATAATAACCTAATTACTGCCCCTTTAACTCAAGAAGAAAAGTCCTGCAGATTTTCAGGACATGTAAGTACAGCTGATAGCTCTGTATAAAGTATAAACTAAAGAAAAACAAATACTAGAAAATCCTCAGTAAATACACTGAAGCACAGAAATGAAATGCACAGACAAATTGCATAAAGTGAGAATCCTAAGTTTCCTAACATCTTCTAGTCAATAGACATACATAGTTAGTTTTTCCACACTTTGCCCCACCTGTTTCAACTGTGTTACAATATGAAAAAATAAGAGATGCAAGATATATTGGACTTGAAAGCATTGAAATTAAAAGTGAGAAGGCCTCTGTAAACTCATATTCAATCTATTCCGAAGATGCACCAGGGATGAAAATGTAAAGCAGGGAGGTTGACATATTACAGGTAATCATGTTTATTGATGATTTTCTTACAAAATTGCTGAACTAAAGAGGAATGTTTCAATTTCCAGCACAAATGCTGCACAAAGACTTAACGATATTTGGGCTATAAGAGGTTGCACACAGAATGCTTTCTTAAAACTTAATTCTTCAGATTTTTATTCACTGAATTTTTTAGTCATTTTCATAGGAAGGAGTGCTAAATTATAAAAAATCAGTACTTATTAATCAACAGATTAATATCCAGTCTTAAGCAAAGTTGATCGCAAGGTCTCATAGCAATTACATCCCTATGCTCTCTGGGAAAATAACTGCAAGTTGGCTGCATGAAACCCCACCAGCTGCAGAAAGTTTCAGGCACTCTCCAGAGCACATGGCTGTGTTTCCCATTCAGGGAAAAGGAGATTCATCTTTGCCCAGATATTGGCTTGATGAGCAGCATGGGGCTGGACACAGAGGTTACCAAATCGATGCTGTGTCTCTTCCACACTAGAAAATTGCTGGGGAAAAGTCAGAAGGCTGCACAAGCTCTGAGGCTACAGAGTCATCTCCCTATCCTTTGGGAAGGAGGTGCTACCTCAAAGGTTTGTGAGGAATTGTCTTATTTTCAAGTTGCCTGTACAGCTTTGGTTTAGCTCTCTCATGACCATTCTGATATAGTCTATAACATTTAGGTCTTATATAGTTCTTTTGTAAATTTGCAGCATGTAATAGGCTCCCATTTCAAAGGAGTCCAGTTATTATTAATATTATTATTATTACTAGTAAAAATTACCTTTTCTAGCTTTCAGGAACACAGCTTCACTACTTCAATGTTATTTGAACACGCCATGTATGTATCTGTGTGTGCACCTCTACCTTTATGTCACACACACACACAAACTACATGTGGAAATACACAAATGATACAACAAATTGTGAGTTAGAATTTTATTGAAAAACATCTTCTTTTCATATACTTGGATTTGTAAACAGAACATATTTGTTGACCAGCTCAAAATTCAGTATGTTCAGCCTAGAAAACAAAATCATACTGTGCTTCCTGTGTTCAAGGAAGAATAACACACACATTATCTTGTATAATAAGAATTGCTATTACATCTCAGCTGTTATTCAGCACTTCATTATGCTACAGTAACTTGACTGTACACTTAAGCCTTCAGGTTTTTTTCTGCAGTTCCATGTCCCAAGGCAGATGACCGTGCCATTCTCTTACTTAAAGAAGGAAACCTTACCAAAGAGTTTATGGATCTGGAGTCTTATTTCAGGAGTGCTGAAACTGTTTCTGCCCATGATTTATTGTTTTCTCAGGATGACAATGAAAAAAGTGACAACTAGTATGACTAGTAATAAAAGTAGTAGTAATAATATGTGACAGAGCAGGTGGACACTTCTGGCCCCAAAGGGCTTATAGTGTGAAAATACTGTATGAAACTGTACATATAGACAGACAACAGGCTACAAGGAATTTCCCTCAGTAAGGAAGATCTACACATAATTGCATATCTGTTTTAATTGCTTCTCACAATTACTGCTGTTTATGCAAAAAGGATCATTTTCTCTTTGAGATTTAGTCTACCAATGTTCTCTATTTATGTATTGACACCCTACTCTATTCAGAACTGCTGCTGTTTTTTCTGACTGGAGCCTTACAAAAATGATCAAAGGTAAAATCTTCACACAAAGGAAGCTGAAAGTATGAAATTGGATTAAGAGGGTAGGAATGTGAAAGTGATATATCTTAAACAGTAAATTTCTCAAGTAATTCCTTGGATTTTTGCAATTTGTTGGGAAGGAGAGTGTTACTACTTTCTAATTAATTTGGGTATTTTTGTTCCCTTTTTAAAATGGAAAGACAAAACTATCTTAAAGTCATTTAGCACAAAATATTTATTTACTTCAAAAGATGTCTATATCACCCTTAACAACAACCATCTCTAGTGGCAAAAATTTTCACCTAATGTGGAAGAGACAAAAGAGTCAATTCGGTGTTTGACAGAAAAGCCTATTGTCATTAAATGATAGCATGTTATGATAATTTATTCAATATTGGCTTTACAGTTGCCTCTTTTTTCTTTTTTCTGTAATACTTCTAAGACAAGGAAGTTCACCTAAGCTATTATACCAAGATTTAGTACTCTGAACTTTACCAAGCCCACATGAATTTTATTCATTGTAGTCATTCCAGCATCTTATATCAAACCGATTTACGAAGAATGCACACACCTTTTAAGTGTACTTTAAACAGTATCTTTATCTGTGTCTTAGACAAAAGTCCTAGCAAAGTATTTATGTCCAGATCTCATTTAGTAAAAATCAAAATGTTACACTCTTTCAATGGTCAGAAATAGACATAAACACACACTTTACCATGTTTCCTAGCTCCATCAATCTTTCTTCATGATGAGTAATTCAGCTGGTCAGAGATGAGGGGAGTTACATAACAGGAGAGACAATAGGTATATACATAGCCAAAGAGCACTTTGTCTTCACCCTGCCTTGACTCAATTAGTGACGATGCTCTCCAGGTCGGAACTGTGGGTACAATGTTGACAAGAAGAACCTCTGTTCCATAGTCTCTTGCTTTCCGAACTGGTTTTGACCAGTGTACAATTGATGGCTATTATATAATAACAAGGTGGGCTAGATGCCTTCCCAGCAACCTGTGTTCATTCCTCTGCAGACCAAATGGACAAAGACTTTTCTGTGTGTTAATTCCCTCAGACTTAAGCTTTACAAACAAGATGCTACCATACATTAGCAATTTACATTGATCAGCTCAGTATAGAATGATAGAATCATAGAATGATTTGGATTGGAAGGGATGTTAAAGATCACGTACTTCCATCCCCCCACCATGGTGGGAAGTTTGAATCAGCTATTTGTAGGTCATCACTCATCCTACGTTTCTCAAAACCATATGAAAACACCTCAGCTAGTGATCTGGATTCCATTTTGGTGGCCAAGAATCTGAAATTTGCTTGAAATTTTTCTACTACTGGATCAGGCAGTGTTTTATGCTGCTTAATTTAAAAAAAAAGAAAAAAAAAAGAAGAAGCAATGTTGTTAATTTTAGATTAAAAGCTGTTTAGGCATAAACCTTTAACTAAAATATTGGACAAGGGACAGAAGCTTTTTCTGATGCTTTAGGAAAAATTATGCAAAAGTCTTTTTTAATTTCTAAAATTTTTTTAATTCTAATTTGAGATTTTTGTTTCTGTAAAATAAAAGTGAACATTTTTTCAGAAGTTTTGTTTTTCCTAACAATCTATCTAGTGTACAGTCAATACAGATTTCCAATGAAAATAAAAAGCTGCATTTCTCACCTTTAAATCATCAAGACATAAATACACAGACAAATCACTAACAGGCAACAATTATTCCAGAAATCAAATCCTAGAAATTAAATTTTGCCTAGAGGCCAGAATAAGTTCAAGTGGTATTCCTAGAAATGGAATTACAAGTAGAAGCACCTGACATTTGGCATACAAATTTGGCATGCAGCTTACCTGCCCCGCAAGATATAGAATACATAATTCCACAATTATATTCTAAAACAGGAAAACATTCACAAATAATTTTACAGGATCTTTGCCTTTAAAAGATTAAGACTGAAATCCCATTTCCATCGAAGTCAGTGAGACTTGATTAAGGCCAAAATTTCACTCTGGTTGCTTTGATGTACCAGTCTGAGCACAGCTGAACGTAAAGATACAAGTCCTAATTCAAAGTAGTGCCTACACATGTTAACTCAAAGGATGTACAAATCCTAAAAATTGGCTTTAAAGTTTATTATCTTGTTTCTAATCTACCAAGGGATAAAATATGTTACTTAAATATCAGATATATGAAAACAGAATATTTGTTCTGTAAAGTGATTCACTAAAAAAGAAAATTTAAATATCGAGACTACCCTTAGTTTCCACAGGGATTTCTGCACAGTCTTCAGGATTGACACTGTGTTAAAGTATTAGTACAATTTTTCAAGCAGATTAGTCTGAACACAATGCTTTGAAAAATTTAAAAAAGAGAACAGATAGCAAATGTCACTTCTTTAGTAGCTACAAAATGCAAACTCCAAGCGTTTTAACCTAATGAATAAATGAGTTTGTCCTTTATGTATAAAATATAGTTTGTGTTTGTTTCACAAGTTTTTTAATAATAGATGAATTTTAGGTTTGCTTCAACATATTCAATAAAGTGTGATTAATTTGGTTTTTCAAAAATGCAAACTAGACATTACTATATTACTCTGCAAAATGCACAGCTTGCAACATTATTGTCTCTGTGGGATCTTAAATTGAATTGTAAAATGTGTCTTATTTCCTGTTTGATTTATGTAAGAAATTTCAGTGGATAATGCCCTTTTTGAAGTTTCAGTGCTTTCTCCAAAGAAAAAATACATAACTAAAAATCATGACATAGCTTATTATAAATCACAGCAAAGTTTTATCCTTACTTAATGTTCCACTTAAAAATCATATACTGATGCTACATATTAGATTCAATTCAGTGAATTAACTTTTTTTGAAGCTTCGTATTATGACAGATTATATAACGCATTTTTGACATGTTCTGTGATTTTATTGCGATATTCTAAGTAATTACCAAATCTCTTTTTCTTAAAAAAGCTTTCCTGTGCCCTGAGAATTAATCTATGATACCATTTAACTTAGCTTTTTGAAGTAAATATCACTAGATAAAAAGCCAGCTGGTTCTGAATAATGGGATACTTGAATGAATGTATTAGTGTTTGAAAATGAGAGTACAAATCTTTTAAAAAGATTAATTTCCATAAGAAAGATAGCTCACAGATCTACAAAAGAATAAATTCAAAACATAATAAACTGGCAGAAAGAGAGGTAGATTAAAGTAAAGGCAGCAGCACCTTGTTATTGCAGCTGTTGTATAGCAATGATTCTGTATCAATTACAACATTTGGTAGGTATGGGCAGCCTCTTCAAAGGCTTCAGTATAAAGCTTGAACCTGAAATACACAGTACACCCTATGTAATAACTTGAGTGATTAATTTTTTTTTCTTAACAGGACATAACTTTTGTTCCTAACAATTGAGTCTCTGGGAAGAGTTACAAAGACGCTTCTGACTTTAATGTGAATAGCTAACATCAGTTTTGTTTTTTATTAAAGATTTGGATATGAATTTATCTTTATCATGGAAAGAGCTTGGCTTTATCACCACACACAAATGCTGACATCAGCATGTAAGCTGACTTTTGTTGTCCTATGAACTTTATTTTCAATATCCTGTTTCAAAATACATTTCCCTGAATGGGTCTAGGATTCTGTTCACACAATTCCTTTGACTAAATATTAATGAAACAAAGTTTGCTGATGCCACTAAATACTGTAGGTTTGCATAAACAAATGTTAAGACTCAAAGAATTAACTCATCCTGGGACAAACTTTAAAGTACATGGGGTGTTTGTTTGCTTTTTGATGATGGGATTAATCTAGTTTCCTTCAGATCTACATTAAGTTTTTCACTGGTATGGGTGGAAGCCAGTTTGCTCTTAGTAACCTGTTTTGGGCAATCTAGTGAGTTTGTCAAGAAAGAGTATCCTCACAGGATGCTATAAAGCACTGCATTAGTAAAGTGCAGGGAATTACATCTGCCAAATCCAAAAAACCAAACAGCAACACTTTATTTTAAGGTAACAGACATCAAGTGCTGAAAATGCTAGTACCAATATAATTTAGGTGACAGAACTTAAATGTTCCAAAATAATGTTCTTTTCTTGCAAAACTGCTGGAGAGAAGGTTTAACAGACCTGCGTGTCTGAGCCTTACCAGTGCAGATGCAAGAGAGCAGCAAGTTTCTAAACAAGTCTAACAGGCATCTGAAATACAGTTGCAGAAATTTCTTAGTCAGACTCAGACTGATTTTCAAGTGATCACAACAAGGTATTCTAGTGTCATTTTAATGACAAATTTTAATGACAAATTTTAATTCCTTCCTCTAAATCTTAGAAGTCTTAAAATCAAATTAAAATATTTGAATACTGAAAGATATTTCTATTTCTCTCCTGACTTCTTGTCTGTGGAAGCTGAAACATTGCGGCTTTTGAAACCTAGAACAATTAACAATGACCTGAAGGCAGACACAAAAGGTATTTTAGATAAAAATTTTAGCTTAAAATTTTACAAAATTATAAGGTGATTGCTGAAGATGCAGTCTATACATAAACTGTACTATGTACACAAATCTGCATATTCTTATACATATGTAAAAGACAAGTTTCAACATAATTTTTAAAAGCATCCCAACTGAAAAGTTACAAAGAACATTGCAATTTAAATAATATTTGTAACATAAACGTTGTAAAAATATTTAGAACCAGACTGAAGTACCTTGTCTTGAAATTCCATTCTGTTCTGGTATTTTTTCAGTTCAGTTCAGCATCTTTTGAACTATACCTTGTCTTACAAGTTTATGGATTTATTAGATAAATAATATAAATTTTTCAATAGATATACACTTTTTACATCACTAAAAAAAAAGCATTTCTAATTATAGTGCTTTCAAATTAACATATTTCAAAATTTCTTTTGCATTCTATATTTTTAAATTTTGGCTTATCACTAACAAGTGAAATTAAAGCAGATCCTGAAAAGGTGACATTTCACATGGAGTGACTATAATCAGACACTGATGCAGACTACAAATGACCTGCTTATATGAATGCTATTCAAAATACTAGTTGGAGAATGGCAGTGAAAGCACAAGTTTGGCATAAGGTCACGTAATCAAAGGTAATAATTAGTTAATAATTAGTCCCTGACAGTTGAGCCCAAGTTAGTGGCTGTGTTGTACGACAGAACCTGTTACCCTAAACTTCAGCCATGCTAAGAGCACACTGCTCGGTCAGCAGAGCCCCATAAGGAACGAATTATTAAGCCATGATGACTCACAGATTTCCTTTCAGATGCACATCCCTCTTGTCAGGGGTCATTAGTGAAATATTCTACTGAATATGCAAACACATAGGACACTTGTGTGCACTAAAAATGTCAACTATAGCATGCTTGCTGTACTATACAGTTACACTGCAAGGCACAGAGACTCCTGCTGCCCTGCCAGATAAAGATAATGACAGACTTCAGTGAAAGAAGAACCAAGTCAAAAGATCAGAATTAGATCTGTGCAACAGCTGCAATGACTCATCTCAAAGATCATACTTTTCTCCATTATTTTAATTTGCTAAGTCAAATAAACTGCCAGACTCCCTTGTACACTTTAAAACACTGCAGACCTCCACACAGGAATGAGCTTTAAGCGATTAAGAATAATTTGAACTGAGTAAATGAAAGTAAAAACAAATCAGGGAAGTATTTCAAGATTAAGGCAAACGTCTATTGCAATGCAACTGAAAGGACTTTAGACATTACAAATAATTCATCTTAGAATTCAGTTACATTTACTCTGAAAAGATGTTTCTTTTTAGTCTTTGTTAAAACTGGCTGCAAAATGTTTACAGCAATTTTCTGAAAGCAACTCCAGATTCTTTTTTAATCATACTACTTCAGGAAAGCTGCTTTTAGTTAAAATACAAAAATCGTAGTTACAAGGTTTCTGCAAACATAACTGCCATTCCATTAAGGAAATGGCACAGCAAACAGTAAATAGTGGCCCCAAGGGAAATGTAAGTATTGATTTTATTACTATGTTGGTTGGGTTGTATTTGCAATTGTCAACTCTAATTTTAGGCTGTGCATTAAGTATCCTTATAATAGCTTAAGGAAAAGAGCAAATATTAATTAGAACATATTGATAATGTTTTTATAAGTCTTAGATTTAGTGCTTACCAAGCACATATTTTGAAATCATACAAACCTACTTCTTGCTTGTAAATGTAGTTAATAAATGAATAGGCAGAAACTATAATTACATGGATTATATGATACTTTTGTGCATCAAGGCATCTACTGGATGCAATTAAATTAAAACTAAATTGAAGTGCAAAGATATTTATTATTGCACATGGCTATGCTATGGCAAATAAGGTTGAAGGCACTGATGAAATACAAAATTATAAATACAGAGATTGATTATGACTTTCATCCCAGCAACTGCTTTTAGATAGTCAAATTCTTATTCATCATTTAATCTCCAAGTACACACAGAAACTGCAGAATATGTTATATTTGCAGATAGTACTAAAGGTAATTAATGTCCTCTTTTTCCTACTCTTTAATTAATTTAAAACAGTACTTACATAAAACCAAACTTATTTTACATTATCATTTGTTCCTGATAATATCCACATGTCCTGTCCTTAACTAGCAGAAAAGACTCATTACTTACTTTGGTATTGAACTGCAAAAAGAAAGTAGCAAAAGAGATTAACGTAACTAATAGAAAATAAAGGCTTAACGCTGCTTCTTCAAAGTTTCACAATCTTCCTATATGAAATGAAAGATGGTAAGTATGTGGTGATGGTAATTTCAAACAATGCAAGACTGATTTGACAATTCACAGGAAAAGGATTTCCTACCCATATGTACTTCACATTTCATTTTACAGTGTGACTTGCACAAAAGGTACACTACAAGTGCCAGCTGATGTAGCGGACACTTCAGAAAAATCTATTCCTCATAAATTTCTAGTTTAACGTGTTAAATTTCTAAAGGTAGCTAAAACCAATTGTTTATGCCAACCACAGTGTTGTCAACTCTTATAATTGTATCACCAGTCCTGGTATCATTCATACTTAAAAATCTCTGCTACAAATACACAATAATTTCAGCATCTCAGTTTAGATTAAAGAAAAGAAAAATCCCTGTTTCTTGCAGTACTGTAATGTAATACCCCAAATTATGTGGATGTCCCTGTGGCTGGGTGAGCATTACCATCTGAGGGACACCTCTCCCCGCACGGCCACACTTCCAGCCCTGCCAGGGCCTCCGGTTTCTGGGGTGCAGAATGTCCGGTTTCTGGACATTTACTCCATTAAAGACACTTTCTTATCTAAACACTCTGGTGACTAAGTTTTACATTATTGTGAATCTTGGTTCTAAACCTTAAGAAAGCAGTAGATTACAAACACAGTAGTGTTGAAATATTAATTTTCAAGCAAACGGCTTGCAACAGTTCTGTACCTATCCCGCAATCTACACATACTATACAAACATGCTGACTGCTGTTTGGGGGGTTTGACAAGTTGCTTTTATTCTCTTGGCAAACAGTGGAAACGAAGACCTTACTGAACTTTTTCCTGCCTTTACCCACACTACCTGTGGAGAATGCAGAGATAGATTTGCTTCCTGGGATACCCCTTCAAAGGGCATAGCTTTGTGGCTCACTGTGCTCTTCTCTCATACCTGGAGAGAGCCAAGCTCAGAAGATGCCATCAGCACTTTGTTCTCCACCAGAGCAGAGCCTCTTGTAGAGCTGGTCTGGAAGCTGGGCAAGAAAAGGCTTTCCATAAGTATCCTCTGCAGATTATACAACCTAATAGGCTCCGCAGAAGCCTGAAGGTGAATAAGCTGAAGTATGTTATGTTTGGCATGTACTGATGCACACAGATGTATCAAAGTTCAAGGACCACATTTGTTATGTGTGTATTTATACTTTCTTTCCTCCCAGGGGATACCAAGATCTTAGTCTATTAAAGTCTAACTAACACTTAGGTGGTGCAGAGTGAATTGTTTGTGGGTCACCTGATAAAAGTAAACTTCCTTATTCATACTGTGGTTACAAAAATCTGTGGCTATTGATTTCACTGAGTTGTTATTTATATTATACAGCTGTATGTTTGCTACCAGATATTTAAAGTAGACATAAAAATACACAAATAAAATATTAAACCAAAATTACAGGGTTTATTTCATAAGTTATAAATTTTCTGCCACAGTAGAGAAGGGCTTCAGCAATGTAAACACAGACTGCTGTAAGAAATATGAAATGTGGACTTCTAATTGTGTAAATCAGTATGCAATGAGCCCTGGCTGAACTATTTTTTACAGAGGATTTTATACTTCAAGCAAATGCAATATTCTTAATATAATGCTTTCTGAATCTACATATAATAATCAATACCCACAATGCCTGGACAGATACTGGAATATGGCTAAAACTGTTTATCTCAGTATTATTTCATTAATGCTTTTTAAAATAAAATGCTTCTGTAAATGATGACATTATATGATTATTTGAAATTCTTTGTCAAGAAATCTTGTTTCTGTTGTTATTGTCTAATAAGACCACAATGTTGCATCATTTAACAGGCCTGAGAAGGCAGGCAACAGAAAAAAAATAACATCTCTGAGCACAAACCTCTTTGTGTATTAAGCAAGCAAACCCATGTAACTTCATGTTTAGCAATAATAACTGTATACTCTTTCTCAAAGGAAAATTCACTGTGCCTGTTTCAATTACACCAGATGTTATTACCAGTATTTATTCTGGTTAAAATTTTGAATTATAGCTGGAGAGACTGTAATTTTCTTTTTTATATCAGAATATGTACATATATAGCAAGAAGAAAGGTAAGCAAATTTCAGTGTTACTTGAAAAGAAATAAAGAAACTAGCATTGCATTTTACTAAAGTAGCATTAACAAAGTCATTGACAATTTTAAACAGGTTTTATTTTTTAAATACTCAGAAATAAAAATGTTTACTCTTAGAGAATTCTCTATTGTGGTGACAAGAAAATGCATTGCCCCTGAAAGCTTCAAATCTTCCCCTTGCACACCCTGACAAAAGTTCAGGGGTGATCTGCTGCTCAGAGACACATTCTACCTCTGCTAATACAACTTTCTGCCAATACAAGATAGCGTTGACGAGACCGCTAGTTTTCTCCCAGGGAAACTATAGTTATATTCCTGGAGGGAACTGAAATTAAAGGGACTTCTTAATTTTAGTGAGGAGGTTAAAGCATTCCAAAATACACACCGCTCAACTCATAGGAATTTGGAATGTGTTGAGTAAATAGCTGTAACTGGTGACATTTTCTAAGGCTAAACAAGCCGCTTAGAAAAATGGTTTGGTGCCAAGCCTTAGAATCACTAGTAAATCAAACAACATCAGAAGTTCCTTACTTCATAAACACAAGGTCCTACAAGGAAGTTTAAAAAGAATACTCTTAGTTTTATTACAGCATATAAACTGAATACCCTGAACAGAGATGTTTGTTAATACATAGAAATCAGAAGGGTTTGATACACAAACCTTCTGAAAGAAACTCTGAGTTTCTCTTCCGTGAACGGGTTTATCGTATCACAGATGGTAGCTCAGGAGGGGAAATGAGTTCTGCAGACTCACCACCCACCGGTAGGGGAAGGGAGGGAGCAGACACTGAGGCTAGTTTTGACCCTACCCCCCAGAATACCGAACAGAATCGCTTCAAGTCACAATTTCCTTCTTACGCTGCTCCCAGGGCAGCATGCAATTATGTACTGCAACTGGCTTAGGGCAGGCTGGGTCCACAATTAGTCCCTTGACCTTGCTGAGACTAACAGTGTGAGTAAGGTGAGCATGACATATCTCTCTCTCAAAATTCTCAATTATTTTATGCAACTAATGTAACAGTAATTTCCCTGCATCTTAAAGAAATTGCTCACTATCATGAAAAGGGACTTGCCTATAAACTCAACTAAAAGGTCAAAATGATAGTTTTAATTCAAAGTTTCCATAGCTTTCTCGATAAAATGAGTATGAATATAGATTGTCGCTTTATTTCTACTTTCCATTAAAAAGCATAGGATTTTCTTCTACTTTCTGTAATAGGTTTATTAGTTATAGCTCTATTACAACAATACTCAAGGAACTTCCATTCATATCATAGACAATTATCTGTGATAAAGCTCATGGCAGAAACTGTAGATGGAATAAATGCTGACATTGGTACATTAATGCACATGCCACTCACATCGTGTCAGGTACAGCTACCCCTTAGGTTTGAAGATACAAATACTCCTTTCAGCACTTTGGCATATCTCAAGTAATTAGAAGCCATCTGCTGAAATCTATGTTCAGGCTCAAACAGCCATCTTGAAATGGCTGGGGCTTTATACCACGCTGGAGGGCATACCTTTCCCTCCATGCTCAAGCTGAGAGAGGCCTCAGACAGTGAGTAAGAATTAGATCATGAGGAGAAAAAAACACAGTCAGGAGTTTGACCTAGGCTGTCCAATTAATTGCCAGTGAGTTAAAACGATGCAAACTCATTAAACAAACAAATACCAATCCAAACTTTTAAATTAAAGACAAAAAGCGAGTCATTTTGAGACTCAATCATTAATTAAATAAACCATAATAACCAATTAAAATAGAATATCAGGAAGAACTGAGGCAGGGAGAGATGTCTCAGTTAAGCACAGAGTGAGCAGAATGAGATTCTACTCATCTTGTAGCCAAGATGCTACATACATCTACTGCATACAAGTAATGGGCACAGAAGCTGGTATCCATGGATGCAGAGGAAGACTTTTCAGGGCAACATTAAAATACCACAGCAAACCAGAACTCCATGAAAAGTCACTATTCTTTCTTCCAGTCGGAGAAGCCTTGTGAGTGGGGTTGCAACCTTTCTGTAACACCTTACACACATAGTAGAAAAAGAATGATTATTCCTTACTATCTAAAAAGTCACTTAATGAGACAGACATAAATATAAAGAATAAAACATGACACAGTATATGCTTTGAATGATTAATCATGCTGAGTTCTAAACCCATCATGAACATATGATCACTGTTCAGTGATATTTTCTGTAAGACGTATACAATATTATACAGTGAAGGAGTCATGAAAGAATAGTAGCATACAATAAATAATAAATGGAGAAAATACCCAATCATAAAGTTGAAGAACATTTCTGAGTGCACAATATTAATGGAGATCAAAAAGGCAACTAACCCATGTGTAATACATGAGGAGTGAGAAGTAACCTCCAGAACTTCCATGTAAATCAGTTAGTTATATAGCACACTGGGTCAAGGTTTAGTGAAGCAACTTCTCAAAACCATAAAAATCACTTATTGGAACAGCTGACTCTACAGCATGTATGATGAGAAGATGCTTTTTAGTAATCCTGTGTAATTACAGATGTTGCTTTGGTCAGTGACTATAGCTGGCTTATCAAGAGCAGTCACAGCAATGTAATTGAGACAGCTCTCACAAGACAGGTGTCATAGTGGGGTCCTAAAAAAGCAGGTCCTAAAAAACTTCCTGAATTTACTTCATTTCAAAGGGCAAAGTGAGTCATGAAGATCTCATAAAGTCTAGATCCCTTTCTATACAATCTCTGCTACACTGAGGACAAAACTGAGAAGTGGAGTCAATGCAATGCTTGGGCTCAAGGGTCATTATGGTGTGGAGAACAGAGATGCTTCAGTAGCTGATCACCCACACAGCTTTGATTAAGAATGTAAGCATGTATACTGCAAATATCAGCATACAGATTACTTAGCACAATGAAAAATGAAAATATTCAAGACTATGCCAGATATGTTTTAGTTAGAATGAAGAAAATTTATCAGTTAGGGAATATGAAAGGACAATACAGTACAAATACTCTTTCAACAATCCTCATAAAAATTTTGTATGTGATTTTGAGGATATAGAATATAATAAAAATAATTTGGGGGATTTTGTAAATGGTTATTGGTTGAAATTAACTTCTTACAAGAGGGCTTATGATTGCAAAGAACTCTACCAAGTTCTCAAAATTTAATACAATTATCTAGATGTCCTTAGTCTGTGCAGCTTTTTGCTGATATCCTTGAGTAGAAATCCCACAGGCACACCACCTTTCCCCTGTTCAAGACAAGTTTCTTAACCACATAGAACCCCACAACAGGTGCACTTTCCCTTATTCAAATCACTGCAGTCATACCCCAACAGTGTTCATGGTATAATTATTTTTGGCTGATGAACCAGCAAAACTCACCTATCTATTAATCAGTTAGTATGTCAAATTGAAGCTGTATTACAATACTATTTTGTAAAGCCAGTATCTATCTTTTCTTGACAGAACAATTAATCACATGTTAAAGGTGGTTTCTGCAAGTACTGCAAATTTGCTGCTTGTGACCACAGAAGTATCCAGTTAAGCCCTGGCTGAGTCTCCTCTGGCTCATCCTGCCTCTACCCATACTTACAAAAAGCTTTTCCCTATTAATAAAGGCCTAGAAGAATCATTTACAAAGTGAGGAATCTAAAGATACTCAGAGGGTGAACAGCGAAGACAGAGGTGTTCAACCTTTCCCGCCACCTCCCCTGTGTACCAGGGCCAACAACAGGAGCCACTGAGCTGAAGATTACTGGCTGGAGAATACAAAAGCCAGGAAACCCCAGGAGACATTCCTTCAAAAGGCAAATGGGGTCTGCTGTTACGCAGTATTATCCAAAGACCCGAAAAAAAGCACAAACACACACTCAGTGCCTCTAGAACTTGGTCAGTAGCTTCAACCACAAAAAAGGAGAAGTTAAGACCTACTAAAATTGCCTTAACTATGAAGTTCTGTAATTAAAACTGAAATCAAATAGAGAAACGAGGAGCAGATGTTGGTTTTATTTCTGTATGTTGACTTTATTAAGGAAACATTTCCCCATTCCCCTTCCCCAAGACATCCTTTTCTTTCATTTATTTGCTATGATTGCTATTATTTTCTTTTCCCACTAAACAACCGCAACCTTCATCAGTACAATGAAGCCATTTATGTCTAAATTCTTGTTGCATTTGGGATTTTTCTTTACATGTTTTGTAATTGTTGTAGTGGATTTATAACTTTTATGTCTCAGATGTAAAATGGCAATAGAATACAATCTTTTTTACTCTACTCTGATTAACACCTGTAAGAACACAAGAGATATACAAAAATAATCTTTTTTTTTTTTTTCCATTAAAGAACTCCTTCTCTAATTACTTTGTTTTAGAAAGCTACTGAAGACCTCCCCTGGTAGGAATTAAACCAGCACCCAGTTGGTGCTTTATTGTCTCTTGAACAAAATGATTTATTGTTTGTAGTCTGAAAGCAAAAAAGGAAGAAAATTACATTTTCTTGTACCAGTAGCCCTATTACTTGCTCAATACTATTCTTTGAAGATTACAATAACCAATATTATAATGGTACCAGAAACAGTTAACTCTAACAAAGCTGCATACACAAAAGCAGTGACAACTGAGATCATTGTACCTCATGATGATTTAACCTTAGATGTTAAATCTTATGTTCCTTACCTCAGCATGACCTGCTATAATGTTCAAATTTCAATTTATCTCCTACTCTTGAGTCTGGATATAACTGATTTTTTTTTAAATTATTTTTTAAGGTTTCAAATGAAGAAAGTTTAATTAAGTAGGAACAGGCAAAAAAATACAAGAAAAATTGCTAAGCAGAGAAAGTCACAAATCCTTTACGTGTGTCTAAACTATGAATAGCAAACTAATTTTAAGATGATTTATTTTCTGTATCAATGAGAATTTAATAGGGTTTTTGTAATACATTGATTAAAAAGGCTAAGCTCTTACTGCTTATAGAAAAAGTGCTGTGAACGGGCAAAAGAGATTTGTACCAAGTTGAATACCTAAACCCAAATGTACAAGATGTGTATATATGCACATGTACAGCAGATAAAAGTTGCAAATTCAAAATGTCTTTGTTGAAAAAGAGGTTAATTATAAGACTGATGGTGTTGTGAGTGTAGGAGGTTGTTTATCTTCCAAACTTCCAAGTACAGCTCTTTCCCTACATTCTTCAGCAATTCCCAGGAATCTGGATATAGTATTAGCAGAACATAACTTCAACTCATCCCATGAAGTTCCAGAAGAACACTTTTTTGAAGCTGGCTGAAGTTGGGCAACTATTTAACAACTGGGATTTATTTTGATTTGGATGAGGCAATTAGAAAATTACTGATATTCCATGAAAAAAAGAGACAAAGCAGGAAAACACATCACATTCTTAACAGAGATATTTGTTGGTACAAACTTGGGATGATATGCATCATGGACAGAACATACCAGTTGTAAGTATTTCTACAAAACTCCTTTAGACCAAGTCATAACCATATGATCTATCTTCTTTCTCTTTATGTACTGATTTTATTTAGGCAAGGCTGAGCACAACTGCTAAATTAGCTTTAAAACACATAAGACATCACAGAATCATATCATTATCTAAATATTATTAGATATCATTTTATTAATTCCAGATGCTATGGAAAGGAGAATCTTTTAAAGGATAAAAGTGTAAATTATGGCAAGCAAGAAATTTTGAAATATTTTCACTGTCTTATTAGTGACACTATTTGCTTCCCAAGACAAGGGAACTGTGTTGTACATGCAACTGCTAGCTCTGGAGGTCTCTTCAGTTTCCTGCATATAGGAATCTACTGTCATTTCAGGTGTCCTGGGATATCTGGTACAGCCCCACAGGGCTCACAAATATGACAGAGCACCTAGCTGAATTCATATTCAGCTCTCTTCCATTCAGGAGTGGAAGCTGGAAGCCGAGTGGGATGCCCAAAGGCATTCCAAAAGGTACAAGGTACCTGTACTGAATCAAGTTGCTGATGTCTTTCTTGCTGGAAGTACTTTCTTAACGGTGAGTTGTCAGAAAGCAGGAAACTCCTTAGCAAGCTGCATAATGTTAACCCAAAAAGCCTCAGTGGAACGCGTCTCTCTTCTAATCTTTAGATAATCTTCATAGCATTTTCCAGAAAAGTGTAATTTATACCCTGTAATCTTCAGATAATTAAAAAAAAAATCATACCCTAGTCTATGAGTGCTTGCTCATTTAAGCTTACACACAATTTAGGATTTTCTAGAATAAAGTTTCTATTTTTAAAATACCTTTCCTTTTAGCAAAACCAGGTAGAATTAAACAAGAAAATTATATACTCAGATGTGAGAAACTGGAGTATACTTGAGTATAATTTTAACAATGTTATGTCCTATAATGAGTTGACCTTCTATTCTCCTTAACCCTTTTTTCCATCAAAGCCACCTACACCCACTTTGCCTTCTGTTTCTGTAATCTGCAATTATTTATGTTTTCTTCATGCTGCTCTATCCACCATGGGAGCAAAATTGTATTTGGTGAAATATAGAGCTAATTATACCATGAACCCAGCAACAAAAAGACAGAGCAGATGTTACTTCAGACGTGCTAACAGTCCCTACGCTTAAAGCACACATAGTAAAGGACTGAACACAGTATTTGAAAAAAAAAAAACCATGATGGGCTTAAACATGTGGAAAGAAATTAGCACAAAACTCAAACAGAATGACATACTTAATAGGCTCTAAAGCATTTATTCAGTGGTTGTATTCAGCACTGATTTTGCATTAATTCAACACATATGCGAAGCTATACATGGGGTCAAATATTGCATATTAGGTAATTATGTTCAATTTCTTCTGATCTCAGTACCCAGTTTCTTCAGGATCCCTTCTGCCTGTCCATCAACAATCTGTCCACATCTTTATCTACATGAACATTTCCCAAAACACAGAAAATAGATGGAATAACTGCAGAGGAAAAAAAAAACGAAAAAAAAGAAAAGCAAAGAAAAGAAATCCTTTCTAGTGTTTTTTAGGTTTTTCCTCAATGTGAGTAAGCAAGAGGTAGAAAACAGACCTTAAAAAAGGAATGAATAACTGGAAGAAAGTTTGGCATTTGCTATAAAAGATTTATCAGGATTATAGTGAGGTCTCAGCAGTCTAGAGGGTAGACTCTGCAAGTAGGGGACCACAAGAGCACTCTTTCCCCCTCCTTTTCTAATAAATATCCACAAGACTACAATTAGACTACTTCAAAGCTAAAAACAAGCTTTCATAGAGTTGAACAGAAAATTGCAGTATTTCTCTTTCCTAGGCAGAAGTGATAAAGGATAACTTGCAAACCTTCATGTCAGGCATAATTCCTGTAATTCCCATTATTTCGTATATACTAATACGCTCTGTACCCTCTTACCTCAGTCAGGAGTCTAGTGACTCCTCTTATAGTTAAACTGCTTTATAATAAAAGGAAATATATTCCATTCAGTAAATACCTGATACTTTATAGTAAAATACAAAGATAGAACTTCACCAGCCAATCTTCAATAGAAAAATTGAGACCACACAGAATTCAGCAAACACAAATTTGAATCATGAGCTGCAGAGGCACTAAATATATTATCATGATAAATCACTTTCATAGATGCGCAGTACCAAATCTAAAAAGGCACTTCCCACTTCACTAAGATACATATTATTACCATACAACTAGTTCAAGTCCAGAAGCTGAAAAAAAATATTAAAAAGTGTGATCTTAAATTCATCCTTGAAGGGATAGATGCCTGCACAAAATATGTTTGCCCAATGATAAATCCTGAGAGAAATAACTCTAGTAAGAGATATCCATGGTAATACAGAATTTAAGATAACTGCTTAAAAACACACATAACCATACTAATCACAGTACTCTAGAAAGCAACATGTCTTTAACAGCAATCATCACAGTATGAAATCAACTCTGAGCTTATTACATTTGGCTGAATAATCTAAAATTGTAGAATTAAAAATAATTATTGATAAAAGATAAGACATAAAACCTCCCTAGCTATTTGAATCTAAGCATATCAGGGGATGGAATGAATGTTGAATTTATGTTGTGGAAAATTGGTCCCAAGTTGGTTTTACACTTCATCAGAAAGCACTTTTGTCTTGTATGCAAACAGTTAATGAAGCATACCAAAACTGCAACTTTTTTGCTAGCGGTGGTGTGGTAAGACTCACAGCATATCCTATAGCTTGCAGAATATTTAAGAAACATTATAGATTTAACATTTATTCTCTTTTGGTTATAATGCAGAATCACATAATTTAAAATAAGACTTCTTCTTCCATCTTAAAGTATTGTTTTATACAGCTTGCAGTTGCAGAAATAGTATAGTCTTCCATATCTAAAATGTTCATTTTTGTTCCTTTACATAGCATTTTAAAGGAAAGATGAGTCCACATAAGTAACTGATGCCCTAATAAATTCTAAGAATGTATGATTTCTTAACTAGCTCTCATGCTAGATGTGTGACTGGTTTTAAAATTTTATAGTTGCACCTCTATTTGTTTTTTAAATTTTATTTTGGTTTGGCTATTCTCAGAGTTGAAAACAAGAAAATATTTATTCCAAGTGGATGACAGCTGTACTATCATATATTTTCTAGAGAAAATGGGCAAGACAGCCTCTTTGATACCAAAACTGAAATAAACATATAGAACAGGGGAGACTTTACAATATTCTGACTACTTGACTTTAAAAGGCTTTCCTTTCACATTGCAGTTTCATCAACTGACTTTTGCATCAAGAATTTGTCTGCAGAATTATATCTGAGTATAGCAACCAGCTCAATTATCTCAACCATACACACTGTTACGATTAACTTTGGGAAATTAGTGGGGCTTACACAGCTGAACAAATGATCGGTGAACTCCAGTCAATCACCACATCAAAAAGAAAGTCCCAACTGCAAAGACAAATGGCATTAATGCTCTGCAGGAGGGGAACAAGCTGCCTAAAAATGGTGTAATGCAGGGACTGAATGCATTTATTTACTCAAGAATTACAAAAGCTGTTTTATCTGTGGAATCCAGCCCTTTACCAGTTTCCCTGTAAAGAAGCTCCCAGCAGCAGACTAACATGATAAACACTACTAATATAGATTATATTGAATGCTCAAACTTCAGGAAATTGGTGTAAACTCTTTTCTGCCACACATCCTCATTAAATAAGCCCATCAATTAAGGGCACACAGTACAACTTTGAGCAGTCCTTGCTAAAAAGGAAAAATTAAAAGTTATCTGCCATTAACAGCCTACAGTAGTCACAGATCAACAGTACAGCCTGGGGTACACTTCAAAAATTACTAGCATCAAACTCACCCAAATTATAATAGAATAGAAGTTTGAGGCACTCCAGTTACACACATTTAAATTAATAGCTGTCAGATGAGGTTGCAATGCCTGTTCTTAGGCTTTGGGTGCCACCAAAGTAGATTTCAGATGAATAGATTAAATACATAAGAGAACTAAACCATCTTGCATAACAGTTTCTTAAGATTCCTTATGTTTCTACAATATACAATAGCTGACATACAGCCTCTTCATTTTTATTTTTTTATTTATCATGCCATAATATGCTGACATAAAAAGTCCTCTCAAGATTTTGCTAAATGTCTATCTTTTTTACTGCATACTTGCACTAGCCCACTTTGAGTAAGACTTTTACACTCATCAGAGATTCTCCAAAGGTGGCCAGCCCGGGAGGGGTTGCAGGATTCCATCCTAAGAAATGTTTGGTAAAGCATCATCTTACAGCAAGCCACTTCTGGCAGAGGAAATTTACTCATATTCAGATCCGATAGTGAACTTGTTGGAGCTCATTAGCTAAGAAAGCTGGGCTTGATTAATGTTTTAATACAAATCTTTCAAGAAAGCCCAATTGCAGGAAGAAATGGAAATGCGATTTAGAAGACACCACTCCCTCCCTCCCTCTGAGTCCATACCAAGGAACTGCTTCAGCATGGTGTGAAGGGACATCATGCGGCTGGTGGTGCTGTCTTTCAGATGAGATATAAAACTGAGTTCTGACAACTTACAGTCATTAAATATCCCATGGCACTTTTCACAGGAGTACATGTGTTAACCCATATGTCCTGGCTGTATTCCAAATGCATAATTGCATTCTGCCTACCTAAATTCCCTATGCAGTTTCAGTAGCATGAGGAACTATTTATTCTCTTTCTCTCTTCTTTCCATCACTGCTCTTTGGCATTTATCCTCAGGTCCAAGAAAAGGCACAGATATACCACAATACCTAACTTTTAGCTTGCAGCCATAAAAGAATGGAAGGCAACTCATATATATATGAAACAATGTACTGGAAGAAAAGGAGTCCTCAGAATTCAAAGCAAAAGAAGAAAAGGAAAAAAAAAGTGTGGACCCACCAAAGCTAGACAGGGCAGAAATATCAAGAACAAGAAAATCTCAGAGCTGTTCTGATTCTCAGCCTGGATTTTCAGTGCCCAGCAGATTTGAAAAGTAGCTCCTTTCCTCTGGGCTGTCCCAGACCTTCACAGACTTGTAAAGGGAGTGGCAGGATTTTAAGACTATACTCTGGGACTTAGATACGTAAATTATCCTTAAACTCCCCATAAACTGCACTCCTTATGACAGAAATCTACTCTGTTAAGTTAAAAATGAAGACACATTTCAAGATAGAGTTCTACATTTTACATTTTAAATAGACAGTGTTTGAGAAACACTGTTAAAACACAGAAAGAGGCTCTCCACACTGGTAATTAATATGCTTTCACAGGAGATGGGAGAAAGAGGTTTTAGTCACTTATATTGACCATATTTCCTTAGAGATCTTTATTGACTAGAGCACTAGTTCTGAGCTCACACCACCCAATTTGGTGGAACATTCAGTGTCTTCTTGCTTTGTGCCAAATGCCACACATCAAGCAAGAGTATGTGCTGATTTCTGCCTTACGGATCACGGGTCTGAAACTCGTCTATGCAGATATATTTAATCTTCTAAAATACATTTATTGACCATTTTTCTTATTTTAATTTTTTTCTGATAGTTAAAGAATAAATAATACAGATACCAACTAAATCAGTCCTGTCCAACCCTTTTCTTGGGACAGGACACACAACTCGGCTATAAAGTGTCTGGGCCTAAATTCACTTAACTGAAATATTCAGTGTAAGTACCTAGCTGCCTCATGCCCTGTGTAGTCAATGGGCACTCAGTGTACATAGCAATTCACATATTCATCATCCTATATTGGGGATATCTATCTCGTTTTGAACAGTGAACAACTGGATTCCAAACTTCAGCACTGTATGTAGTTAGACAAGTTAAGCAGGACTGATCCCAAACACTTTTTTCTCCTTTTTTTTTTGGTGATAATCACCATTATCTTCCTATCACAAAAGCAGTGCAATGAATTATGCAGAAGGACAACTGAAGTGGGGTTTTGGGCTTTTTGGTGAAATTATCTATATTCTCATGCATAATCTTATTCTTACCATTAACTCTAAATGGTTTTCAGTTGCATAAGACAGCAAAATTAGCCAAAATTAATGATTAAAATCATATCAGGAGGCAGTCAAGTGAGAAAGATGCCACCTTCACTTGATATTCAACTTTACTCACATCTCTGAACTAACCTACTGCCAGCTTTCTTCACTATTAAAATCACCATATCTTGAGGGGTTTTTTGAGGACGTACATTCAGGTCTTAGATTATATTGGTAAGCTCTCAAAAAAAAACCGAAAAAAAAAGCCCCAAACAACCTCTGTATACTTTGTGAGCATGACTGCATGAAATAAAGGCAGGTCTGATGGATGTTTAAATAATGTAAATGACATTTTGTAATATATGACCCTGATTCTCCTTTCACTTATGCTGCTGTAAATCTGGGGGGGGAAAAAGCCTTCCATGAATTTTCATAAACTTACTCAAAAGCTGGTACAGCTGAGAAAGAATCAAATGTTCTTCATTTAAATATTGATTGTGCACTTAGGAAATTAAAATAGTTGTGATGCATATACTGAAAATAAATATAATTTTTAATATATATTAACTTCTGTAAGCTTATAGGCTTAGAGAGAATTCCAAGTAACTAGCTTGTCTGAAATGAAAACATGAATATTCCTAACAAAAGTATTTTGTATTGAGGGGATTAAGGGGCAGCAGTTTAGCTTGGATGCCTTTGGAATATCCTGCATTAAACCAGGTCATTTTTAATATTATAAAAACCTCAAACTTTAATACAGAACAACAGATTGTGCTAAACTCACAATCCCCTTTCTTCTTCTCCGACAGGCAAACACCTGACACACAAAGGGAGTCACATTCAGAAGGAGATTATGATGCAATGATCTCGTTGTGAATGTTGCATTATGGTTTCAGCATTGCTGTAAGAGCTCCCCTGGCACTTGTGCTTACAGCAATTTGAATTTCTCTGGCAGCTAGGTATGATTTGTGACAGATTTCAGCCTTGCTCCTCATTGAAGGAGTACACTGGCAAATGTTTGAGGTATTTACTATGGAGATTGGAAAGAAGAAAACGTGAAGAGGAACATTTGAGGTAGTCCTTTTTTAGGTTTTTTCTTTCTTTGTTTGTTTTTTTTTTAATATCGATTTTTTTAGAATTTAAGTGATCCAAATAAGTTCTTTTTCAATGGCAGCATTTTGTGCTTCTTAGCAAAAGTTGTCTCACTACGCTGTTCTATTTGAAGGATTATTCCACTCACCATGACAGTGAAACCCTGTTAATTTTAATGACCATTATGAATCCGTATATCACTAGCCAAATGCTCCATGTAGAGTAAAAAGAATCGGTTGATTGCACTGTAGGTTGTGGCATCAGTGGAAAAAAGTTTGCTTATACATTCTTTACACATGAATGACACAAGTAAACTTGTTTACACGGTTTGGAAAATCTTGAGCTGACAAAGCACAGTTATCTTTTTATACTGGCAAAAAACTTTTCTGAAAGACATAAGGTCAGTAGACAGGTTACATGTTTGGCACTGGATTCCCCCAAAAGTTTGCTGAGCCAAAACCTCTACATTTAGGGCAAACTAACAAGATCCCAAAGCTCACCTACTAAGATTGTTCTCAATATCTCTTCTGCCATAAATGCAGCAGCAAGTATCTGCATGCTGTTTCTCTAAAAGACAAGATCTTCTCTTGATTCCTTCCTCATTCCCATATGTAAGTACTGGAAGTAGTCCCCAGGGAACACAAACAGCTCTGTAGCAAAAGTTGCACTCTGAGCACAAGTATTCAGGGTACAATGACAATACTCTGGGCTGGCTTTGGCGAGAACTGATGAATGAGAAATTTAATAGGGAGATATTGCACAACCTACAAAGAGATAACCTGCATTTTATAAAGGATTGAGGTTGACTGGATTTAGGCTAAAGAAGTTTGTATCTCATCCAGTAAAATGGATCCAAATTTCCATTCACATGTAAAAATAGCCTATCGATTAAAACATATTTCTTCCTCTTTGGCCCTGTTTTTCAATTATTTTATTTGAGACAATAAGTTTGGCAAGTTCTTTTGTTAACACAGTTCCTGTTATTTTTTAAGCAATGGATTTTATGGCTCATGGTTATCATTTGAGAAATGTGTACATAAAAGAATGCACAGGAGGTGTCAGGTGCACTCTTGGGAGGATAAGAATGTCCAGATGCGACCAGGCCTTCTACAAGAAGGAGTTTCTGTATGAATGGGTGAGAAATGCTCTGTCGCATTTGCACATGTTCTATATTCAAAAGGTACAGCGTGAGATATGACTTAAGGATTAACCCTTTAATCTGCCAAGCATCCTCAACTCAGGTTTCCAAATATGAGAACCCAATCTTCAAAATAATTTAAAGAAATTTTTAAATAAAAGGATTCATTTAATAAAATTAAAGGACTTATATATAAAGATATTAAGTATGTTTGTGCAGCTAACACAACTTTTTTTTTTTAACTTACTACATCTTTAAATGTTATATGCATAGTCTCTAGAAACTAATGAAACAATGCATTTTTTATTGATTTAGGAAATATTACAGTACATCTGGAATATCACGAGTTTGTTATTGACTGCTAACTGAAAATGTAGAGCTGTAATACAAATTACATAAAATTTCAAACAGAAAAGAAAATACAACATATTTTAGTGGTTTATCATCACTTATCCTTAAAATATACATACTTCAACTACATTGCCAATAAACAGTTAAAAAAATTAAGTAATAGACTAACAAACTCCAGAACCTTTGAGTACTAAATAAATTTAAATATCATGTGTGGATTTATTTGAGTTACCAACTGATCATTTTTTAATATGACTGTATTTCCTAAGAAAATAAATGTCATAGACAGAGGCTGCTGAAGAACTGTTCACTGTGGAGGCAGTTTGAAGAAAACTGAAGATTATATAAAGCAGTAGAAATAAAATGTAGAAAAGATATAATGGGTGCCTTTTTTAAAATTAAGATCACCAGTCTATTTAGAGAGATGGAAGTGGAAAAAACACTAATATATGAGAATACACAACAGTAAGCTTGGCACAACTGTTAGTCCTTCTCACTATACAAGAATGTGAAAATATTCCATGAAACTGATATACAACATATCAGCACATATCACTTTCTGGAAGAGACAGAATAACTTGTTTTTAAAATATTTATAATCATACAGATGGAAATAATTGCGAACAGCAGTTTGTTTAAACCAGAATTTATCACTTAGCATCGCAGTGGGGGAAAGCCCTCATTACATTAAATATAAGAAACAACTATATGAGATTAAAATTTTTTCATTTCAGATTATAAATCCCTGCTGACTGATGAAGACTAGTCAGAAACTATTCATGCACAGAGGAAGATGATTCTATATCTGCTTGCTGTCAGTTTCTTGAACTTTCCTTTGATGGGTGCTGTGATTGATAGGATACCCTGACAAATTCACCACAAGTCCACTGCAAAGTGAAAATACTATGTCATGCTGATACTTGAGAGACTGTCATAACTGAGGAACGCTTGAAACTATTTATAGTGACATCACAAAAATGCCATTATTATAAGGATACATCTTCTTAACGTTTTGATTACAATGCTTGAAGTATTTTGATTCTATTACTACTGTGCAATAAGAAAAATATTCTCTACTTAAAAGGGTTATATATATATATATATATAAATGTGACATATATTTTATTTAGGTATAAAAGGGATTAATATGCACATGAATGTATATTTGTATATTGATATTCATATAGATAGACTAAACATAAGTGTATTAATATATCTGAGACTATATTTGCATATATATAAGATTAATAATCAGAAAATGATACATTCTTGCAGAATTTATCAAACACTTGAAAAAATCATTAATTATGTTTGAGGGATAGAAAAAAAAACAAAATAGAAACTATATCTGTATGCACAGTACTAATTAAGTCAGAGTATTTAAAAGTAGTAATTGTACTCTCACTCTCTTCTGTCTTTTTTTTTAAAGCTTTGCAGAGAAAGAGCTATTGACTTATTCATTTCAGTTAGCAAGAAATTTCTCAACTTCCTTGGGTGCTTAAGTGCAAGAATATTTTAGACCCCATCTTTGCATATTACTTTATCTTTCAGTGGTAATTAACAGAGTCTTAATCTGGCTAATGTTAATGACCACTGTTCTTTCTTTAAATCCCAGTTAAACCAAGCTTATTAAGGGCCAATTAAAGGAAGTCTTATGTGATCTGAATAACACTAAGACCAATTTTTAACAGCTACAACTATTTTGGATGACGATTGTGGAAAAAAACCCCAAACCCTTCTCATTCTGGCCTTTGTTTTAAAATAAACTGTCAGTGACTATTGGCAAGGATGGGGAATCTTGGAAAAAGTCAGAGACATAGATGAATTTCCTAAAATGCAGATGTTCTAAAGAAATTACCTATATACTACTATTTTCAATCCTTCCCATATAAAAAGGTAATATATTACTAATTTCCACTTAATTTTACAGCACAAAAATGGAATAATACTTTTCAAAAACTTTTCATGTGGTAACAACACAACCTAAATCTGATTTAACCCAATGTTAACTGAGCACCATGGACAAAATGAAGAAAAACTTGCTCATCACTTGAATAGGAAATGCAACATTTCTACCTAAACATGAAATATTTAATAGATACAATTTTCACCTCCAGACTTTTCACAAGCTTGGTTCCACTTATGTCTAAGGTGACCCTTCTACAGACATATTGTTATAAATTATGTCCTACTACTTCTTACCTAAGATTTCACTCATTGCTTAACTTCACCATTACTTCTCTTTCATCTGGACGGAAGCAGTAATGCAATCTGACTATTGCCTCTAGCTAGTAAACAAAATACTGCTTTTACCACACTACCTAAAATCCTAAAACCATAGAGCTAAAGTCCACTGCAGAAAGACACCAGCAGACAAGTCTTTTGCCTACTCTGCAGCACACAACAGACCAAACTCCATGGAGACAACTCTTAAATTCTGCAGCAGCAGCAGCCACAAAATCCATGGCAACATTAAGACATAATTGTCTATAAAATACTCTTCATCCCTACTTTCCCACTCCCATACAAACACATTCAGCTATGACTCATAGCAGAGAATATCACTGATGAAAAATTGATGGTTATTTTTAACAATAAATCCTGAACTATTTTTCTCTGTTCTCCCTGGATAACTTGGCTATAACAGCCCTCGGCCTCTAACAGAGTTCTACACAAATCATCTTTCTAGCCTGATATTAGCACACAAGAAGACCTGCATCCTGACTCTCCAGCTTTCCGTGTCCTACTTGTTCCACTCTGTCAGGCTATCAAGCTCACTTGCATCTCGTTCAGTTTTCCATCTAATCATAAACTGGACATCAGTTTTAAATTTTTGTGTTCTTCTTCCTGTCTCCACAAAACAATACAGCTGTATTTCATCTGTGAACATAATTACAAAAACAAACCAAAATCCCTTTCAAAATGCAAAGTAGAATTTTGCAGAAAATGATGTGGCTACGAAAGTGCCAGGCTTTGTTCTACACAACCTATCTGATAAACTCACATCTGCCAGCACCGCTTCTGCGATAGGAAAGCATTCTATATTTCCAAAATAGTTATTAAGGGATGATGAGGGGAGCGAGAGTGGAAACAGAACACTGCAAAAATTGTATCATGCCAGTCTCAAACAGTAAAACAGGAAAAAAGTGGTGACATCATAAATGATATTACAGTACTAAAACAGGGCTTGGCATGTCATAGAAAAAAATTCAGTTCTAGGTGAGGTCACACATGTAGTACTGACCCTGAAAAAATTTGGGAAATACAATTAAAGTTTCATTTCATCCCTAGTTACATCTGTTAATTTGGCAAATCAGCCTTTCCAAACAAAGATAAACAAAAGACAGACAAACCAGTCTTGGCCTGTCCTGTGCACATCTCCATACAAATCTTGCAGCAACAGTAGTAAGAGAGAAGGGCTGGCCAGTCACAAAACAAAGAAAGCATACTGAACAGCATTCGTAACTAACTAGCACTTTCTCCTCCTGATCTTTCTTTTCCTCTTACTTTCTTTTTCCCTTAGTTCTTCTCCCCCACCTTTTCTCACTACCACTGATCGTTAGACGGCACTTTTGGATTTCAATAGAGAGCTGCTTTCGCACATCTTTCTCCAGTCAAGGTTTCAGCTGCACACCAAGGAGTTCAATTTTGCATCAGAGAGCATGAGACTCCAGTGTGAGCCTGACTGCTGTACTGGTACAGCGGCAGTTCTGCCTGTGCCCAGGGACACCTCTGGTATGTGTGAGGATTAAGGGTACTGCCTGCAAGGTACTTCAGTTTTACTGGCCCCCGTATTTTATCTATAGGTATCTATATCATCATTATGGGATGTTTAAATACTATTTCAGAAAACGCATGGACTGGAAAACATTATTCTTTGCATGTCTGTGACACCTGTATAGCACTGCTGTACCAACAGCCACACTTAAGAAGACTCCTGCTGGACCACTTACCTGCATTCTGTAGGATGATCCTCAGCATCTACTCTGTATCAAAACTAAGGCAGGTCCTTACCCAATCCTAGCTCAGCTCTTGCCATTCAGGTTGGCTTTGTGCAGAAACAGAAATTAGAAATTGTTTGTAATAGGGACCATGGTGCACAGACACCTGACTACAGTCTGCTTGTGGCCAGGCTGCTCTCAACAAAGTTTACTGATTAAGTAAACCAGTAACACAGTATTCATATGACAAAATACTTCACCTAAAAGTGTCTGAGCATGTTTGTGAGAACACTACACAAAAAGCTGAATTCTACTGTTGGCATCCTTACTCCAAAATTCACATTTGTGGACAAATTAAAAAGTATCTGCTTTCTCTTTCATATCAATAAATTCCTGCTAAAACTGAATTGTGTACAAAACCAGTAGAAAGATCCTGTATATTTGCAACAGTCTTGATGTGGCACATCTCTGGAAATAAAATGAATGGGAACTCCTTAAACAGAATAAACCAAATAAACGTTATATGGATTCAAAAAGAACAGATATTGGTTTCTCAATCATTAAGAAAAATATTGGACCTAATGCAAGAAAAGTGTATAGGAGAAAAGAATCAAGAAATTCAAGGGAGAAGAGATTTAATACAATTATCCTGAACACAAGGCTTGTGAAATTGCCTTAAAGAGACATCTAGGGAAGGCTTTTGGTAAGTTCTGCAGAATAGACAGAAGATACATTATCCATGGTAACACCTGCTTTCACTTCTCGGGGTAGAAAAGTAGATCAAGACCTTCAGAATACAGGTGGAAAAGACATGGATTTTTCTTTCAAAAGTTCTCCATCTTTTATTGTTCCCGACTTTCCACTTGCTAATTTAAACTTCTGGACAGGTCTTCTTCTATCCAGATCTTTTATCAGCTTCATCAGCCTCCCTTCACGTAACTGGGGCATGGGAACTAGAGATGTCAGGCTGGGTTTTGTTTTCCTAAGGATGCCTCAGGACTGACTGAACAATTACTACTGGAGTCATGAAGGATTTTTTCCCTTTGGAGTCTAATGGATTTTAGAGCATCTTGGAGTTTTAGTTCAATTGACAGGAAAATCTGGAAGTAATTCAAAGCCCTAGCTATTCCTTCTTAACTTTGGAGGACTGCTAGTAAAGCATATAATAATAAATGAAACACAGAATTTGCTGGCAGACTTTTGTAACTGAAAGCGGCACGTCTCCCTTTGGTAACTTTTGCCTTGCTATGGGAAGAAGCAAGGAGAGAGGCGTACTTAAAGACCTTGTAAATAAAAACTGAATCCTAGGACTGAATCCTACAAACTTTATTTCATCCTCTAGGGCACCTGTGTAGCTGGGAAGTCTGGGAAGATTTTTATTGTTTCAGAACCTTGCCACTGTTGTTAACAATGCTGCAGCCTGCTGTTTAATCCATTCCTGTGCCTATCTTCATTCTCCTGAGCATCCTAATCAGGTGTTCATTTCAATAGACTGGTGGCATTTTAAGATGCCAGCCACTCACACTAAGATGAAATCTTCCATTGTGGAGTAAAAAAAAGTTAGCTGCATAGATAAAATATTCATATGCAAGAAATAGTACCAGCTCAACTTCTATCTATGAGTCATTTCAAACTTAGGGTACTTCATAGCGGAAGATGAATTACTGTGCTCCAGAGAGGTGATGAGATACAGAGAAGGGGGGAAACAAACCACATAATAAACAAATACTTAATATGCAACTTTTAAGGCCTGATTTTTTTGTCATCTAATTCTAAATACTAGCTTTAGAAAAGGAGACATGTTAGAAAATGAATATCAAGGGTAATCTATAGACCACTTTTGGCTAATTTAAAGCTCCAGTGTGTATTTGTTTCCTGTATAAATTTCTTTCTTATTATTCTCAATAAGTTACTCTCAGCACAATAAAAAGAAGGACATTACCAGCAGCGTTTTCAATCATGGGGGCTATATATTCAAGAGCAATCAATAAAAACCACACAGGGCCTGACAAACAACTAGTCAAAGGAATCATTTTTCTCAGATACTTAGCAGTATCCTTTTAAAGTAATTGCTTTTGGTCAATGTTACTCGTTATCATTTGGTCTGCTCTTTTTCCAAAATAGAATGGATGTCATTTCCATTAATATTTCAGCTGTCTGTGTAGGTTTTCAAAGTGCACAGTCCACAAAAAAAAGGCAGATTTTCGTTTCAACTTCAGTCAACTAACAAAGAACTCTCAAGAGTTATAGAATAGGCAGTGTCATATCATTGGAGCTAAAAGGTAATTTTAAAGAAAATTATTATGAAATATCAGATATTGTCTGCCCTCCTTCTCACTCCATACAGAACTGCCACGTCCCTAAAGACAAATAGAAATGACAGGCTTTGGCCCAATCAATCCATGCTAGAAAACAGTATTAGCAGAAAAATACGATCAAAACGCCACCTAAAATAAGGAAATTAACACAAATTCACTATTATAGATTGTTTTAGGAAATCGAACAGAAATTTCACTGCTGAAATCCTTGTGTTGCCTAACCCTGTTTGTGACAGCAGGGAAGTTGTTGTCTTGTGCCAACTGATCATTTAAAGATGTCCACAAGATACTGAAAATACCCAGCATAATCTGTAAGTGTACAGCTGGGATACCAAATTAGATTAAGAAAGGCAAAGAACATATCTTTTCAGTTGCAGTAAGGCCTCAGAAACTGTCTAGTTATGCTTTGTACTAAATGTTCTGGCACACTGCCAAGGCACTTCCAAACATTTCTGAGTTCACTTTTCCATAGAACTCTTTTAAAAATCAATTAGTGGTGAAAGTCTTTCAAATGCAAGTGTTTTAAAATGTCAAGATTGTATTGCTTTTTTAAAAATCTTTTTCTTTTCCTTGTTGTGCATCAATGGCAGTATTTTGAAACCTTTATATTAAATTGATCATATTCTCTAATTAAGCCTATAAAGAGAACAATATCTGCAGGTAGTTTAAAACACATATAACAAAAGATTCATCCTTCAGAAAATTAAAAAAAAAAAAAAAAAAAAAAAAAAGCTGAGACAGATGCTGTAATTTTCTTAAATAAGGATGCCCAGGACATTTGTATTGATTTCAGGGTGATAAATGTTTTCATCATTACCAGGCAACTGTAGAAATTACTGAATTAGGACATTTTAAAAGCATACTGCATAAGTGTTTTGGAAGTTCAATGAAAAGTGCTGGAAATAGCAAACAAATAAAATAGAGGCTCCTTTAAATATTCATCAAAATACAGAAGATTAAAAATAAAATTAAGAATACTATCATAAGGGCTTTCTGATTATCATAAGAAGTTTATCTTTAAGGATTGTAAGTTTTCAGTGGACTTTGTACCACAATTTAGTATACACCTTCGTCTTCCTGTTGTACATTTTGGATGATATCCCAACTACATAATAAAAGAGTTAAGGAGTATGTTTTGTTCCTATGTCACATAATCTGTTTGCTCTATTTCATTCAGCTAAGTGCCCAAAGGTTTACACAGATAGCAATTGATTGAAATCAGTTCTTTATGTGTAACACATTTATATTAATTGGTTTGTCCTTTCAAGTTGTGTTTATCTCTTCATTTCCATCACAGTTTCAAAGGTCACTCTGTTCCATTTATAAATCCAACATGACAGAGATTAGTAAAAGAAAAAAAGGAACAACTAAATGAATGCATCATCACACAATCACACATCTCACAATTCATTTATCATATTAATAAATAATGCTGTCAAATTCTTACTGCTAAGTTTTTTTGCTATCATAAAAATATTTCTGTCAAGATAACTTAATCAGCTCTGTTTATGTATTGAGCTAAAAATGAGTTACAGAATATTGAGGATATTAAGCATATTAAATATTTGTCCCCTTGATCCAAGACTGCAACCTGAAAGTTTTGTGTTTGTTGAGGTTTTTTAAAATCCCTCCATAACTGGCTACCAATAAAGTTCATCCATTTATATCTTGACCTTGGCAATCGACTGTCTTCTGTTTGCTGAGATGAGGCAGTATTAGTAAACCTGAGAAGATGAGATGTGAGACTGGTGTTACTAACAAATATGGGTGCTCTAACTATTAGGAAGGGTTTGGAGAGGGAAGATTGAAGAGAAAGACTTTTTTTTATTGTTTAAAATTACACATGACAACATGGCTCAACATGACTAACTACTGACACCTAAGCTAATTCTGGAGAAGGCCTCTCTTGTCCTGTAAAAGGCAAGCTTCACTCTGACAGGAAGCAAAATTAAATTTAAGACACGATTTTTATTTCTGTGAATAGAAATTTCAGTCCTACTGTAGCATAACTAAAGAA